>NW_026847771.1:52285339-52366276 GCF_025583915.1 Anolis sagrei ordinatus
CCTTTGGCATGGGCTTTCTGAGTTTGAACTGCATTAGAATCACAGAATGCAGACCGAACTGCCTTGAGTGGGATTATGAGTCTACACTGCCAATCTGTTCCATCTGTTCAATTTCAATGAATATTTCTGCCAATATTTTCATGAATATTTCTTGCTAATATTTTAACTGAATATTCCTTCCAATATTTTCATGAATATTCATGCAACTATGTTTATGAATATATTTTTGAATTTTTTTGAATATTTCTGCAAATATTTTTACAAATATTTCTCCAGATAATTTAAGGAATATTTTTGCAGATATTTTTATTAGTATTTCTGCAACATTTTTACAAATGTTTTAACAAATATTTCTGCCAATACTTCTATGAATATTACTGCCAATATTTTAATGAATATTTCTGCAAATATTTCGACAAATATTTCTGTAAATATTTTAACAAATAATTCTGCAAATATTCCAACAAACATTTTAATGAATATTTTGTTAATATTTATATAAATATTTCTACAAATATGGCTGCTAATATTTTTATCATTATTTCTGCAAATATTTTTGCAAATATTTTAATGAATATTTCTGACAATATTTTTATGAATATTTCCATAAATATTTTAAAGAATATTGCTGTCAATATTTTAATGAATATTTCTGTGAATGTTTATACAAATTTATGCAAATATTTTAATGAAACTTCTGCCAAAAAATATATATATTTCTACCAATATTTTTATCAATATTTCTGTAAATATTTTCACAAATGTTTCTGCCAATATTTCTGTGAATATTTTTATACACAGATATTTTTATAGACATTTCTGTGAATATTTTTATCAATATTTCTGCAATAATTTTTTAGAAATATTTTAAAAAATATGTCCGCAAATATTTTTACGAATTTTTCTGTGAATATTTTTATCAATATTTCTGCAAATTTTAATGAATATTTCTGTGAATATTTTATGCATATTTATACAAATGTCTGCAAATATTTTAATGAGTATTTCTGTGAATATTTATACAACTATTTTATCAATATCTCTGCAAATATTTCACCAGTATTTCTTCAAACATTTTAATGAATATTTCTGTAAATATTTTCACAAATGTTTCTGCCAATATTTCTGTGAATATTTTTATACACAGATATTTTTATAGACATTTCTGTGAATATTTTTATCAATATTTCTGCAAATATTTTTATGAATTTTTCTGTGAATATTTTTATCAATATTTCTGCAAATTTTAATGAATATTTATACAACTATTTTATCAATATCTCTGCAAATATTTCACCAGTATTTCTTCAAACATTTTAATGAATATTTCTGTGAATATTTTAAAATATTCTATTTTAAAATATTTCTATGAATATTTCTGCAAATGTTTTCATCAGTATTTCTGTGAACATTTCAATGAATATTTCTGCTAACATTGCAGTATCGTTGGGGCTTAAGGAAGACTTTTCTTGCATTCTCTGCCTTGCCACACAAAGAACCGTTCCCTGGAGAGATTTGCAGCATGACTTCTACCACAACTCTCCCTTGTTTTAAGTTCTAAAAGGCAGCAAAGAAGTACTTTACATGAAAAAACAAGCAGAAAATGGCAAGGTGCTGCTGATGCAAAGGTACAAAAAACTGATCCCCAAAAGGAAGCAAAGTTTCGTTGCCTTTTCCAAGGGGACGGCACAAGAAAAGCCAAGAACAAATACAATAGACACCGACAGGAGTGTAAATGTTGTTCTTACCGGTAAACTCTCTCGACTGGAGTGTTGGCTGGCTGGAGCTCGCCCAGAGGTATCCTTGGTCCGTGTCGTACCACCCCTAGTTGGGAAAAACCAACACATAAATAGTAATGGTAATGATAACAATAAATAAAACAACTGAGTGGAAAAGAATAATAGTATAGTAATAATAATGCTAATCTATACACATAATAAAAGTGAAAATATGTATGTGTGTGTGGCTGGGGGTGTCCACTTCCACAGACATGCTCCCACTTCCACAAATAGCTATAGTTCCCACTACTCAGGAGACACCAATGGCCCTCCCTCCAATGACATTGCAGGTTATAGTGAGCGCCATGAACATGTCCAAGAGCCCTGCCAATGTCCTCCACAAACACCACACTGCCCACCACCCCAGTGAAGGCTTTCATTCAGGGACAATTTCATCCTAGATTTTACGTTTTCCTTCATCACAGACATCCCAGTGTTTCTGACTCTCTCCACTAGTGTGGAATTTGCATGACCCCGCCCACTGCCTCTCCCTTAACTCTTTCCTATTCTTTTCTATGGCACACAGCAACTGAACATTGATCAACAACTGAACATATTACAGAAGTTTGGGGATAATTCACCATGGAATTCACCATTCCCCCTGAGAAAAATGTATAATATCACAAAGGACTACCACCTCACCCGCCTCATAGGAAACCTGCTACAAAACAGGAGCTTTTTTGTTGAGTTCCAGGGCCAGAGAAGCAGATGGCGGAAACAGAAGAACCGCCTGCCTCAGGGGAGCGTGCTTGCTCCATCCATGTTCAACATCTACACAAATGACCAGCCACTGCCAGAAGGGACAGAGAGTTTCATCTATGCTGATCATGCCATTACCGCTCAAGCAGGGAGCTTTGAGATGGTAGAACAGAAGCTCTCCGAAGCTCTAGTGCTCTAACTGCCTATTACAGGGAAAACCAGCTGATCCCTAATCCATCTAAAACACAGACATGTGCCTTTCACCTTAAGAACAGACAAGCATCCCGAGCTCTGAGGATCACCTGGGAAGGAATCCCACTGGAGCATTGCAGCGCACCCAAATACCTGGGAGTCACTCTGGACCGTGCTCTGACCTACAAGAAGCACTGCCTGAATATCAAGCAAAAAGTGGGTGCTAGAAACAATATCATACAAAAGCTGACTGGCACAACCTGGGGATCACAACCAGATACAGTGAAGACATTTGCCCTTGCGCTATGCTACTCTGCTGCTGAGTACGCATGCCCAGTGTGGAACACATCTCACCACGCTAAAACAGTGGATGTGGTTCTTAATGAGACATGCCACATTATCACAGGGTGTCTGCGCCCTACACCACTGGAGAAATTACACTGCTTAGCCGGTATTGCACCACCTGACATCTGCCTGGAAGTGGCAGCCAATAGTGAAAGGACCAAGGCAGTGACATCTCCAGCTCAGCCCTTGTTTGGGTATCAGCCAGCACGTCAACAACTTAAATCAAGAAATAGTTTCTAAGATCTACAGAGACACGCGCTGGAACACCTCAGCAAGCGAGAGTTCAAAAGTGGCAGGCTCAAACCCAGAACCTCAATCCATGGCAGATACCAGATGAGAGACTCCCCCCTGGGCACACAGAAATCTGGGCGACTTGGAAGGTGCTGAACAGACTGCGCTCTGGCACCACGAGATGCAGAGCCAATCTTAAGAAATGGGGCTACAAAGTGGAATCCACGACATGCGAGTGTGGAGAAGAGCAAACCACTGACCACCTGCTGCAATGCACCCTGAGCCCTGCCACATGCACAATGGAGGACCTTCTTGCAGCAACACCAGAGGCACTCCAAGTGGCCAGATACTGGTCAAAGGACATTTAATCCATGTCCTTTACTTCAAGCTTGCAAATTATGTGTTTTGTCTGTCTGTCTGTTTGTTTGTTTTGTTCTGTTAGAAATGTAATACAATGTTCTGGTTGCGGATGACATGGTGACACCATGGAATTGTAAGTACTGGGATGTATAATTCACCTGCAATCTGAGAGCACTCTGAACTCCATCAATGATGATGATGATAATAATAATAATAATACTTTATTTATACCCCAACACCATCTCCCCAAGAGGACTCGGAGCGGCTTACATGAGGCCAAGCCCAACAACACATCAATAAAAAACAACAAGCAATAAGCAAATAAAACAATACAATTAATATAACTCAACATATAGACAATAACACGCAAGGGTTTAAAACCCTATGGCTGGGCCAGATGTAATAGTTTAAAATTTTAAAAATGATGGACCTGGAACTCATTTGGCACACAGAACCCCCATGACCAAGAAAACATACCGGAGGTCTTTGGAACGATTGATAGAGGAGTTGTAGTTCACTTACATCCAGCAAGCACTATGAACCCAAACAACGATGGATCTGGACCAAACTTGGCATGCATAACCGATATGCCAAAATTTGAATAGTGGTGAGTCTTGAGGGGAATTGGCCTGGACATTTTGGAGTTGTAGGTATGGGGATTTATAGTTCATCTGCAATGAATGTACACTCTGAACTCCACCAAAAATGGAATTGGATGAAACATGGCACACAGAACCCCCATGAACCAGCAAAAAAATGCTTGAGGTTTTTGGGGAAAATTCACCTTGATTTGGAGAAGTTGTAGTTCACCTACACCCAGAGAGCACTGTCAACCCCAACACAGATGGATCTGGACCAAACTTGGCACACAGACTGATATGCCAAAATTTGATTAATGGTGGTGTTTTGGGGGAACTGACCTTCCTTTCTGGGAGTTGTAGTTCACCCACAACCACAGAAACAGTGACCTCCACCAATGATGGACCTGGACGAAAGTTGGCATACAGAACTCCCATGACTAACTCAACCTACTGGAGGGTTTTAAGGGGACTGAATCACTATAGTGGGAATTATAGTTTACCCTACACCCAGAGAGCACACTGAACCCCACTGATGATGCATCTAGAGCAAACTTTCCCAACATAGCAAACTTTAAGTACTGATGGGAGTTTCTCGGAGTTAACCTGGCATGATGTGAGTTGTAGTTTACCCACAACTTTATGCATTTCGTACAATTAAAATTTGACTTTTTCAAGTAACCCGGGCAACACCGGAGACCCAAGCTAGTATATATATAAAACTGCTTGGGGTCTCTTCCCACTCTAGGATTCTATCTATCTATCTATCTATCTATCTATCTATCTATCTATCTATCTATCTATCTATCTAAAGCAGGGGTCTTCAAACTAAGGCCCGGGGGCCAGATGCGGCCCTCCAAGGTCATGTACCTGGCCCTCGCTCAGGGTCAACCTAAGTCTGAAACTACTTGAAAGGACACAACAATAACAACAATCCTATCTCATCAGCCAAAAGTAAGCGCACACTTCCCATTGAAATACTAATAATTTTATATTTGTTGAAATTGTTCTTCATTTTAATTATTGTATTGTTTTAAGTGGTTTTTGCACTACAAATAAGATATGTGCAGTGTGCATAGGAATTCATTCATGTTTTTTTTCAAATTATAATCCGGCCCTCCAACAGTTTGAGGGACTGTGACCTGGCCCTCTGTTTAAAAAGTTTGTGGACCCCTGATCTTAAGGGATGGGACTGGATGGCCTTTGGGGCCTTTGCCATGTGATTCAGTCCATATTATCTAGTCAATATGCATTCATCACTCAATAAATAAGTTATACTCTACTTATCCACTGGAGACAGTGGGGATCAAACCGAGTCCCCCTGCTAAATTATTGTGTTGTTCATTCGTTCAGTCGTCTCCGACTCTTCGTGACCTCATGGACCAGCCCACGCCAGAGCTCCCTGTCGTCCGTTACCACCCCCAGCTCCCTCAAGGTCAGTCCAGTCACTTCAAGGATGCCATCCATGTCCATCTTGCCCTTGGTCGGCCCCTCTTCCTTTTGCCTTCCACTTTCCCCAGCATAATTGTCTTCTCTAGGCTTTCCTGTCTCCTCATGATGTGGCCAAAGTACTTCAACTTTGTCTCTAGTATCTTTCCCTCCAGTGAGCAGTCGGGCTTTATTTCCTGGAGGATGTACTGGTTGGATCTTCTCGCAGTCCAAGGCACTCTCAGAACTTTCCTCCAACACCACAGCTCAAAAGCATCGATCTTCCTTCGCTCAGCCTTCCCTAAGGTCCAGCTCTCACATCCGTAGGTCACTACCGGGAGTACCATGGCTTTGACTAGGCGGATCTTTGTTGCCAGTCTGATGTCTCTACTCTTTACTATTTTATCGAGATTGGACATTGCTCTCCTCCCAAGAAGTAAGCGTCTTCTGATTTCCTGGCCACAGTCTGCATCTGCAGTAATCTTTGCACCTAGAAATACAAAGTCTGTCATGGCCTCCACGTTTTCTCCCTCTATTTCCAGTTGTCAATCATTCTTGTTGCCATAATCTTGGTTTTTTTTATGTTTAGCTGCAACCCGGCTTTTGCGCTTTCTTCTTTCACCTTGATTAGAAGGCTCCTCAGCTCCTCCTCGCTTTCGGCCATCAGAGTGGTGTCATCTGCATATCTGAGGTTGTTAATGTTTCTTCCAGCAATTTTCACCCCAGCTTTGCATTCATCCAGCCCCGCACATCGCATGATGTGTTCTGCATACAAGTTAAAAAGGTTGGGTGAGAGGATGCAGCCTTGCCGTACGCCTTTCCCAATCTTGAACCAGTCTGTTGTTCTGTGGTCAGTTCTGACTGTTGCTACTTGGTCCTTGTACAGATTCCTCAGGAGAGAGACAAGGTGGCTTGGGATGCCCATCCCACTAAGAACTTGCCACAATTTATTATGATCCACACAGTCAAAGGCTTTAGAATAGTCAATGAAGCAGAAGTAGATGTTTTTCTGAAACTCCCTGCCTTTCTCCATTATCCAGCGGATATTGGCAATTTGGTCTCTCGTTCCTCTGCCTTTTCTAAACCCAGCTTGAACATCTGGCAACTCTCTCTCCATGTATTGCTGGAGTCTTCCTTGCAGGATCTTGAGCATTACCTTACTGGCATGAGAAATAAGGGCCACTGTACGGAAGTTTGAGCAGTCTTTCGGATTTCCCTTTTTTGGTATGGGGATATAAGTTGATTTTTTCCAGTCTGATGGCCATTCTTGTGTTTTCCATATTTGCTGGCAAATGGCATGCATCACCTTGACAGCATCATCTTTTAAGATTTTAAACAGTTCAGCTGGGATCCCGTCGTCTCCTGCTGCCTTGTTGTTAGCAATGCTTCTTAAGGCCCATTCAACCTCACTCCTCATGATGTCTGGTTCTAATTCATTCACCACACCGTCAAAACTATCCTCAATATTATTATCCTTCCTATACAGATCTTCTGTATAGTCTCGCCACCTTCTCTTGATCTCTTCAGCTTCTGTTAGGTCCCTGCCATCTTTGTTTCTTATCATACCATTTTTGCCTGAAATTTACCTCCAATGTTTCTAATTTTCTGGAAGAGGTCTCTTGTCCTTCCTATTCTGTTGTCTTCTTCCGCTTCCATGCATTGCTTATTTAAAAATAGTTCCTTATCTCTTCTGGCTAACCTCTGGAATTGCTCATTTAACTGGGCATATCTCCCCTTTTCACTGTTTCCTTTTGCTTTCCTCCTTTCTTGGGCTACTTCCAGTGTCTCAGCAGACAACCATTTTGCCTTCTTGGTTTTCTTTTTCTTTGGACGTACTTTGTTGCCGCCTCCTGAACAATGTCTCGGACTTCTGTCCATATTTCTTCTGGGACTCTGTTTACTAAATCTAGTCCTTCAAATCTGTTCTTCACTTCCACTGTATATTCGCTAGGAATGTTAGTGAGATCATATCTAACTGGTCTGTGTATTTTCCCTGATCTCTTTAGTTTTATTCTAAATTGGGCAATAAGAAGTTCGTGATCTGAGCTACAGTCCGCCCCAGGTCTTGTTTTCACCGACTGGATGGATGTCCGCCACCTTTGGCTGCAAAGGATGTAGTCAATCTGATTTCGGTGTTGACCGTCTGGTGAGGTCCATGTGTAAAGCCGTCTTTTAGGTTGTTGGAAGAGAGTATTTGTTATACAAGCAAGTTTTCCTGGCAAAATTCTATCAGCCTATGCCCCGCTTCGTTTTGTGTCCCAAACCATGCTTGCCTTTGATCCCAGCTGTCATTTGACTACCCACCTTAGCATTCCAGTCTACTATGATGAAAATAATGTCTCTTTTTGGTGTATTATCCAGTAGGTCCTGCAGATCCTCATAGAACTGATCTACTTCTGCTTCTTCAGCAGCTGTGGTTGGGGCGTATGTTTGGATCACTGTAATGTTGAAAGGCTTTCCTTGCACTCGAATTGAGATCATTCTGTCATTTTTTGGGTTGTATCCAAGCACCGCTTTAGCGAATTTCTTATTAATTATGAAGGCTACTCCATTTCTTCGATGTTCCTCTTGTCCGCAGTAGTAGATCTGGTGGTCATCTGATGTGAAGTGGCCCATTCCAGTCCTTTTCAGTTCGCTGACCCCCAGAATGTCTATCTTTAGTCTTGACATCTCACCAATAACAACATCCAATTTGCCCTGGCTCATAGATCTTACATTCCAGGTTCCTATGGTGTGTTGATCTTTAGAGCATCGGATTCGTCGTTCACCTCCAGTACCGTCAGCCGCTAGCCTTCCTTTCGGCTTTGAGCTAGCTGCGTCATCACATCTGGGGCTAGTTGAACTTATCCTCTGCTCCTCCCCAGTAGCGTTTTGCCATCTTCCGACCTGGGAGTCCCATCTTCCAATGGCATACCGACATATCTCTGGTTGTACTGGTCCATTTAGTTTTCTTGGCAAGGATACTGGAGTGGTTTGCCATTGCCTTCCCCAGGGATCACGCTTGGTCTGACCTCTCTGCCCCAACCGTCCCGTCTTGGGTGCCCTTCACGGTTTCGCTCATGACATCATTGAGGTGCTCAAGCTCCAGCGCCCCGACAAGGCGGTGATCCTTTGCTGGAGCGTAATTCGTTAATAATTCGTTAATTTTTTTAATTACAAAACGATAACGATATTATTATTATTATTATTATTATTATTTACCTCACTTTTTCTCTCCACAAGGAGACTCAAAGTGGTTATGTATCTATTATAATATTAGATTGTATTATTATTATTATTATTATTATTATTATTATTATTATGTTTACACCCTCCTTTTTCTCTCCACAAAAGGTCTCAAAGTAGTTATGTATTATTATTATTATTATTATTATTATTATTATTATTATTATTAGAAACACAACAAGATGAGTCCACAGCAGACACTCTGCTGGCTGTTGAGTTGGATCACATGTCGGACACTTCCCAAGTGTCTAGGACTGTGTGATGTATCGACGAATAATGCGTGCAGATCCCAGGTAAGGTGGCCTTCTGCAGCTGGCAGATTGTAATTTTGTCAGTGCCGTTTGTGTTTAAGTGCAGGTCAAGGCCTTCAAGAACTGTACCCAGTGTGCCGATCACCACCGGGACCACCTTTACTAGCTTGTGCCAGTCTTTGCAGTTTGATTTTTAAAGCCTCATATCATGTCAACTTTTCCAGTTGTTTCTCTGAAATCCTGCTGTCATCTGGGATTGTTATTATTATTATTATTATTATTATTGATACCCCTCACCTGCTGTCCTCTGGGCCCTCTGGCGCCCAGCTTCAGCAAAGACGGCCATGGAGCGGATGGCGGCCCGCAAGGTGGCCCAACGGAAAACGGCCACAGGGTCCATGCCGATGAGTTCGCGCACGTAGGCACTGTCACTGCTCCGCAGCAAGGCCACAATGTCCGGCCGCATGTAGTCCATATTCTTCTCCCGGAAGTCCTGGAGGATGAAGGCGGTCGAAAGTTAGAGGTCTGCGAAGGACTTCTCGGTCCGGCGTCTGCAAGCCCTCTTCCCTCCGGATCCCGACCCCGTACCTTGATCTGGTATTTGACTTTGCCTGCAAAGTGCTGGATGATGAAGGCGGGCTCCAGGACAGGGGTCCCGATGAAGAACTTGTTGTCCTCGTGCTGCTGCTTGAACTTGGCCAGGAGGGTCTCGCTGGTGGCATGTGGGAAGCTGCGGGAAGGATATTAAGACTGTGAAGAATCTATTCTATTATTATTATTTTGTTATATTATCACTATAACGATAGATATGTCTATCTATAGCTATAACACCATGTAACACGATTCTTGGTTCTATTTTGATTATATTTTTAATAATAATATAATATAAAATAACAATATGATATGATATAATAATTAATAACATGATATAATTATTAATAATATAATGCATAATTAATAATATAAAATATAATAATAATCTATATAATAACTTATATCTATCATCTATCTATATAACAATATGTAACAATTTTTATTATCTTTTATTTTAATAATATAATAATTAATAATAATAATATAGAAATATATCAATGTGATATAATAATAAATAATAATATAATAAAATATAATAATAACAGACCGGGCTGTGGCACAACTAGTTAGTAGCCAGCTGCATTAAATCACTACTGACTGAGAGGTCATAAGTTTGAAGCCAGCCCAGGTCGGAGTGAGCTCCTGATCATTAATAGTCTAGCTTGCTGTTGACCTATGCAGCCCAAAAGATAGTTGCATTTGTCAAGTAGGATATTTAGGTACTGCTTTATGCGGGGATGCCAGTTTAACTAATTTATGACATCATAAAATCTTCCAGCAGTGTGCAGAAGAATGAGGAAGTACTCCATCAAAAGGACTGAGTGTCACAAGTGGACGGTGAACCAGCAGCTCTCCCTGCGGCTAGAATTGAGCATACCCTCATGAAGCCAGAAAAGCTGGAATGTTAAATTGCCTCTGTGTCTGTCTATATATGTTTTGAGTCTAGTGGCATTGAATGTTTGCCATGTATGTGTGCATTGTAATCCGCCCTGCGGGGTGAGAAGGGCGGAATAAAAATACTGTAAATAAATAAATAATATTTAATAAGAATAATAATCTGTGTAATAATCTATATCTATACCTATAACACAATTTTGGATTACATTTATAATATATTTTTAATAATAATATGACAATATAATAATACTATAATAATATAACAATATACTAAAATAATATATAATATTATTTTAGTAATAATCTATGTACTAATTAATAATAACAATAATACTATAATAACATAATCTCATATAATATAATTATGATATATAATAATACAATTATATAATAATTATCTATACTAATATCCTAGGCCTTGGGTAGAGCCCGATATTCAGAGATGAATCCCAGACACTTGGACCTAATGTGCATGTGCGCTGTGTTGTTATGCATGAATAAATCTATTATATATATATATATATGAGATAATTATATAATATTCAGCGAAATGAGCAATAGCAGAACACACAATCAGCCAAGCTGACCACAGAATATTATTTGAGAGCACAGAAATTCTCCGCTTCTAAAAGGATCCCTCTCCTTCCTGCCAGCCAGGCTTACTTGCTCTCCTCGTCCAGCAGATAGAAGAGACCTGTGGGCTTCTTGCTGATCAGGTGGATACAGGCCACGTTGTCGGTGTAGTCAATGTTGTGCCAGGAAATCCCTTCGCTCTGATACTCCTCCTGCAAAACAAAGGGGAAATGCTGGCATCCTATTTAGTCGCATTCCCACCTTTCCCCCCCGCTTTGAGATTTCAGGCCAATTACGACAGCATACAGACGGTTAAAAAAAAAGGCAATTAAACCACCATAAAACAAACCACCAATTATCTTTTTATTATCTTTACTGCTTAGCCGGTACTGCACCACCTGACATCCGCCGGGAAGTAGCAGCCAATAGTGAAAGGACCAAGGCAGAGACATCTCCAGCTCATCCCCTGTTTGGGTATCAGCCAGCACGTCAACGACTTAAATCAAGAAATAGTTTTCTAAGATCTACAGAGACACTCGCTGGAACACCTCAGCAAGCGAGAGTCCAAAAGTGGCAGGCGCAAACCCAGCACCTCAATCCAATGGCTGATACAAAATGAGAGACTCCCCCCTGGGCACACAGAAGACTGGGCGACTTGGAAGGCGCTGAACAGACTGCGCTCTGGCACCACGAGATGCAGAGCCAATCTTAAGAAATGGGGCCACAAAGTAGAATCCATGACATGCGAGTGTGGAGAAGACCAAACCACTGACCACCTGCTGCAATGCAACCTGAGCCCTGCCACATGCACCAGGGAGGACCTTCTTGCGGCAACACCAGAAGCACTCCAAGTGGCCAGATACTGGTCAAAGGACATTTAATCAACTACCAAACTCACAAATTGTGTATTATGTCTGTTTGTTTGCTTTGTTCTGTTAGAAATGTAATATAATTGACTGGCTGCCCTGACATGAAATAAAAAATCTTTTTATTTATTTAAATTTAAATATTTATTTATAAAGGCATTTACAGCCTGCCTTTGAGCCTAATAACCTCCTCCATAAATGCCTTGGAGGTGGCTTATAACCCTAAAACAAAATACAAGAAAAAAACTTTTAAATGGAAATAATAATAATAATAATAATAATAATAATAATAATAATAATAAATGGAAATAATATTTATTATTACTGTATTATTATTTTGTGTGATGTGAACTTGCCTTGGACTTCTAAGTGGAACCATAATCACAACAATAGTAATAATAATAGTAATAATAATAATAATAATAATAATAATAATAATAATAATAACAACAACAATAACAACAACAACAATAATAATAATAGTGTATTGTTGAAGGCTTTCATGGCCGGAATCACTGGGTTGTTGTAGGTTTTTTCGGGCTATACGGCCATGTTCTAGAGGCATTTTCTCTTGACGTACAGGTGAAACGTCAGGAGAGAATGCCTCTAGAACATGGCCATATAGCCCGAAAAAACCTACAACAACCCAACAATAATAGTGTATGATTATGTGAATTTGGCTCAGACTTTTAAATTGAAATAATAATAATAATAATAATAATAATAGTGTGTGACTGATGTGAACTTGGCTTGGACTTTTAAATGGAAATAATAATCTGTACACATAACAAAAGTGAAAATATCTATGTGTGTGTGGCCGAGTTGTCCATTTGCACAGATAAACTCCTTCCTCCACAAACAGCTATAGCTCCCACTGCTCAGGAAACACCAAAGGCCCTCTCTCCAATGACATTGCAGGTTATAGTGAGTGCCATGAACATGTCCAAGAGTCTGACAAAGTCCTCCACAAACCCCATCCTGCCCACCACCCAAGTGAAGACTTTAATGCGGGGACAATATCATCCTAGATTTTATGTGTTTCCCACACCACAGACATCCCAGTGTTTCTGACTCTCTCCATTGATGTGGCATTTGCATGACCCCACCCACTGCCTATCCCTTAACTCTTTCCTGTTCTTTTCTATGGCACACAGCAAACAGAGGAAATGACCAGCAACTGAACATACTAGAGAGCTTTGGGGAGAATTCATCATGATTTATAGGAGTTGTAGGTACTGGGGATGTATAGTTCACCTGCAATCAATGATGGGCCTGGAACTAACTTGGCACACAGAAGCCTCATGACCAACAAAACATACTGGAGGTCTTTGGAGGGATTTATAGGAGTTGCAGTTCACCTACATCCAGAGTGCACTAGAAACCCAACCAACGATAGATCTGGACCAAACTTGGCATGCATACCTGATATGCCCAAATTTGAATATTGGTGGGTTTTGTGGGGAATTGGACTGAACATTTTGGAGTTGTAGGTACTGGGATTTATAGTTCTGCTACAATCATGAGCACTCAGAACTCCACCAAAGATGGAATTGGACCTAACCTGACACAGAGAGCCACCATGACCAGCAAAAACTCCTGGAGGTCTTTGGGGAAAATTCACCTTGATTTGGGGGAGTTGTAGTTCACCTACATCCAGAGAGCACTGTGAATCCAAACACCGATGGATCTGGACCAAACTTGGCACACAGATATGGCGAAATCTGATTGCTGGCGGGGCTTGGGGGGAACTGACCTTCCTTTCTGGGAGTTGTAGTTCACCCACAAGCACTGAAACGGTGACCTCTACCATTGATGGACTTGGACCACACTTGGACTCCCATGAACAACGTAACTTATTGGAGAGGTTTGAGGAGACAGACTCACCATAGTGGGAGTTTATTATTTATTTACGACATTTATATGCCGCCCTTCTCACCCCGAAGGAGACTCAGAGTGGCTTACAAGGTATATATTACATACAATATATTATATTATTAGCATAGTACAATATCAGCATTAAACATTGCTATATTGCACCATACCATTATATCGTAATATTATTAGTAATATTACAAGTAATGTAAATATATAATTATAATATCATATTATTATCATATTGCAGTACGTTATATTATAAATATTATATATATTATATATATATTATATATATATATATATATATATATATATAATATTATATAATATTATATTATATTATATTATATTATATTATATTATTAGAATAGTTTACCCTATAGCCAGAGAGCACACTGAACCCCACTTATGATGCACCCAGAGCAAACTTGCCCAATATAACAAAACTTTAAGTATTGATGGAGCTTTTCGGGGTAAACCTGGCATGATGGAAGTTGTAGTTCACCCACAACCTTATGCAATTTGTACAATTAAAATTTGACTTTTTTCAAATAATCCAGGCAATGCTGGGGACCCAAGCTAGTAATAATAATATTTTTTTGTGATTGATGTGAACTTGCCTTGGACTTTTAAATAGAAATAACAACAACAAATAGGCTAGGACTTTTAAATTGACATAAAATTATTGTTGTTGTTGTTGTTGTTAAATGGTAAAGAAGCCTCCTATTTATTCCACTCCTGACCTGTTCAAGCTTGAAAATGTGCTGATTGAAGTAATACTGCAGCTGTTCATTGGCGTAGTTGATACAGAACTGCTCAAAGCTGTTGGTCTTGAAATCTTCAAAGCCGAAAATGTCGAGGACGCCGATGGAAAGGCACTGGAAAAGGGGCAAATTTAGGAAGGCGTCAAGTTCAAATATTAGAATAAGATTGTCAGTTTCCTGCCTGGTAGAAAGAAGCGGGTTGAACTTTGGGGTCCCTTCCAAGTCTATGATTCTATAGCCCGATTTCTCCATGAACCTACTAATGTCTATGAAATAATTTGAATGTAAGCTGCTTTGAGTGTCCTGCCGAAGAGAAAAAGTGGGGCATAAATGAATATAATAGTAAATAATACTATAAATAATAATACATAAGATATATTAAATTTACATAATAACAAGTAGTAATAATAAAAATTAAATACAAATAATACGTAATAATAGATTAAATTTTGTTTTAACATCATCATCATAAATAATGTAACTACATAATACATAGTAATAAATAGTAAATTCTGTTTTAACATCATCATAATTAATAAAATAATAAAATACATAATAATATATATTAAATTATGTCTTAACACCATCATCATCATAAATAATATAATAATAACACATAATGATAAATATTAAATTCTGTTTTCACATCATAATAATTAATAAAATAAATAATAACATATATAGGTAAAGGTAAAGGTAGTCCCCTGACATTAAGTCCAGTCATGTCTGACTCTGGGGTGTGGTGCTCATCTCCATTTCTAAGCCGAAGAGCCAGTGTTGTCCGTAGACACCTCCAAGGTCATGTGGCCGGCATGACTGCATGGAGCGCCGTTACCTTCCCGCCGGAGCGGTACCTATTGATCTACTCACATTTGCATGTTTTCGAACTGCTAGGTTGGCAGAAGCTAGGGCTGACAGCGGAAGCTCACGCCGCTCCCCGGAATCGAACCTGCGACCTTTCGATCAACAAGCTCAGCAGCTCGGTGCTTTAACCCACTGCGCCACCGGGGGCTCCAATAACATATATAGTAATACATAATAATAGGTATTAAAATCTATTTTATTACTATAATAAATAAATAGTAATATAAATAATAATACATAACAATAAATGTTACTGTATTAACATAGTAATAATAATTCTACAGACCTATTTTTCCATGCACCTGTTGATGTCTATGAGGCTGGAAGGCCATCTGTCACAAGGGTTTGGCCTGTGTATTCCTTAATGGCAAAATGGGGTTGGACTGGATGGCATTTAGGGGTGCCTTCCAAGGGGCCACTCCTGGAAGGAGTGAAGTGATCCCTGTGATGCTCCCGCTCTCTTTGTGATATATGCAAGCAGACACAAACGTACCATGACAGACTCCTCCATGTCTTTCTTGTTGAGCAACGCGTGGTTAATGCGCAGGACGATCCAGTCGAAGAGCGCACTGTAGAGAGACTTGGCCATGGAGTCACGGGCGGTGATGGCCTGCGGATTTACTGTATTTTAATCTTTGGTCCAGGTATTTTAATATATCTCATAGAAATACATTTTGATATATGGTTGTGTGTTCACAGAGAGGCAGGTAAGAAATAATAATATATTATAGCTATTATAATATTTATAATAATATTATATATAGTATATTTATTATTTCATGCAACCATAGAGCATCTTGTTTATAATATTACAGAATCTTTATAATAATATTAATATTATAAAATAATATATTCTATTAGGCATCCTATGCAGCAGCTTTGTATCTAAATAATAATAATGATTTTAATACAAATAAAATATTATGTTTATAATAATTATAATATTAATATAACAATACTATAATTATTATTTTTATTATTATTTATATAAAGATAGAGCATGGGATGCCTTATATAATATATGATATATTATTATTACTACTACTATTATTATAAATATATTTGTATATGTGTGTTAAATACAAAGCTGGTGAATAGGATGCCATATATTCTTTCTTTCTTTCGCATTTTTGTATCCTAACCTTCTCATCCCCAGAGGGGGACTCAATGTGGCTTCACAACAGGCATTCATTCAATGCCAACAACAGTAATAAATGATAAAAGCAATTAAAACAATTTGTTAATGCTTTAAAATTACTAAAACATTGTTTAAATCATGCAGGTTTGAAATCATAGCCCAGGTCAGTCCACTGTCATTTACACAAATTGGGTCTCATTCTAAATTGCTGTTCGAACGCTTGGTTCCATAACCAGGTTTTGAGTTTTATTCTGAAGGATAAGAGGGAGGGGGCCAATCTAAGGTCCCTGGGTAGAGAGCTCCACATTATAAAAATTATAATATTTGTAATCTATTATTCATATTATTATTAAGATTTAAATACAAACCTGGTGAATAAGATGCCCCATATATCTATATCTATATATATCTATATAGATATAGATATATATAATTTACAGCTTTTATATTCCACCCTTCTCACCCCGCATGGGATTCAGGGCGGATTACAGTGTACACATATATGGCAAACATTCAATGCCAATTTTTGACGTACAAACATATACAGAGATAGACAGAGGCTATTTAACTTTTTCTGGCCGCCAGGGGAGCTGTCGCTTTCATCGTCCATCTGCGACACTGATGAAGCACTTCCGCATTCCCTGCATGCTTCCCCGCTGGAATGCTTTTGCTGGAGACTTCTTTATGGTCTCATAAATCAGTTAATTTAGCCTCCCCACACTTTAAGGTGGTACCTTATTTTCCTACTTGACAGATGCAACTGTCTTTCGGATTGCAAAGGTCGACAACAGGCTACACACAACTGGTTGGAAACCCATTCCAACCCGGGCTGGCTTCGAACTCATGACCTTTTTGGTCAGAGTGATCTTAATGCAGCTGACACTCAGCCAGCTGCGCCACAATCCCGGTGCATCTTATATGGCATCATACACACACACACAATAATAATACATTACAAATATATTTATTTATAATAGTAATATTTTATATTTTATATATTATAATGTATTATATGTTATAATAATATCTTACAAATACATTTATAATAGTAATAAAATATTATATATTATATAAGGCATCCTATGCACCAGCTTTGTATCTAAGTGTGTGTGTGTATATATGTATATATATATATATATATATATATATATATATATTATATTTAGTATTCAGATACAAAGCTAGTGGGTATAATTACATATCATGATTACATAATTACATAACAATATATTGTTATAATAAATAATATATACATTATTTAAATACAAAGCTGGTGGATATAATTTTGTTGTTCATTCGTTTAGTCACTTCCGACTCTTCGTGACCTCATGGACCAGCCCACGCCAGAGCTCCCTGTTGACCGTCACCACCCCCAGCTCCTTCAAGGTCAATCCAGTCACTTCAAGGATCCCATCCATCCATCTCGTCCTTGGTCGGCCCCTCTTCCTTTTTCCTTCCATTTTCCCCAGCATAATTGTCTGATATAATTACATTATTATTATTTACATCTTTATTATTATTTAGATACAGAGCTGCTGGATTGGATGCCAGCCTTAAATACATCCTTTCACCTTTCCCCAACTGCAGAGCCACCAACATGGTTGGGGTGTTATAATCAAAAGGAACAAGGTTTGTCATGCAAAACTGAAAAAGCACTGGCCTCTATGTAAAATAATGATAGCTCAACATCCAGTGATTCCAACAGAACCAACAAGGCTTCTCCAAAGGGCTCACCTCATTGAGGCTGTAGGGGAGGATGAGTTTGTCATTCGCCGTCACCGTTTTTCTCTTTGTCAAGACCTCCACCAGGATTTCACGTTTCACCTGGGAAAGTCAAGGGAAAAAAAGAGTCTGGGCATGATGTTTTCGGAGTTAGTAGGGCTGTGCAAAACTCTCATCAGTCCCTGGAAGACAATGATCAATTATCGCTAGAAGGACTGGGGAAACAATACTTGTATTTTGATTGGTGAATCATGAAGATTGCAATTTTTTTTCATATACCACAATAAAAATGTATGCCAAAAAAGGATTCTAGGACTGCATAATAGAAAGAGAATGCCTTTCAAGAAGTTACTTTTCGAATTCATTTCACAGACTATTATTTGAGGAAAGGGACCCGGTTTGAGCACGTTAGTAAAGGAAAAATGAGTGTTTCCTGCCCTCCCCTGGCAGTGGGTGAGAGGATATACCTTGAGAAGCTCGGAGAGGATGTCCAGGACTTGTGGGGGGCCCACCTCGAGGCCCTCGTCCCGGCCAGCCGGCCTCTTCTTGTAGGTGATGTTCCCCAGGTAAAGGATGGCAGACAGCACAGAAAAGATCCTGGAGGAAAGAGCACACCGGGATCTTGTCGGAGGAAGGGCTTTAAGTGTGCCTTCCCATCTGGGAGAAGGAAGTTGGACTACATGCCCTTTGGGGGTCTCTCCTGCCTTTGTTTATGAAAAGCGCCAGCACTCCACTTCTGTCTGACTGTCTATGTATCTACAGCATCCTATCCAGCAGCTTTGTATCTCAATAATAATAATAATAATAATAATAATAATAATAATAATAATGCAAATATTATAATATCTATATAAATAAAAATGTAATGTTAGTTTGTGGGATTAACATAACATAACTCAAAAACCACTGGACGAATTGACACCAAATGTGGACACAATACATTTAACAGTTCAACGAGTGTTCATCACCCCTAAAAACACAAAAAACCCAGCAGAATGGACTTAAAAAAAACCCAGAATACACTATATACATATACACTCATATACATATGCACATGCACACATACATACACACAAATACGCATATAGACAAGCACACACATATACACAATATAATGTAATGTATCTTTTGTTTTTTGGCTTTTTAAGTCTCTTCTGCCGTGTTTTTCAGTGTTTTTATGAGTGATGATCACTCGTTGGCCTGATAGGTGTACTGTGTCCAAAATTGGTGTCAGTTCCTTCAGTGGTTTTTGAGTTATGTTAATCCCACAAATTTTTATTTATATAGATTATTATTATTATTAGTAGTAGTAGTATGTTTATTTATACAGTAGAGTCTCGCTTATCCGACATAAACAGGCCAGCAGAACATTGGATAAATTAAAATGTCGGATAATACGGAGTCTCCTACTGTTACCCGTTCGACGCGGTGCTAGACACCTAGAATACTAACAACAGGGACTCAAAGGATTAAGGCAAGGCAATGCCTCAACAATCAAGTGCCAATGAACAACTCCCAAACAGAGGATGCCTGCTAGTCAGGCTACCTCTTGCTCAGGGTCAACCTAAGTCTGAAACAACCTGAAAGCACACAACAACAACAACAACAATCTTATCTCATCAGCCAAAAGCAGGCCCACACTCATTGAAATACTAATAAGCTTATGTTTATTAAAATTGTTCTTCATTTTAATTATTGTATTGTTTTAAAGTTGTTTTTGCACTAGAAATAAGATATGTGCAGTGTGGATAGGAATTCATTCATTTTTTTCAAATTATAATCCGGTCCTCCAACAGTTTGAGGGACTGTGACCTGGCCCTCTGTTTAAAAAGTTTGTGGCGCGAACTTTCGGGGAGGCCCTCCTTTCTCTCCCACCACTGTCACAAGTACGGTTAGTGGGGATGAGAGAGAGGGCCTTCTTGGTGGTGGCTCCCCCCCCCCCGCCTCTGGAACACCCTTCCAAGGGAAATAAGACAGCCCCCATCCTGCCCCTCCTTTCATAAGAGCTTGAAGACTTGGTGGTTTCAACAAGCATTTGAGAATGACTAGTTCTAGTCCAGCCCAAACATTGTTGAATATGACCTATTACCCTGGTCTAATAGGCCCTAGAAATGAGCAGCCACAGACCTGTACCTGCTATTGCCGTTAGCTTGTTATAGCACTGTACTTAATTCCCGGCCCCCTCATATTGTGAGTTTGCACTAGTTTTGGCCTGGCTTTTTAATTGCTCTGAATAGGCAGGATTGTTTTTAATATACATGTTATTGTGATAATTTTATGCTTATGTTGTTTTGTTAATTTTATGTTATGCTGTTTACTTTGTATGTTTTGGTAATGTTACTTAGAAACCGCCCTGAGTTCCCCGTGGGGAGATAGAGCGGTATATAAATAAAGTTTTATTTTATTATTATTATTATATTGATTGACTTTGTAACTTCATGGCTACTCAATGCTATTAATGCCTGCTAATTGCAACATTCACACTTACTTCAAACAGACAAAGGTTCTTTCTCCCACCCTGGACATTATTCCATAGGGATATATATACACTCTACTTCAGTGGTTCTCTACCTGTGGGTCCCCAGGTGTTTTGGCCTACAATTCCCAGAAATCCCATCCAGTTTACCAGCTCTTAGGATTTCTGGGAGTTGAAGACCAAAACATCTGGGGACCCACAGGTTGAGAACCACTCCTCTACTTGCTTCACTGCCAGCAGAGAATGCTGCTGGAACATGGCTATATAGCCCAAAAAACACAAAGCAACCCAGTGATTCCAGCCAGGAAAGCCTTTGACAACACAGTAATTTTACACTTTCCAATAATAGTAAAATAAATTATTATTATTATTATTATTATTATTATTATTATTATTATTATTATATTATATCCCCAAAGGGACCGATTGACTCACTGCTTCTTTGTGGCAGGAAGGAAACCAACCATCTCCATGGCTTGCTTTAACCGTTCGAAATCGTGCTGGAGGTCTTCCCCGTCTTCGATTTTCAAGTTATGCTGTAGAAGGGAAAAGGAATTTAAAAGGAGAAGGAAAAAATTGGGACATCAACAAGGCTGTTGCGGGTCCTGTGCCAAAACGAGGATTGCGATAACAACAGACACCAACCCAGCGGCGCAAGGAGGGTCTTTGTGTATTTACCTGATTGAGGTAGAAATAGTCTTCTGGCTGCTTGAGGTGGAATTCCTTGCGCTCCTCCGCACTGACACCAAGCAGCAGGTAGTAAAAAACATGGTAGTTCCTGCAGGAGAAAATGCACATCTCAGAACCACCGTGCTCGGAAAATGTACACCTTTCGGCTCTCATCCTGAACTTCATTATAGAGCTCTATTTTTCCCCCGACTTTTTATTTTTACAATACAGAAAATACATACCTTTCACACACAAAACATTTACAATTCCCACCACCAACATGAGGATTATTGTCTTTCACATATTCATTTCTTTTTGAGACAATCATTATTTCTTTATCTTTATACATTTCCATCCTGTATGCTATATAGCATTTGTATCTTATTTCTTATGACTTGATCTCCGGAATGATTCATAATATAGTTCATTACCCTTGTCCATCTATCTTCCATTTCTCTCATTCGATTTTCATTAATTTTTAAATCATTTAATTTCACATTCATAATTTCAAATTCCATTTGCTCCACCATATAATGGTACCATTTATTTATTGTCCATTTTTATTTATCTTTCCACCCTAATACTATTACTGCTTGTGCACATTCAATTATTGCTTCTTTTATTTCCCTTTTATTTCCCATTTCCTCTCTTTTCCCTAATACCGCTAATTCCTTTGTTATGACCCACTCATTTCCTAGCATTTGATTTGACACATTTTGTATAGTCTGCCAAAAATTTTGTACATATTCACATTCCCACATCATGTGCATAAAGTGCCCTTTCTGGTGGCATCCATGCCAGCACTGACTACTCCCCTCTTTATAGATTATAGAGCTCTATTGTACTGGAAGGACATTAGGGATGTGCAAAACTTCGTTTTTAAATCGTTAGTCATATGTAAATCATAAGCTGGGAAAGAGATTGAGAGAGCACAGCATTCTGGGAAATGTAGTTTGGGAAGGCAAGGAGTACTATGTCAAAGAATGCAAAAGGCCCTGCCCTAAACTACATTTCCCAGAATTCAACTCAGCTTCAGAAAGCCCCTCGTAGCAGCAAGAGTTTCAATCTATACACATAACAAAAGTGAAAATATGTATGTGTGTGTGTGTGGTTTTCACCTACACAAAAAAGCTACTGCCTCCACAAACAGCTATAGTTCCCACTGCTCAGGAGACACCAATGGCCCTCCCTCTAGTGACATTGCAGGTTACAGTGAACCCCGTGAACATGTCCAAGAGTCCTACCAATATCTTCCAGAAACATCACACTGCCCACCACCCAAGTAAAGGCTTTTTTACGGGGACCATTTCATCCTAGATTTTCTGTGTATCTCTCACCACATACATCCCAGTGTTTCTTACTCTCTCCACTGGTGTGGAATTTGCATGACCCCACCCTCTGCCTCCCCCTTAAGCCTTTCCTATTTTTTTCTACGGCACACAGCAAACAAGAATTGATCAGCAACTGAACATACCAGAGAGGTTGGGGAGATTTCGCCATGATTTAAAGGAGTTGTAGGCAATGGGATGTATAGTTCACCTGCAATCTAAGAACTGCATTCTGAACCCCACCAATGATGGACCTGGAACTAACTTGGCACACGGAGCCCCCATGGCCAACAAAACGTACTGAAGATCTTTGGAGGGATTTATAGGAGTTGTAGTTCACCTACATCCAGAGCACACTATGAACCCAAACAATGACGGATCTGGACCAAACTTGGCATGCATACTGATATGCCCAAATTTGAATACTGGTGGGTTTTGAGGGGAATTAGACTGGACATTTTGGAGTTGAAGGCACTGGGATGAACAATTCACATGCAATCAATGAGCACTCTGAACTCCACCAAAGATGGAATTGGACCAAGCTTGGCACACAGAGCCCTAAGGCCTGCAAAAAACAAAACAAAAACAAAAACCAAAAAACCAACCAACCAACCAAACCTGGGGGTCTTTGGGGAAAATTCACCTTGATTTGGGGGATTTGTAGTTCACCTACATGCAGAGAGAGTACTGTGAACCCAAACACCTATGGATCTGGACCAAACTTGGCACACAGACGTGACATGCCAAAATTTGATTACTGGAGGGGTTTGAGGGGGAACTGACCTTCCTTTTTGGGAGTCGTAGTTCACCCACAACCACAGAAACTGTGACCTCCACTGATGATGGACCTGAACCAAACTTGGCACACAGAACCTCCATTGCTAACTCAACCTACTGGAGGGCTTTGAGGGGACGGACTCACCATAGTGGGAGTTGTAGTTTACCTTACAGCCATAGAGCACAATCAACCCCACCAAGGATGCATCTAGAGCAGGCATGAGCAAACTTTCTAACTTGAGGGCCGCATGGTGGGCCGGAGCTGGGTGGGTGGATCGGTAGAGAGGGGATTGTCCCCAAGCCACTCCCTGCCCTTTCCTCCCTTTTCTCTTCTCTTTCAGGGGCAGAAAGTGAAGGGAAGATGGGAAACGTTTGGATCCCAAAGGAGTTGGTCTTGGTCAGGATGAGATGGTGGATGGGAAAGACAAAGGGTAGCCAGTCTGAGTCCCTCCGTGGAGGTTGAGAAGATCAGGATATAAAAGTTTTAAATAAATAAATGCAGGAAGATTGTGCAGACAGACTACAAGCAGAGGCATAACACCATTGCTCAGATGATTCATTGGAATTTGTGCCACAAATACCATCTGCCTGCGACAAAGAACTATGGGATCACAAGCTGGAAAAAGTTACAGAGAATGAACACGCCAAACTCCTCTGGGACTTCCAGATTCAGACAGAGTTTTGGAGCATAATACTCCTGATGTCACAATCGTGATACAAAAAGAAAGAGCCATGAGAGGATACGGTAGGATACCACAAGCTGAAAGGAATATCTAGCAAATTGTATAAGATAATAATCGATATTAAGGGGGGAAAAATAAAGGATGTAACATTAAGAGAGATATGGGAGGAAGACCTAGGGATTAGAATAAAAGAAGCGGATTGGGTACAATTATGGGATCAAAGATATTTAAAGAACCTATCGATACGTGTTAAAGAAAATTATTACAAATTGGTTTGGAAATGGTACCTAACACCAGTAAAGATTGCAAATATTAATAGGCACACCACAAAAAATTGTTGGAGAGGTTGCCAGGAGGTGGGTACATATATACATATGTGGTGGCAATGTAAATATGTAAATGAATTTTGGGGGAAGGTATTTGGAGAGATAGAAGCTATAATGGATATGAAGAAATGGAAAAGTGCGAGCATTGCATTGTTGTCACTATATAATGTTAAGAAATTGAAAAAAACAGAGAAAGATGCAATAGATAACATGTTAACTGCAGCAAGATTACTGATAGCGAAGAATTGGAAAGGTAAAATAAATATATCAATTGAAGAATGGTATAAAGAATTATGGAAAATAGCAATAAATGATAAATTGACATGTAGGTTAAGAGTCAGGAAAGGGGTATGGAAGGAAAACGATTTTGATAAAGTTTGGGGAAAATTTATTGGGAATGGCTTAAAAGAAGTAGATAGGAAATTACCTCCATAAGAAGAAATTGTATTTTGAAAAGAAAATGCAAATTGAAGTGGCTCGGAAGGGGGGCGGGCACAGAGGTGAAAAAAAGTATACAAGATATATATATACACCTATGGTTGATGTAACGAATTGAGGATGGAATATAAGAGTATTGAAGGTATTGATGTATCGATGTATTCTAAGAAAACCAATAAAAATATTTAAAACATACAAAAAAAACAATCGTGTTAAAAAACAAAGTATGGGTTGTTGATGTCACAATCCCAGGTGACAGCAGGATTGCAGAGAAACAACTGAAAAAGCTGACACGATATGAGGATTTAAAGATGGAACTGCAAAGACTCTGGCACAAATCAGTAAATGTGGTCCCAGTGGGGATTGGCACACTGGGTTAGTGCCTAAAGATCTGGGCCTGCTCTTAAACACAATCGGCGCTCACAAAATTACCATCTGCCAGATGCAGAAGGGCACCTTATTGGGATCCGCACGCATTATTCACTGATACATCACACAGTTCTAGACACTTGGGAAGTGTCCGACGTGTGATCCAATTCAACAGCCAGCAGAATGTCTGCTGTGGAGTCATCTTGTTGTGATAATAATAATAATAATAATAATAATAATAATAATAATAATAATGAGACCCCATATTGCCTACTCCTGATATAGAATCCTAGAGCTGGAAGAGACCCCCAAGGGCCATCCATGCAGGGAGGCACAATCAAAGCACTCCCGATAGACAGGCACTGCCAAAAATCTTCCAGAGACGGAGACTCCACTACACTCCCAGGAAGCCTAAGGGACTTTCCAGGAAGTTCTTCCTAATCTTTTCAGTAGAATCTCTTTCCTTGCCATTTGAAACCATTGCTCCCTTGTGCCCTGGTCTCTAGAGCAGCAGAAAGTCAGCCCCCCCCCCCCTTCCTCCTTCTCAATGGGACACCCTTTGAAATCTTGAAACATGGTTCTCGTTTTCCCTCTCTACCATCTCTTCTTCCAGCTAAACATTCCCCAGGAGGAAGGAAAAAGAGAGAAGGAAGGAAGGATACGATGGTGAGAGAGAGGAGGGCCTGAGAAAAGAGCCCAAGGGGCCTCATTCAGCCCCTGGGCTTGGGTTTGCCCATACCTGAACTAGAGCAAACCTGCCCAACCTAACAAACTTTAAGTAGTGATGGTGTTTTTCGGGTTTAACTTGGCATGATGTGAGTTGTGGTTCACTCACAACCTTATGCATTTTGTACCATTTTTAAAATGACTTTTTCAAATAACCCGGGCAACGCCGTGGACCCAAGCTAGTCTATATAAATAAAAATGTAATGTTCGTTTGTGGGATTAACAGAACTCAAAAACCATTGGATAAATTGACACCAAATTTGGACACAAGACACCTAACAACCCAATGTATATCCTTCACTCAATTTTTTTTTATTTTGCCATTTGGGAGTTGTAGTTCTTGGGATTTATAGTTCACCTACAATCAAAGAGCATTCTGAACTCCACCAATTATGGCATTGAACCAAACGTGGCACACAGGACTCCCATGACCAACAGAAAACACTAGAAGGGTTTGGTGGGCATTGACCTTTGGTTTTGGAGTTGTAGTTCACCTACATCCAGAGAGCACTGTGGACTCAAACAATGATGGATCTGGACCAAACTCTACACAAATACTCAATATGCCCAAATGTGAACACTGGTGGAGTTTGGGGAAAATAGAATCTTGACATTTGGGAGTTGTAGTTGCTGGGATTTATAGTTCACCTACGATCACAGAGCATTCTGAACCCCACCAATGATAGAATTGGGCCAAACCTCCCACACAGAACCCCCATGACCACTAGAGTGGGCTACAGCAATGTGTGGCAGGGGACAGCTAGTACTCTAATAATATAACAATATAATAAAATAATATATAATATTATTATAGTAATAATCTATGTACTAATTAATATAATATAACCTTGAGTTTGAGAGTTGTAGTTCACCTACATCCAGAAACCATTGTGGACTCAAACAATGATGGATCTGGACCAAACTTGGCACAAATATTCCATATGCCCAAATATGAACACAGAGGGAGTGTGGGGGAAATAGACCTTGACATTTGGGAGATGCAGTTACTGGGATTTATAGTTCACCTACAATCAAAGAGCATTCTGGACCCCACAAACGACAGAATTGGGGCAAATTTCCCACACAGAACCCCCATGACCAACAGAAAATACTTAAGGCCATCCAGTCCAACTCCCTTCACCAGGGCAAGAAAACGTAATCAAAGCCCTCCTGACAAAGAACCATCCAGCCATAGATATAGATAGATATATATGATTCACACACACAGATATAATATCATAGATTTGAAAGGCACCCCTAAAGAAGGACAATTATATGTCACATGTTCCAGGGTGGGCAAACCAGACAATCTCCACATCAACACTGACATAGAAACAACAAGGAATACTGTTTACCCCCAAGCATAAAGGAATTACATATATTAGAAACCATTACTTTATTTTCCAGATCACCAGACTGGGTCACAGCAACGCGTGGCAGGGGATGACTAGTATAGAATAAAAGACCAATATATATATATATATATATATATATATACACACACACACACACACACACACACACACACACACACACACACACACACAGACAAACAGACACTAATCACAATCCTAAAACTCCTGTAATGGTTAACTAACATAAATTAAAGCACAACAAAACTTGATTAACTGATAGTATTACTTGAATGCTTCTCCATACCTGGGATGTGCCACCATGAAGGTAAAATGTATTAAAACAAGGAATCAATCGCCCTAATTTCTCTCCTCTTTCCCTCTTTTGCAGCAGGGCCACCAGACCGAATCAAAGCATTGTGACCAGATTTATTTACTTTCTTTCAATCACTTACCTTTCGTTTTTTTCCCGTGACACCAGGCGAGATTTTTCGAGCAGATACTTTTCAACCACGGCCCTGGAGTCCCAAAAAAAAAAGAGGAATGAATGAATGAGCACAGAGGTGTGAAAAAGAACTGTTAGGAATCTATTGTGCTCTCTGGTGAACCCTTGCACATACCAAGGGCGTTGGATTCCTATATAGAATAATAGAGTTGGAAGAGACCACATGGCCATCAAGTCCAACTCCCTTCTGCCATGCAGGAAAAGCACCATCAAAGCACTCCTGACAGAGGGCCATCCAGCCTCTGTTTAAAAGCCTCCAAGGAAGGAGCTTCCACCAGACTCTTAGGCAGAGAGTTCCACTGTTGAACAGCTCTAAGATGTTCTTCCTAATGTTCAGGTGGGATCTCCTTCCCTGTCATTTGAAGCCATGGCTCGACTGAGTCCTAGTTTCCAAGGCAGCATTACTACTACTACTACTACTATTATTACAAAGAGAATTTTAATAATAATAAAAAATATAATATAATAATAAATATAATAATATATAATATATTTTATTTATATTTTTATTATTATTAAAACTCTCTTTGTAATAATAATAATAATAATAATAATAATAGCAAAAAACCCAGGGGGCATCCAGCTACACTCCCTTCTGCCTTCATGCAGGAAAAGCCCAATAAAAGCACCCCTGAAAGATGGGCATCCAGCCCATTGAAATACTACTACTACTACTAATAATAATAATATAATATCCTCAGCTGCTGCAAGAAGATTACGCAGACAGACTGTAAACAGAGGCATAACACCACTGCGCAGATGATTCATTGGAACTTGTGCCACAAATACCATCTGCCTGCGACAAAGAACTGGTGGGATCACAAGCCGGAAAACGTTACAGAGAATGAACACGTCAAGCTACTCTGGGACTTCCGGATTCAGACAGACAAGAGTTTTGGAGCACAAGACTCCTGACATCACAATCATGTTAAAAAACAGAGTGTGGATTGTCGATGTTGCAATCCCAAGTGACAGCAGGACTGAAGAGAAACAACTGGAAAAGCTGACACGATATGAGGATTAAAAGATCGAACTGCAAAGACTCTGGCACAAGACAGTCAAGGTGGTCCCAGTGGTGATCGGCACATTGGGTGCAGTGCCTAAAGACCTTGGCCTGCGCTTAATCACAATTGGTGCTGACAAGATTACCACCTGCCATCTGCAAAAGGCCACCCTACTGGGATCTGCATGCATTATTTGCCGATACATCACACAGTCCTAGACAGGCAGCAGAGTGATCTTGTTTGCTGTGGACTCATCTTGTTGTGTTTCAAATAGCAATACCGTAATGATAATAATGTGCCAGGCTTTAGCACAGTGAGGTAACTACCAGCTGCAGAAAATCTTGCCAATCAAAAGGTTGACAGTTCAAGCCCTGGTCGGTTTGAGCTCCCACTGTCAGCCCAGCTTCTGCCCACCTAACTGATCGAAAACAGTAAAATGAGTAGATAAAAAGGTTCCGCTTTAATCAGGGAGGTAATAAAAGGCACCCATAAGGACATGCTGACGATTCGATAAGGAGGTCTACGGACAACAAAAAGCTTCATGACATGGAAGATGGAACAACAGCACCTCCCTATGGCCGGAGTCAAGCACAGCCTCCAGATGCCGGAGATGGAAAAAGATGGGAAAGCCTTTACCTCTGTTTATGTATTGTCTGTCCTTGTTAATTGTATAACGGCACTGAATGTTTGCCATGTATGAGTTCTCTAATCTGCCCTGAGTCCCCTCTGGGAGATGGAGTGGAATATAAATAAAAGGATATTATATTATTATTTTAATAATAAGATCATAGAGTTCGAAGAGACTCCAACAGCCATCTAGTCCCACCCTCTTCTGGTATGCAAGAAAAGCACAATCAAACCAACCCCAACAGATAGCTATCCAGCCTCTGTTTAAAAGCCTCCAAGGAAGCAGCTTAAACTAGCCTCCAAAGTAGAGTTCCACTGCTGAACAGGTCTAAGAAGTTCTTCCTAATGTTCAGGTGGGATCGCCTTCCCTGTCATTTGAACCCATTGCTCAGAGTACTAGTTTCCAGGGCAGCAGAAAACAAGCGTGTTCCCCCTTGCTTACGGGATCCTTTCACATATTCATACATAGCTCTTGTGTCTTCTCTTCGGCAGGATAAGCAGACCCAGCTCTTTAAGACACTCCTCGTAGGAAATATTCACGGTCTCCAGACCTTGGATCCTTTTAGTTGCCCTCTCTCTCTGGACACCTTTCAGCTTCAGAGTTGTTGTTGTTGTTATTATTATTATTATTATTATTATTATTATTTGAAACACAACAAGATGAGTCCACAGCAGACACTCTGCTGGCTGTTGAATTGGATCACATGTTGGACACTTCCCAAGTGTCTAGGACTGTGTGATGTATCGGCGAATAATGTGTACAGATCCCAGTAAGGTGGCCTTCGGCAGCTGGCAATTTTGTCAGCGCTGATTGTGTTTAAGTGCAGGCCAAGGTCTTTAGGCACTGCACCCAGTGTGCCGATCACCACTGGGACCACTGGTTTATGCCAGAGTCTTTGCAGTTCGATCTTTAAATCCTCATATCGTATTATTATTATTATTATTATTATTATTATTATTATTATTATTATTATATCTTAAATTGTTTTGTTCTGAATTGGACACAGAGTTATTCCAGGTAAAGAGGTTTGACCAAAGCAGAAGAGAGAAGCACCATGACTTCTTCCCTCGGTCAGGACACGAGACTCCTTTGGATGCAGCCCAAAATCCTATTGGCTTTTTGAGCTGCTACATCACACTCTTGGCTCGTGTTCAACATGTTCTCCATGATCTTTCTCACATGGACTGTTGTGGAGCGAGGCAACACCCATCCTGAATCTTTGCATTGCATTTTTTTCTGTCTAAGTGTAGTCTCTTACATTTGTCCTTGCTGAAATGCATTGTGATAGTTTTGGCGAATCAGCTCTCTAATCTGCTAAAATCATTTTGAAGTCTGATCCTGTCCTTTGGAGTGTTAGTTTTCCCTCCTAATTTGGTCCCATCTGCAAACTTGATCAGCAGGCCCTCTCAACCTTCAACCGATACCGGGCCCAGGACAAAACCCTCCCTTAGGTGTGCAGCAGTCTTAGAAACTCCAGAAGGGCTTCCCAACATAACAAAGGACCACAGATGCCTTGCCACCCCCAGAAACCACGCCCACTCCACACTTACCCTCGGACAATGCCGTTTTCCAAATAGTTGACCTGGATGAATTTCCCAAAGCGGCTGGAGTTGTTGTTATGGGCCGTCTTCGCATTCCCAAACGCCTGTCCCAAAAGCAAAAACATATTCAATTGTTAGTATCAAAACAGAGTCTTTCCTGACTCCTCTTAATAAGATGTCATTCTATCATCATATTTCACTTTTTGGGCAAAGTTACTTTCCCAAAATGAGGGCTACACTCGCCAAAGAGGAAGGTGGTGCAAGAGTGGCTGCAGCTCCCCTTTGAGGGATGTCACCTCTCATTTGATTGCCATGGCTTGATGCTATGCAATGCTGTGATTTGTAGTTTGGTGAAGTACACACCTTCTTTGGCAGCCCCCATGATCCCACAGCATGACCACCGTCTCCCAAAGCAGTTGCTTTACTCCGAACTCAAGAACGGAAAACAGAATGTTGGTGGCAGGAATTTAAAGATGGGCTCAAAGCCAACCTTAAAAACTCTGGCATAGACACTGAGAACTGGGAAGCCCTGCCCTTGAGGGCTCCAGCTGGAGGTCAGCTGTGACCAGCAGTGCTGCAGAATTTGAAGAGGCACAAATGAAGGGTGAAAGAGAGAAACGTACCAAGAGGAAGGTGCATCAAGCCAACCCTGACCGAGACCGCCTTCCACCTGGAAACCAATGCCCTCACTGCGGGAGAAGATGCAGATCAAGAATAGGGCTCCACAGTCACCTATGGACCCACCAGAACACTGATCCTGGAAGACTATCCTACTCGGCCAATGAAGGATCGCCTAAGTAAGTAAGTAAGAACTTTTCAACGCCCTTTTTGAAGCAAAAGTTTCTTGTGGAGCCCCAAGACACATTTATATTATATATTATAATATAATGTATATATATAAGGAAAAGGCAAACTTTCTGATGAATTTTTGTTTTATAATGTCACAGAAGGGCTGAGCCAGTGGCAGATGGGATGGAGAGTGCTTGTGTGAACAGACTGAAAAAAAAAACAGATGGCCACCCAGCCTTTATAACAACAACAACAACAGGAACAACAACAGGAACAACTCTAGGGGCCATCCAGTCCAACTCCTCCCCCTTTGTCTTGCAGGAAAAACACAACCAAAGCAAGCCCAACAGATGGCCATACAGCCTTTGTAATAATAATAATTGAACCCCAGGGGCCATCCAGTCCAACCCCACTTTGCCATGCAGGAAAAGCACAATCAAAGCACCCCCAACAGATGGCCATCCAGCCTATGTATTCAGTCCAACTCCTCCCCCCTTGCTATGCAGGAAAAACACAATCAAAGCACCTCAACAGATAACCATCCAGCCTTTGTAGTAATAATATTAGCAACAACAACAACAATATAAACAACCCCAGGGGCCATCCAGTCCAACCCCCTTCTGCCTTAATGGAGGAAAAGCCCAATCAAAGCACCCCCAACAGATGGCCATCCAGCCTCCACCCCAGGGGCCATCCAGTCCAATCCCCTTCTGCCTTAATGGAGGAAAAGCCCAATCAAAGCACCCCCAACAGATGGCCATCCACCCTTTATAATAATATAACAACAACAACAACAATAGCAAAAAACCCCAGAGGCTTTCCAGTCCGATCCTTCTTTTATGGAGGAAAAACACAATCAAAGCACCCCCAACAACTGGTCATCCAGACTTTACTATAATAATAAGACTAAGAATAAGAACAACGAGAGCAACCCGAGGGGCTATCCAGTCCAACCCCTTTAAGCCTTCACGCAGAAAAGCACAATCCAAGCAACCCAACAGATGGCCATCCAACCATAATAACAGGAGCAACCTCATAGCTTGGAGGGGGAGGAGGAAAGCACATAACTCCTTAGTATGTTTTGCGGAGTCCCAAGGGCTCCCTGGAGCACACTTTGAAAACTGCTGCTCTAGACAAATGGAGGAACCAGAATGGGGCTGAGGATGAGACTAGACACCCAAACAGGGCCACCGTTTGCCTCTCCGTGTGTGTCAACTTGTGGATTTCGCCTCAAGGTATCCTGTAAGAGTCTGAACGCATTTGCAGGAACCGGGGGTGGGGGGAGGTTGCAATCTGCTGCTGCCTGACCACAAGTCCACTCCTTCCTGTTTTGGGTCAGCCTCCAAGCGCACAACCCACTTCTGCTTTGTTTAAGTGGGAAAAGGGAAGGCAGACGCTCTGAACCAGCCTGCACGAACTAAGAATAACCTGGAGATAAAATGCAATTGCTCATGTGCAAACTACAACACTTCTTTTTGGTTTCAGGGTTCTGAAAACCGAGGTTCGCATTAGATTTGAAACGATAAGGGTGGATAGATAGATAGATAGATGGAAATACATGTCAGAAATATTAAAAATGAACTAGATATTTTTAATTCCAAAAATGTGAGTCAAGCACTGAAAGATTTAGTAGGCCGAAGCCTGTTAAGAGTCAGTGGGCCAAAAGCTAGTATCGTCTTGAGGAGTGTGAGAAAAACCTCTGTGTGAGAGAAGCATTGTGTGAGGAAAGCCGTGTAAAGCTACTGTGTATTTGTTTATTTGTGTTATGGAAACCTTGTTGTAAACAGTGCAACTGAAGAATTTAACTACAAAGAAAAGCCTCCTATGTAAGAGATAACATTGGTCTGTGTGTTTTTGTTCTTTTTATCACTTTGGAATACTGGTGCTGGGTCATGCTGCTGCTGCTAAGTTATTCTGCTGTACATTTATGGGGAGGGTCTTTTCTTAATAAGCCCACTCGTCCAACAATACAGACCTCTAGCACTGGTCCAGCTCCCAAAATTGTCCTCTCAACGCCACTGGCGTAGCCCTTCTGGCTCAAGGCAGTCAGGCAGTGGATCAGGAAGTTGGTGCTCTGGGTCTTGCCAGACCCGCTCTCCCCAGAAATGACGATGCATTGGTTGCGGTGCTTCTTCAGCATGGCGTGGTAGGCCACGTCGGCGATGGCAAATATATGAGGCTCCAGCTTTCCCAGCTGGTGGCCCTCATACATCTGGACGTACTTGGGGTTGTAGATGGGCAGGAACTTGAAAGGGTTGAGGGCCACAAGGATGCTGCCAGCGTAGGTGTAGATCTTCTGCTTCAGGAAACGCCTCTGAAGGTTCTCAAGCAAGGTGGCTTCCGTCAGGTTGGGCAGGTTGCAGAGATCGTTAAAGTCCTCCTGCGTCCAAGGAAGGAAGCCCCGCTCCACCAGGCGCCGGGCCTCCTTCTCCCGCACCACCTTCTCCTCCAAGGGCAGCGGTGCGCGGACGTACTTGATGCTCCCATCGGCGTTGCGTTCTTGCAAGAGGAAGTAGTAGCCATCCTGTGGCGGGTGGTGGGCCTCCTGGGCCCGGCGGGGCCACAGCAGCACCCTCTGGACAGGGGAGTCATTCCCATCCAGCACCCACTCCTCTCCCCCGCACTCCTTCACCTCCACCAGCACGTAATGCTTCGCTGCGTCCAATCCCAAGCAGCTGACCGCATCCTGGATGACATCGCCGGCAGTGCTCTCCTTTGTTGCCGTCACCCGGCAGCAGGCCGCACTTTCCGCAGAGAGCTGGGGGCAAATGCACAGCGTGTAGGCGGCTGCGCTCTCGCCGCCGGCGTCGTTCAGACTCATCCTGGCACATGCCCAGTCTCTGGCATGCTGCCCTGGGTGCGTTATCGGAAAGTGAGGGAAGGGGCCATATTGGTCAGAGAGAGAACCACAGAGGTGCTAAAATAGCAGCCGGTCAGGAAGTCCTGGAGCCAAGTCGTTGTGCTTGGAAAGGACCAAGGCGGGAGCTGGAAATGTAAACAGAAGAAAATAACTTTTTATCACATGTGGTAGACCTGCCCAAAGACTCACAATTTCTGGATAAAAATTCATAATAAAATGGAAACTGTATTAAAAAAAACAAAATATCATTGAAACCAGAAACTTTTCTATTAGGATTCTTATATAAGCACATGCCAAAACACCAAGAAATAATCTTTCTCGACATGGCAACATGTCATAATCACTCATGCCATGCAACCATGAACTCCCTGGTACTGACACAAAGCATATGACCAAAAGGATTCGATAAGGCAGTGTTTCTCTACCTTCCTAATGCCGCAACCCCTTAAAACAGTTCCTCATTTGGTGGTGACCCCCAACCATACATTTTCGTTGCTACCTCATAACTGTAACTTTGGTACTGTTATGAATTTTCATATAAATATCTGATATGCAGGATGTATTTTCATTCACTGGACCAAATTTGGCACAAATACTCAATATGCCCAAATCTGAATACTGGTGGGATTTGGAGAAGGAGGACTGATTCTGTCATTTGGGAGTTGTAGTTGCTGGAAATTATAGTTTAACTACAATCAAAGAGAATTCTGAACTCCACCAATGATGGAATTGAACCAAACTTGGCACACTAAACTCCCATGACCAACAGAAAACACTGGAAGGGTTTGGTGGACATTGACCTTGAGTTTTGGAGTTGTAGTTCACCTACATCCAGAGAGCACTGTGGACTCAAACAGTGATGGATGTGGACCAAACTTGGCAAAAATACTCAAAATGCGAACACTGGTGGAGTGTGGGGAAAATAGACCTTGACATTTGGGATTTGTAGTTGCTGGGATTTATACAATCAAAGAGCATTCTGAACCCCACCAATGATAGTACTGAGCCAAACTTCCCACACAGAAACCTTGAAGCCTTGAAGGGGCTTGCTCCCTCTAGCCTCGCACACTCTGCCTTGCCCGCACATACACACCACACTGCTATGTGCCAAGCATGACTGCTCTCCTCTCCCGCACTTGGAGTCTCAGAAACAGCCCTCCACTTGGCTGAGAGGCCGGTCAATCACAGCAGAGGAGGGCTTTTGGTGGGAGGATTTGCCGTCTATTTCCAAAAAGGAAGAGAGGTACAGGTGGAGAGATCTTCAGCCTTCTCTGCCAAAGATGGTCTTTGGCAACCTATCTGAAACCTCCTTGCGACTCCCCCAGGGGTTCCGACCCCAAAGTTGAGAAACGCTACTATAAGGACGCATGAACCGGCCATAAAGATCAATTGCCCTGATTTGTCAGAATGGGGACTTTGGTATGTGGGAAAGCGGTAGCATCAGAGGATCTCAGTGATTTATGACACTGTTAGGCAAAGCTTGATATATATATGCTTTTTAATTATCTTCAATAAACGGATTGCATTTCTACTCAGCTGTGTGGTGTTTAAAGTTAGAGGGCTTTCCTGGTCTGGAGTGAAACACCAGTGAAGGGACCATGTATCCTAAAGTACAGTTGTTGTTGTGAGCGGTTTTCTACTTCAACAACAAAAAAACACACAGTCTTTTGTTCTTTCCCAGATAAGCAGGAATGCTTCCCTTTCTTCTTGGTTGCAGTAGTATACCAGTAAATTTCTTATCTTATTTTTAATACTTTTTAAAAAGAACTCTGTTTTTAATGTTTTAAAGTTTGACACTCCTGGTCTGTGACTGTAATGATAATAAAAAAATCAATTCAATTCTTCCCATCCATAGCCTTACGAAGGTCTCTTTAAGTACCAGGAAACCTCAACTGCTATGACTGATGCGCAGTTCAGAAAACTCTTCTAAGCTTATCAGCAGGGAGTTTTCTTGCCCAAAAGGATATTCTTAGCCTCGAAGGAAACAGACAGGACGATAAGCAGGCTTCAAAGGGCCTTCTTCCGAAGCTGGACTTAAACACAGCAAACAGGCTTGGCGTATCACAGCCAAGGCAGGAGACGGGCAAGATCAACAGGCCAAGAAAGGTCAATATAATAATATTGGGAAAAGACTACAATTCAAACTAGAACTGGAAAGCCAATAATAACAGTAGGATAGAAAACGACACGGTATCTATCACGGACCACGGCTAAATCTGGATTTGTAATACAGTGATATCTTGACTTAAGAGTTCAATGTGTTCTGTGGCTGAGCTCGTAACTCAAATCACTCTTATTCCAAATACCTCCCATTTTTTGTTAACGTGTTTTTAAATAATAAAATGTACTTTATAATTAACAAATAATGTATAAATGCACATTCACGTGGAATGATAACAAAAAGAAAGATCAACTTTAAAATGGCAGAAGCATCCTTTTCTTCCTCATACTGGACTCATTCCAAGCTCCTTCCCTCTCTCCCTCCTTTTCTTCAAGAAGCCAAACATACTAGGAATAGAAAGCACACAAAATCAACTAACCCAAAGTTCCTCAAAGTGGACAAGAGCAAAGCAGAAAGCAATCTCCCAAAGTGGACAAGGGCACAAGGCCAAGAAGTCGCTCCCTTGAAGCCCTAAAGTCCTGTCCTCTCATGCTAGCGCTCCTTCTAAACTCAAAATGCTACTTGTGTGTCAAAGCAAAACCTTTGCCAAGCAATGGCTCTTAACTCAAAATGGCAGTCACATGTCAAAGCAAAAGCAGGGCAGAGCAACAGCTCTTAACACAAAATGCTGCTTATATATCAAAGCAAAACAAGGCTGAGCAATGGGCCTTAACTCAAATTACTGCTTGTAGGTCAAGGCAAAAACTAAGACCGAGCAATGGCTCTTAACACAAAACACAGCTCCTATGTCAAAGATTGAGCGACAGCCCTTAACTCAAAGTGCTCCTCGTATGTCAAAGCAAAATGACCAAGCAACAGTCCTTAACTCAAATGATACTCACATGTCAAAGCAAAACCAGGCCGAGCAATGTCTCTTAGCTTAAAACGTTCTTAAATTGGGATGCTGTTAAGTCCAGGTTCCACTGTACCTTTCAGGTCAGCACCTGCAAACATCATGTTAACAGTATACAGTAAAATTAAAATAGTCATACTTGCTAGGCTTAAAAATAATATCTGCTATGGTTTTAATACTGTGGTTATTGCGCACAAACCATGAAACTAAAATATGACTGTGTCTGAGGCATTCGTCACTTAAATTAACTATTTACCACCATGGCCAACTCATCATTTTTGGCTCTTTATAATTTTGTTCTCCAGTGGTGCAAAATTGCTGCTGCACCTAAAAAACATTTACGTTAGATCAACAACTACTTCTGAATGGTTTGCCCATAATAACCAAAACTTGCTCATTTCGTCACATATTCACCAGGCCGAATGAAGGTAGTTTTTGCAACATGACCGTCATTCGGAAACAGGAAGTTACTTCCTGTGCATTTAAACATGGCTTCCATGAAAAGAAGTAATACATTTGAATGCTTCCGTTGAATGGATCTGTAAGCCCAGAAGGGCAGCTTGCAAATGTCAAGAGTTGGAGGGAAGAAAGGCTTCAAAAGGGGAAACCACAAAGACACCATTTCTCAAGAGAAAGGCCGAGACAACAACAACAACAAAAGAAGTCCAGATACGAAAAGACAAAAATGCTCCTAAAGTCAAGACATGCCGAGAATCCAAACTCAAGGGGTAGGATTCAAGTTTAGTTTCAAATAGCAGGAAAGGAGGTCGGGAAGAACTTCCTGACTGTAAGAAGAGCAGCTCAACAGTGGAACTCCCTGCCACATAGTCCAACAAAAGCACCTTCTTTGGAGGCTTTGAAACATTTGTGTATCTAATTATTTATTTATTTTATTTATTTCAGAGTTTTATATACCGACCTTCTCACCTCTTCTGAGGGACTCAGACCGGTTTCCAACCATAAAAACACATACAATCGGTAAAAACATCATAGTTCATATTACAATAACACATTAAAACAACAAATATATCCAAAACTACAGTGGTCAGTTGTCATACTAAAAAACAATTATACATCATCTTCCATCCATGTCTTAGGGCAGTGCTTCTCAACCTGGGAGTCGGGACCCCTGGAGGGGTCGCCAGGAGGTGCCAGAGGGGTCACCAAAGACCATCAGAAAACACAGCATTTTCTATTGTTCATGGGGGTTCTGTTTGGAAGGTTTGGCCCAATTCTATCATTGGTGGTGTTCAGAACGCATTTTGTTTGTAGGTGAACTATAAATCCCAGCAACTAAAACTCCCAAATGTCAAGGCCTATTTTCCCCACACTCCACTAGTGTTCACATTTAGCATACTGAGTTTGGTCCAGATCCATCATTGTTTGAGTCCATAGTGCTCTCTGTAGGTGAACTACAACTCCCAAACTCAAGGTCAATGCCCACCAAACACTTCCAGTGTTTTCTGTTGGTCATGGGAGTCCTGTGTGCCATGTTTGGTTCAATTCCATCGTTGGTGGAGTTCAGAATACTCTTTGATTGTAGGTGAACCATAAATCCCAACAACTACAGCTCCCAAATTATTCATAAGGGGAGCAAAATTACAGTTATGAAGTATCAAAAGAATGTTATGGTTGGGGGTCACCACAACATGAGGAACTGTATTAAGGGGTCGCGGCATTAGGAAGGTTGAGAAACACTGTCTTAGGGTGTTGTCTCACTCATCAAAAGCCTGTCTCCATAACCACGTCTTCACCTGTTTCCTAAAAGTCAGGATAGAAGGGGCAGTTCTGATCTCCGGTGGGAGAGAGTTCCAGAGTCGTGGGGCCATCACCGAGAAGGCCCTGTCCCTCGTCCCCACCAGATGCGCTTGTGAGGCCGGTGGGACCGAGAACAGGGCCTCTCCAGACGATCTTAATAATCTTGATGGTTCATAGGGGAGAATACGTTCGGAGAGGTAAACAGGGCTGGAGTCGTTTAGGGCTTTAAAGGTTAACACCAGCACTTTGAATTGTGCTCAGAAGCTAATTGGCAGCCAGTGGAGTTGGTGTAACAGCGGAGTGGTGTGCTCCTTGTACCCAGCACCCGTTAGTAGTCTGGCTGCCGAGCATTGAACTAGCTGCAGCTTCCGGACAGTCTTCAGAGGCAACCCCACGTAGAGAGTGTTGCAGTAATCTAAACGGGATGTAACCAAAGCGTGGACCACGGTGGCCAAGTCAGACTTCCCATGACGATGACGATACCAGAAACCCCAGAGTCTGTTTGCAAGTTGGATCAGGGTGTCTTTCAATCCCAGTCCTAGGACATCGGGGCTGAAAGTCCAGAATGAGAAGCGATCTGCCTCCCTTGCACAAAACCAAGAGGCTAGAGAGAGAGAGAGAGAGCCAGGGAAACAGTTTGCACTCCCCACATGTTTACCAAACAGAACCAGAGAGGGAATCAAAACAGAACAGGCTTTGTGCTCCCCAGCTGCCTGTAGGCTTCGGGGCAATGAACTCACAGCAACGTGATCTCTAAACCCATCTATTTCAGGAGAAACGAAGGCTCCAGCCAGCCCTCGGCCCACACGCTGGAGCCTTAACGGAACCACAGGACTGCACCGTTTCCAGATTTGATGTTGATGTGTCTGTTTATTGAGTTTATACACCAGAACGAAGGAGTTATTATTATTATTATTTATACCCTGATTCTTCTCTCCACAAGACAGTTATATATCTGTTATTAATATTAGAATTTATTATTATTATTATTATTATTATTATTATTATTATTATGCCATTTTTTCTCTCCACCAGGAGACTCAAAGTGGCTATGTATCTATTATTGATATTATTTCAGCTACAGGAGAAGCAGTCATGCGGCTAACCTCGAAAGAAAAGGAAGTGCTGTGCTGTGCTGATCTGAAAGGCTCTTTCTTGGCTTCTCCCTGTCTGGAGAGCCTTCTGAGCCCATTAAAAACCATCCATACACACACATACATACACACACAAACACACGCACACAGACACAGGCTTAAGTCTACTTTGCTCGGCCCAGCTCACCTGAAGGCTCTCATATTCAGACTGAAAACCTGCAAAGTTTCCTGACCTTGCAATCTCTCGCGACTGGAAAACACAAGGCAGCAGGCTCCTCTGCAGCCATACTGGCAGTTGAGTCGAGGCAAACCCATAATTTGAAGTTGCATGTTTAACTAGTGAATCACGTCAAAGCTAAAAAAAAAAAAAAGGGGGGGGGGAATAAAGCTACCATTACAACAAATTTGCAAGGCAGAGAAGGAGGAGGAAAGGCCAGCCGCTTTGCAGAGTTTGCCTTGGCCCATTTTTTCTGTTCACAAGTCTCCAGTGTGTTCCCCCCCCCCCCCCGTTTTTTTGGAAAAGGAGTAATCATTGAACCTCATATAAAATTAAATATCATTTATTGGTAATAAAAGCCACCAGGAGGTGGGTAATAAATAACATGTATTATTAATTAATGTTGTAATTATTGTTACTGTTATTAAATAATATATTATTTTTATAATTTATTTTATTTATATATTATTATTATTATGGAGCCTCTGTCTCCTGAGGGGGTTGTCTAAAAGCCCTCAAGGTACAAGACCCTCACTTAAAATAAATCATATACAAGCGAAGTGGGTAATAAATTAAATTTATTATTATTATTTATTATTATTATTATTATCCAGTTCTTGTGGGTTTTTTCGGGCTATATGGCCATGTTCTAGAGGCATTTCTCCTGACGTTTCGCCTGCATCTATGGCAAGCTTCCTCAGAAGCTTGCCATAGATGCAGGCGAAACGTCAGGAGAAATGCCTCTAGAACATGGCCATATAGCCCGAAAAAACCCACAAGAACTGAGTGATTCCGGCCATGAAAGCCTTCGACAATACATATTATTATTATTATTATTATTATTTATAATTATTATTATTATTAAATAACACCTTATGTATTTATGCATTATTTATTTATTTATTTATTTATTATTGACACCCTTTATGGTGAGGGGGTTGTCTAAATGTCCTCAAGGTACAGGAACCTCACTTAAAATGTATCATATACAAGTGAGGTGGTTAAGAAATGAAATTATTTATTAATAATTTCTTTATTTATAAAATATTATGAAAGTATTGTTGTTATTATTATTGTTGTTGTTGCTGTTGATCCACTATCCACGGAGCGGTTTGTCTAACAGACCTCAAGGTACAAGAATCTCACTTAAAATAAATCATATACTGTTTTTTGTTTTTGTCGTGTCAGGAGTTGCTCCTGTTGTGAGAGAATTGGCCATCTGCAAGGACGTTGCCCAGGGGACGCCCGGATGATTTGATGTTTTATCATCCTTGTGGGAGGCTTCTCTCATGTCCCCGCATGAGGAGCTGGAGCTGACAGAGGGAGCTCATCTGCCTCTCCCCGGATTCGAACCTGCGACCTGTTTGTCTTCAATCCTGCCGGCACAGGGCTTTAACCCACTGCGCCACCAGGGGCTCCATATACTGGTGAGATAGGTAATAAATAAAACTTATTAATCATTAATAATGTTTTATTTATTTACCTATTTATGAATTATTATTATTATTATTATTATTATTATTATTATTATTGACCCCCTCTCCGCTGAGGGGGGGGGTGTCTAAATGCTCACAAGGTATAAGAACCTTATTTAAAATAAATCATATACTGGTGAGGGAAGTAATAATATAATTTATTAATAATGTATGTATTTATAATTTATTATTATACATTTATTATTATTATTAAATTGTAATAAATAATAATAATTAGCTGCAGAAGAAGAAGAAGAAGAAGAAGAAGAAGAAGCAAAAGGCCACCCTACTCAGATCTGCATACGTTATTCATCTACACACTTGGGAAGTGTCTGCCGTGTGATCCAATACAAAAGCCAGCAGAGTGATCTTGTTTGTTGTGTACTAATCTTGTTGTGTATCAAATAATAATAATAATAATAATAATAATAATAATAATCAAATTGAGAAATCCAACTGCAAAGGCTCTGGCATAAACCAGTACAGGTGGTCCCAGTGGTAATCGGCACACTAGGTGTCATGCCAAAAGATCTCAGCCAGCATTTGAAAACAATAAACATTGACAAAATCACGATCTGTCAACTGCAAAAAGCCACCTGACTTGGATCTGTGCACATCATTCAAAAATACATTACAGTCCTAAACGCTTGGGAAGTGTTCGACTTGTGATAGCATATATATCTCGTTTGCTGTGCCGTACTGTGTTTTTGTGTCAGTAAAATAATAATCATAATAACAATAACAATAATAATGGTATAAGGATGTGTAGATTTTGTGCCCAAAGTCATCCTATGCCGAAAGAAACAACCTACGTCTGCAGGTGAGACTTGGAAGGCGGATGCCGCCTGCAAAGCAAACCTAGATCGGTTCAGTTTCGAAATGTCTCACCTCGACTTCCCTCTTTTGTCAGAAATACGACTCAAACAAGCTGAAGAGCACGTAAGTGAGTTCCCTACAATCTGAGTTACAGACATCCAATTTACATACCACTCCTGGTTAAGAACAAAGCTGAGTCTCTGAAGGAAGGGAAATCCACTCCTGGAAGAGTTATTATCATGGGAAAGAGGTGTCTCCAGTGAAGCTTTATCTCCAATCCTTGTTTCCACAACAAGCCATGTTTTGCAAAATCCAATGATCACAGCAACACAAAGTGAGGGGAAATCTTCCAAACAGGGGAACAAGCAGCAAAGGAAACACCACAGGGATGCAAACTCTTCCCTATGCCATCCAAAGATAGATAGATATTTCGCTGGAGTTAACACTTAATAGCCCTGTTCCAACTTACTGTTTATACTCGAGTATAAGCCTAGTTTTTCAGCCGTTTTTTTAGGCTGAAAAGTCCCCCTCGGCTTATACTCGAGTCAAGGTTATTTATTATTTTCCTCTGTTATTATTTTTATTACATTTATAATTTTACTCTATTATTGTTATAACATTTATAACATTTATTATTTTATGATATTATTACTGGTATTTTTATATTTCCATTATTATTATTATTATTATTAAATTTATTATTTTACTCTCTATTAAGCACATCTACATTGAAGAAGGTTAGAATAATGATTTAATCAGAGTTGGACAGTCTTATCTTAAATTACAGTTTTATGTAAATATTTAATCTACTGATGCCTCAATTAATGTAATTTTATTGGTATCTGTTTTTATTTTGAAATTTACCAGTAGATGCTGCATTGTCCATTCTCGGCTTATACTCAAGTCAATATGTTTTCCCAGTGTTTTGTGATAAAATAAGGTGCCTCGGCTTATATTCGGGTCGGCTTATACTCGAGTATATACGGTAATTGCCTCTATATAAAACTTATAGAAAGTTTACACATATTACACATTACACAAATATACACATATTTGTTTTGGATAGCATAAGTAAGAGTGTATATATACATATACATATATTTGGCTGGAGTTCCACTTCAAAATGGTCCCTTTTCCAATGTACATACAAAATCAACTTCAGAATAAGCCGACTCAACCAATCTTGTTTGTAACTTGGGGACTACCTGTATATACATGTATGTATGTATATACATGTATTTGTAACTTGGGGACTACCTGTATATACATGTATGGGTGGATGTGTCTGTATATGTATGTATGTGTATATCAGCTAAGGGCAAACCCAATGCGGCCCCTTGGGTTCTTTTCTCAGGCCCTACCCTCTCTCACCATCCTTTCCTCCTTCCTCTCTTCCCTTCCTCCCTCCATTCCTTCCCTCCCTCTTTCACCCTCCCTCCTTCCATTCTTTCGTCCCTCTTTCCTTCCCTCTCTCCTCTTTCTCCTTCCTTCCTTCCCTCCTTCCCCCCCCCTCTTTCTCTCCATTCCCTTCTACTCTTTCATCCTTCCTTCCCTCCTTCATTCTGCTCTTTCCTTTCCTTCCACCCTTTCATCCTTCCTTCTTTCCTCCCTCTTTCTCCTTCCTTCTTTCCTTCCCTTTTGTCTTCCTTTCCTCCCTCCTTTCCTCTTTCCCTCTTTCTCCCTTCCTCCATTCCCTTTCACCCTTCCTTCCCTCTCGTCTCTCCTTCCTTCTCTACCTCTTTCTCTTTCCACCCTTCTCTTCCACCCTTTCGTCCTTCTTTTTCCTTCCTTTCCATCCTTTCATCCTTCCCTTTTGTCTTTCCTTCCTTCCCTCCCTATTTCTACTTCCATCCTTCTCTTCCACCCTTTCGTCCTTCCTTCTCTTTTTCCTTCCTCCTTCCATTCTTCCCTTTCACCCTTCCTTCCTTTCCTCCCTCCTTCCTTCTTTCCCTTCCACCCTTTCATCCTTCTCTTTTTCCTTCTTCCTTCTCTTCCTTCCTTTCTTCTCTTCTAGCTTTTCATCCCTCCTTCCCTTTTGTCTTTTCTTCCTTCCCTCTGTCCTCCCTCCTTCCTTCTTTCCTCTTTCTCCTTCCATCCTTCCCTTCCTTCTCTTTCCTTCCTCCTTCTCTTCCTTTCTTCCATCACTCGGCAGCCAGTCCTCCTAGCAGGGAGTGTTAGGCCCCCAAGTTAGAAAGTTTTCCCAGGCCTGGTATAGATAGATTTTGGAGTTACGCTTCAAAAATGTCTTATTCCGACTTACATACAAATTCAACTTAAGAGCAAATCTACAGGACCTCTCTTGTTTGTAACTTGGGGACTGCCTGTACTAAGGATGAATGAGACCTTGCCTCTGTCCAAGGAGGGAATTGTTGGCTATGCTATCCAAAGCTAAAACATATTTATTTATTTATTTCTATCTATCTGTCCATCCATCTATACCCGTTTCAGCTTCCATACACATTCAACTTAAGTACAAACCTACAGGACCTCTCTCGTTTGTAACTTCTAAGCTTCAATGGCTGCCTGTGTTTATGTCATTCTCAGGCTTAAAATATCTAGTCAACTGCTGTAACCTGCCTCAAGCGAGTAAGAAATAAAATTATTATTATTATTATTATTATTATTATTATTGATGTTATTTCTTACCCACCTCTTACTACTACTACGATGATGATGATGATGATGATGATTATTAATTCCATTTCTTACCTGCCTCTCCCCATTAATAATAATAATAATAATAATAATAATAATAATACAGTAGAGTCCCGCTTACCCAACATAAACGGGCCGGAAGAACGTTGGATAAGCAATAACATTGGATAATAAGGAGGGATTGAGGAAAAGCCTATTAAATATTAAATTACATGATGATTTTATAAATTAAGCACCAAAACATCATGTTTTACAACAAATTGACAAAAAAAGCAGTTCAATACATGGTAACCTTGTGTATTAATTACTGCATTTATGAATTTAGCACCAAAACATTGCAATGTATTGAAACAGCGGTGGATCCGGGCGGGAGGCAGACCGTATTGGATGATACAGAACACTGGATGAGCGAAGGTTGAATAAGCAAGACTCTACAGTAATAATAATTTCATCTTACCTCCTCCCTCTCCTTACTATTAATAATAATAATTTCATTTCTTACCTGTCTCTCCTCATTACTACTATAATAAATAATAATTTCATTTTTTACCTGCCTCTCCTCCTTATTACTATTATTATTAATAACTAGCTGTCCCCTGCCACGCGTTGCTGTGGCCCACTCTGGTGGTCATGGGGGTTCTGTGTGGGAGGTTTGACACAATTATATTGTTGGTGGGGTTCAGAATGCTCTGTGATTGTAGGTAAACTATAAATCCCGGCAACTACAACTCCCAAATGTCAAGATTCTATTTTCCCCAAACTCCACCAGTGTTCACATTTGGGCATATTGAGTATTTGTGTAAAGTTTGGTCCAGATCCATCATTGTTTGAGTCCACAGTGATCTCTGAATGTAGGTGAACTACAACTCCGAAATCAAAGGACACTGGCCACCAAACCCTTCCAGTATTTTCTGTTGGTCATGGGAGAACTGTGTGCCAAGTTTGGTCCAATTCCATCGTTGGTGGGGTTCAGAATGCTCTTAGATTGTAGGTGAACTATAAATCCCAGCAACTACAACTCCCAAGTGACCAAATCATTTTTTTGATTGAAGAACATACATTGGGTTGTTAGGTGTCTTGTGTCCAAATTTGGTGTCAATTCCCCCAGTGGTTTTTGAGTTCTGTTAATCCCACAAACGAACATTACATTTTTATTTATATAAGATGATTTCATTTCTTACCCACCTCTCATATTATTATTATTTATAATGCTAATAATAATAATAATAATAATTTGAGTCCCTTTCGAGGTGAGATGGGTGGGATATAAATGTCACAAATAAATAAATAAATAAATGATTGTATTTCTTACCCACCTCTTGTATTATTTATTTATTAATTTATTTATTTGTATACCGCTCTTCTCAGCCCTTAGGTGACTCAGAGCGGTTTACAACAATTTAGGTATACACAATACAAAATCATTAAGCATTTAAAAGCAATAGCATCACAAATCATTAAACATCAATATCAATACATCACTACATCAATATAACAAATCGACCAGGTCTCATCAATGAAATCAGAATCCAAACTCGTTATCCGATATTCCGTGTTCCGATAGTCAGTCAATCAATCACACTGCTTAGTCGAATGCCTGTTCAAACAGCCAGGTCTTTACTTTCCTCCGGAATGCCAGCAAGGAGAGGGTTGAGCTAATATCTGCAGGAAGGGCGTTCCACAGCCAAGGGGCCACCACTGAGAAGGCCCTGTCTCTCGTCCCCGCCAGGCGTGCTTGTGAAGCCGGCGGGATTGAGATCAGGGCCTCCCCAGACGATCTGGTTCATTTATTATCAATTATTATTGATAATAAAAATTGTATTTCTTACCTGCCTGTCCTCCTTATTAATACTACTCATATTATTTATAGTAATAATTTTATTTCTTACCCACCTCTTTATTATTATTACTATTATTAGCCTCCTCCTTATTATTATTATTATTTTAATAATAATTGCATTTCTTACCGGCCTCTATTATTATTATTATTATTATTATTATTATTATTATTATTATTATTATTATTTCTAGAATTAAAAATGCCCTCCTTAGGCTAGTTACTCACACACACAAAAACAGTATACAAAGCTTCTGGGAAGTTTGAGAACACAGACTGCAAAGCTTGTATTATTCACCCGCTGGAGATTATTCAGCCAGTCTCCGCTGTTGAATCACAGCAATGGCCCTGTAATCTCTGCCCGCTTCGGTTTCAGCCACCAGATCCTCTTTCACTCGCAGGCCGCCCAGTGTTTAACCTTCGTTTGAATTATTTAGCCCGACAACGGTGTAAAGGCTCGGCAGATAGACGTTAGCAGAGAGCAAAGCTTTGCCAGTCCAATCTGCCAGCCCAGACGCCCAGACGTCATGCAGATGTTGGCTTCACTGACACAGAAAGGAGAAAAAAAAGAACTGAGTCAACTTCTGGGGGGGGGGGGGAGAAAAAGAAAGACATGATGTCTTTGTTTAGTCAGCCAAGTCATCCGCCAGACGCTGGCGTAAAAAAAGCATGGCCCAATTTGGAACAGAAAAGGAAGTTATCAAGAACAGCAGCCAAGTCAAACAGGGGGGGAAACTGCGCCGACAGAGTCTCCAAAATTGGGGCAAAGAAGGAGCGTAGTTATAATAATAATAATAATAATGCATTCCAATACTAATAATAGATATATAGCTGCTCTGAGTCTTCTTGTGGAGAGAAAAAATGGGTTAAACATTATTATTATTATTATTATTATTATTATTATAGAATCATAGAATCAAAGAGTTGGAAGACACCTCATGGGCCATCCAGTCCAACCCCCTGCCAAGAAGCAGGAATATTGCATTCAAATCACCCCTGACAGATGGCCATCCAGCCTCTGTTTAAAAGGTTCCAATGAAGGAGCCTCCACCACACTCCGGGGCAGAGAGTTCCACTGCTGAATGGCTCTCACAGTCAGGAAGTTCTTCCTAATGTTCAAATGGAATCTCCTTTCTTGTAGTTTGAAGCCATTGTTCCTCGTCCTAGTCTCCAGGGAAGCAGAAAACAAGCTTGCTCCCTCCTCCCTGTGGCTTCCTCTCACATATTTATACATGGCTATCATATTCCTCTCAGCCTTCTCTTCTTCAGGCTAAACATGCCCAGCTCCTTAAGCCGCTCCTCATAGGGCTTGTTCTCCAGACCCTTGATCATTTTAGTCGCCCTCCTCTGGACACATTCCAGCTTGTCAATATCTCTCTAGAATTGTGGTGCCCAGAATTGGACACAATATTCCAGGTGTGGTCTAACCAAAGCAGAATACAGGGGTAGCATTACTTCCCTAGATCTAGACACTATGCTCCTATTGATGCAGGCCAAAATCCCATTGGCTTTTTTTGCCGCCATTATGGTCCCACAAATGCCATCTGCCTATGACAAAGAACTGGTGGGGTCACAAGTCTGAAAAAGTTACGGGAAATGAACATGTCAAGCTACTCTGGGACTTCCGAATTCAGACTGGCAGAGTTTTGGAGCACAAGTATGGACTGTCGATGTGGCAATCCCAGGTGACAGCAGGATTGAAGAGAAGCAACTGGAAAAGCTTGCACGATATGAGGATTTAAAGATCAAACTGCAAGGGCTATGGCACAAGCCAGTCAAGGTGGTCCCGTGGTGATTGGCACACTGGGTGCAGTGCCTAAAGACCTTGACCTGCACCTAAAAACAATTGGCAGTGACAAAATCACTACCTGTCAGTTGCAAAAGACTACCCTACTCAGATCTGCATGCATTATTTGTCGATATATCACAGTCCTAGACACTTGGGACGTGTCCGACGTGAGATGCAATACAAAAGCCAGCAGAGTGATCTTGTTTGCTGTGGACTCACCTTGTTGTGTATCAAATTTATTTATTTATTTATTTATTTACTCTATTTATACCCTACCTTTCTCTACTCAGAAGGAGACTCAAGGCAGCTTATACGTATATGGCAATTATACAATGCCTTGCAACATAGGCAGACATTAAACTTAAAAAACAGTTGAGTTAAAACTGATACAAGTTAAGCATTTTAAAAAATTACATTCAGTATTAAACCCATGCCACCCAAAAATCATGGTCCAAGGCTGATTCCATAGTCAATTGCACATAATCTGATCTATACTGCACTACACTACTCCCTGAAAGCCTGGGCCCAGAGTCAGATTTTTACTTTCCTTCTGAAGGCGAGGAGGGAGGGGAGTGATCTGATGTCGCTAAGGAGGGAGTTCCACATCCATGAAGCCACCACCAAGAAGGCCCTGTCTCTCGTTCCCATCAGAAAGCAGGACCGAGAGCAGGGCCTCCCCAGATTATCTCAATCTCCAAGGTGGTTCATAGGGGAGGATACGTTTGGACAGGTAAGCTGGGCCGGAACCGTATAGGACTTTGTAGGCTAAAGCCAGAACTTTGAATTTTGCTCAGTAGCAGACTGGCAGCCAGTGGAGCTAACGTAACAGGGGAGTTGCATGCTCCCCGTACACTGCTCCAGTGAGCAACCTGGCTGCCATCAGTTGGACCATTTGAAGCTTCCAAACAGTCTGCAAAGACAGTCCCACGTAGAGTGCATCGCAGTAACCTATGTGGGAGGTAACAAGAATGTGAACCACCGTGGCCAAGCTGACTTCCCAAGGTACAGGCGCAACTGGCACACAAACTTTGAGTAAAGGCTCCCCTGGCCATCATCGAAACCTGAGGTTCCGGGCTCAATGATGAATCCAGGATCACTCCCAAGTTGCAAACCTACGTTTTCACATATAGTAATATATAATAAACTACAACAACAACAATAACAACAACAATAATAACAACAACATATTTCTCACTCTAGGGGTGAAAAAAGCGGTATATAAATGCTGTAAATAAATAAATAAATATTGTGGAAAAGAAAAAAAAAGTTTGGATTACTGACGTCACCATACCAGGTGACAGCCAAATTGACGAAAAACAACAGGAAAAACTCAGCTGTTATCAGGAACTCAAAATCGAACTGCAAAGGCTCTGGCATGCCAAAAGATCTCAGCCAGCATTTGGAAACAATAAACTGACAAAATCTCGATCTGTCAACTGCAAAAGGCCACCTTACTTGGATCTGCACGCATCCTTCAAAAATACATCTCACAGTCCTAAACACTTGGGAAGTGTTCAACTTGTGATACGAAATCCAGCATATATATCTCATTTGCTGTGTCATACTGTGTTTTTGTGTCAGTAAAATAATAATAATAATAATAATAATAATAATAATAATAATAATGCATTACAATACGAATAGATACTGTACATAGCTGCTCTGAGTCTTCTGGTGGAGAGAAAAAAGGGAGCTTTAAATAAACATAATAAATAATAATAATAATAATAATACATTCTAATACTAATAATAGATACATAGCCACCTTGAGTCTTCTTGTGGAGAGAAAAAGTGGGCTATAGAATCCTAGAGTTGGAAGAGGCCTCATATGCCATCTAGTCCAACTGCCTTCTGCCATCATGCAGCAAAAACACAATCAAAGCACTCCTGACACATGGCAACTAGCATCTGCTTAATAATAATAATAATAATAATAATAATAATAATAATAATAATAATAATATTAAGTAATAGTAGTAGTGGCAGTGAATTGCGCCGGATGTAAGCCACCCTGAGCCCCCCCCCCCCCCCCGGGGTTGAGAAGGGCAGAGTACAAATGTTTGAAATAAATAATTACATGATATGAGGATTTAAAGATCGAACTGCAAGGACTATGGCACAAGCCAGTCAAGGTGGTCCCAGTGGTGATCGGCACATTGGGTGTAGTGCCTAAAGACCTTGGCCTGCACTTAAACACAATTGACGCTGACAAAATTACCATCTGCCAGCTGCAAAAGGCCACCTTACTGCAGTGGTGCTCAACCTGGGGTCCCCAGATGTTTTTGGTCTACAACTCCCAGAAATCCCAGCTAGTTTACCAGCTGTTAGGATTTCTGGGAGTTGATGGCCAAAAACATCTGGGGACCCCAGGTTGAGAACCACTGCCTTACTGGGATCTGCACGCATTATTCTCTGATACATCACACAGTCCTAGACACTTGGGAAGTGTCCGACGTATGATCCAATTCAACAGCCAGCAGAGTGATCTTATCTGCTGTGGACCCATCTTGTTGTGTTTCTAATAATAACAACAACAACAACAACAACAACTATAGAATCCTAGATGAAATTTTCCTGCTTCTTGGCAGGGGGTTGGACTGGATGGCCCGTGAGGTCTCTTCCAACTCTATGATTCTAGAGTTGGAAGAGACCTCAAGGGCCATCTAGTCCAACTCCCTTTCTGTAATGCAGAAAAAGCACCATCAAAGCACCCCTGACGGATGGCTATCCAGCCACAACAACAACAACAATAATAATAAATATAGAACTACAGAATCCTAGAGTTGGATGAGACCTCATGGGCCATCTAGAGCAACCCCTTCTGCCAGGAAGCAAAAGCACCATCAAAGAACCCCCAACAGATGGCCACCTAGCCTTTGCAAGAATAATAATAATAATAATAACATCATCATCATCATCATCATCATCATCACTATAGAATTCTAGAGTTGCAGGAGACCACAAGAGCATCCAGGCCAACCTCCTTGCCATGAATGAAAAGCACCATCAAATCAAATTATTAATAAAATTATTGTTGTTATTTAAATCAGCACTGACGCAAAATGTTGGCGATTGATCGGCTCTGGCTGCCAGGCTTGTATAGTCTCCTCCACCCATACAGCTGAGGGACAGCAAAGGAGAGAGGACAAAATCGCTTTTGAAAGGAAGGCAGAGAAACCCATGGCCTGCCCCAAAGCACATGGGCGTGGGTGGGTGTTCCTCGGCTTGGAGGAATGCAGAGCTGCTTCATGATATCATCCTGAGACATACAGCATGTTTGAGCCCAGTTGAAACACAAGGACATTTGCTTGGAGAGTTTGGAGTCCCACTTCTATCTCATCCATGCTTATGTTTTCGCCAAGGGATCATTGTGTCCGAGGGTCAAATTTTGGTATTATCATTCCCTCCGGTCTTCCAACATCTTGATTTGTATAAAGTTCTATAAAGATAATGTGGATTATCTGCTTTGATCATATGGATTATATGGCAGTGTAGAAGGGGCCTATGGCATCATCTGCATCGCCATATAAAATCCAGATTATTTGCTAAAAGCTGGATTATATGGCAGCATAGACTCGTATAATCCAATGCAAAGCAGAAAATATGGTCATCTGCTTTGATACTCCATATATGGCAGTGTCGATTCAGCCTAAATCCTCAAGTTGCTTTTCCCCCTCTCCACCACCATTATCTCCATGACCTCCATCATCATCAAGTCAGGGGCTGCTGTGGTTTTTAGTTTTGAATATGTTTTTATGGTTTTGAACTGAATTTTTTTTTTCACAGGAGCGACATTTTATTCTGGTTTAATATTTGTATATTTTAAAATGTAAGCTGCTTTGAGTCCCCTTTGTGGAGAGTGAAAGCGGGAAAATAACGACAACACATTCTAATACTAATAATTTATACACAGTCACTTTGAGTCTATAATAATAGCAATAATAATAATGATGATGATTTTATCTAAAGCCTCCCAAGATTAATATAGGGGTTTTTCCTCATGGTTGTTTTTCTGACCGCCACATAGAAGCAGTGAGTAGATTGATCCTCTGGGGATATAATAATAATAATAAGCGGTTTATACTTTTGAATATCTTTTTGTGGATTTTAACTGAATTTCTTAAAATACCAGATATTTAATTCTGTTTTACTGTTTGTGTGTGTATGTATGTGTGTATATATATATTATTATTATAAAATTATATATAATTATAATATTGTATATAATAATATAATATATATTATGTTTTTATTCGTTCAGTCACTTCTGACTCTTAGTGACCTCATGAACCAGCCCATGAAAGAGCTCCCTGTCAGCTATCATCACCCCCAGCTCCTTCAAAGTCAAGCCAGTCATTTCAAAAATACTATCCATCCATCTTGCCCTTGGTCGGCCCCTCTTCCTTTTCCCTTTCCTTTCCCCCAGCATCATTCTCTTCTCCAGGCTTTCCTGTGTTCTCATTCTGTGGCTAAAGTACTTCATCTTTGCCTCTAATATCTTTCTCTCCAGTGAGCAGTCAGGTTTTATTTCCTGAAGTATGGACTGGTTGGATCTTCTCATGGTCCAAGGCACGCTCAAAATTTTCCTCCAACACCACAGTTCAAAAGCATCTATCTTCCTTCGCTCAGCCTTCCTTATGGTCCAGCTCTCACATCCATAGGTTACTACAGGGAATACCACTGCTTTAACTATGCGGATCTTCATTGCCAGTGTGATCTGGCAAGATTGGTCATTGCTCTCCTCCCAAGAAGGAAACGTCTTCTGTTTTCCTGGCTGCAGTCTGCTTCTGCAGTCATCTTTGAACCCAGAAATACAATTTCTGTCACTGCCTCCATTTTTTCTCCCTCTATTTGCCAGTTATCAATCAGTCTGGTTGCCATAATCTTGGATTCAACCTCACTCCTCAGGATGTGTGGTTCTAATTCACTCACCCCGTCAAAACTCTCCTCATTATTATTATCCTTCCTATACAGATCTTCTGTATAGTCTCGCCACCTTTTCTTGATCTCTTCAGCTTCTGTTTGATCCTTGGCATCTTTGTTTTTGATCATGCCCATTTTTGCCTGAAATTTATCTCCAATTTTCTAATTTTGTGGAAGAGGTCTCTTGTCCTTCCTGTTCTATTGTCTTCTTCCACTTCCATGCATTGCTTGTTTAAAAATAATTCCTTATCTCTTCTGGCTAACCTCTGGAATTGTGCATTCAATTGGGCATATCTCCCCCTATCATTGTTTCCTTTCTTCTTGGGCTACTTCAAGTGTCTCAGCAGACAACCATCTTGCCTTCTTGGTTTTCTTTTTCTTTGGGACATACTTTGTTGCCGCCTCCTGAACAATGTTGCGGACTTCTGTCCATAGTTCTTCTGGTACTCTATTTATTAAACCTGGTCCCTTAAATCTATTCTTTACCTCCCGTGCCTATTCACTAGGAATGTTAGTGAGATCATATCTAACTGGTCTGTGTGTTTTCCCTGATCTCTTTAATCTGTCTATTTTCCCCAAACTCCATCTGTGCTCATATTTGGGCATATGGAATATTCGTGCCAAGTTTGGTCCAGATCAATCGTTTTTTAAGTGCACAGTGCTGTAGGTGAACTATAACTCCCAAACTCAAGGTCAATGCCCCCCAACCCTTCTAGTGTTTTCTGTTGGTCATGGGAGTCCTGTGTGCCACCTTTGGTTCAATTCCATCATTGGAGTTCAGAATGCTCTTTGATTGTAGGTGAACTATAAATCCCAACAACTACAACTCCCAAATGACAAAATCAATTTTTTGAGTGATGGTCACTCCTTGGGTTAGAAGGTGTTTTGAGGCCAAATTTGGCAGCAATTCATCCAGTGGTTTTTGAGTTATGTTATTCCCACAAACGAACATTACATTTTTATTTATATAGACTAGCCGTCCCCTGCCACGCGTTGCTGTGGCCCACATGGGGGTTCTGTGTGGGAGGTTTGGCCCAATTCTATCGTTGGTGGGGTTCAGAATGCTCTGTGATTGTAGGTGAACTATAAATCCCAGCAACTACAACTCCCAAATGACAAAATCATTTTTTTGAGTGAAGGACATACATTGACGGACATACATTGGGTTGTTAGGTGTCTTGTGTCCAAATTTGGTGTCAATTCGTCCAGTGGTTTTTGAGTTCTGTTAATCCCACAAATGAACATTACATTTTTATTATTATTACTAGCCGTCCCCTGCCACGTGTTGCTGTGGCCCACATGGGGATTCTGTGTGGGAGGTTTGGCCCAATTCTATCATTGGTGGGATTCAGAATGCTCTGTGATTGTAGGTGAAATATAAATCCCAGCAACTACAACTCCCGAATGTCAAGATTCTACTTTCCCCAAACTTTACCAGTGTTCACATTTGGACATATTGAGTATTCGTGTAGAGTTTGGTCCAGATCCATCTTTTTTTGAGTCCACAGTGATCTCGGGATGTAGGTGAACTACAACTCCAAAACCAAAGGAAACTGCCCACCAAACCCTTGCAGTATATTCTGTTGGTCATGGGAGTTCTGTGTGCCAAGTTTGGTTCAATTCCATCCTTGGTGGGGTTCAGAATGGTCTTTGATTGTAGGTGAGGTATAAATCCCAGCAACTACAACTCCCAAATGACAAAATAATTTTTTTTGAGTGAAGGACATACATTGGGTTGTTAGGTGTCTTGTGTCCAAATTTGGAGTCAGTTCGTCCAGTGGCTTTTGAGTTCTGTTAATCCCACAAACGAACACTACAATTTTATTTATATAGATGTTTATGTTTATTTATTTCCAGCCTTTTCTCTCCAAAAGGAGACTCAAAGCAGCTTACATTAAAATGATTTCTTAAGAGTCCAGAGAGACCCAAATGTAGGAGGAGATTCACAATGCGGCTGCAAGGAAAAGTGATGTAAGGCGGGCCTGCTCTCCGCCAACATGGATAAACGCAGGATTACTAGCCTGAGGCCAAGAGGCAAACCCACAGCAGTAATTGCAGGGAAAGAAGGAAAGGGGGGGGGGGGGAGAAAAACTGCAGAAACCAGATCCCACTGTCTATAAGGAGTCATCCCAAAAGGTCAATTTTCCCTACCATGTGCCATCAAAATACAATCCGGAGACGTCCAAACCGGTCTAGGGGCTGCAAAACAGAGCTAATTACCAGGCAGATCATTAGACAAACAAGATATTGAAGCATCAATAAGGCTGGGGCAGGCTCTCACTTCCACAAATAGCTATAGCTCCCACAACGCAGGAGACACCAAAGGCCCTCCCTCCAATGACATTGCAGGTTATAGTGAGTGCCGTGAGCATGTCCAAGAGCCCTGCCAATGTCCTCCACAAACACCACACTGCCCACACTGCCCATCATATGGGAACAATTCCATCCTAGATTTCATGTGTTTCCTCCACCACAGTCATCCCACTGTTTCCTTCTCTCTCCATTGGTGTGGAATTTACATGACCCGCCACTGGCCTGGACATTTTGGAGTTGAAGACACTGGGATGTATAGTTCATCTGCAATCAGTGAGCACTCCAATGTAATTGGACTAAACTTGACCAGCACCCCATGACCAGCAAAAAATACTGGAGGTCTTTGGGGAAAATTCACCTTGATTTAGGGGAGGTGTAGTTCAACTCCATACAGAGAGCACTGTGAACCCAAACACCGATGATATGTCAAAATTTGATTACTGGAGGGGTGGGGGAGGGGAACTGACCTTCCTTTCTGGGAGTTATAGTTCACCCACAACCAAAGAAACTGTGAGCCCCACGGACGATGGACCTGGACCAAACTTGGCACACAGAACCCCCATGACTAACTCAATTTGCTGGAGGGGTTTGAGGGGAACTGACCTTCTTTTCTTGGAGTTGTAGTTCACCTACGTCCAGAGACACTATGACCTCCACTGATGATGGACCTGAACCATACTTGGAACACAGAACACCCCATGACTAACTCAATCTGCTGGAGGGGTTTGCGGGGAACTGACCTTCTTTTCTGGGAGTTGTAGTTCACCTACGTCCAGAGACACTGTGACCTCCACTGATGATGGACCTGAACCATACTTGGAACACAGAACCCCCATGACTAACTCAACCTACTGGAGGGCTTTGAGGGGACTGACTTACCATAGTGGGAGTTGTAGTTTACGCTACAGCACACTGAACCCGACCGAGGATGCATCTAGAACAAACTTGCCCAACAAAACTTTTAAGTACTGATAGAGACTCTCAGGGTTAACCTGGCATGTCGTGAGTTGTAGCTCACCCACAACCTTATGCATTTTGTACAATTAGAAAATTGACTTTTTCAAATAACCTAAGCAACGCCGGGTATCCAAGATAGTATATATATAAATATGTATACATTCACACATAAAGTCTGCATAATGTTCAAAAATAAGAAGAAAAGATGACAATGTAACATAGTAAACTGTCACCTACACAATATGAAATTAAGAACAAATTAAATTTGGAAGGGAAAATGTGGAGATCATTCAAGATATTGTGCCTTTCCAATCAAATCCTCCCATTACTATGTAACACGGTTATTTGTTCCTGGGTTATAAATGTCATTTCCTCATTGGTTCTACCATAAAAACATGGGGAAAGTTGCAAAAACTTTGTTGAAAACGCAAAGCAAGATACAGAGTGAAAATACAAGTTAAAATTCACAGATGAAATGCAGATTAAAATGCTGTCAATATTTTGCCATCCTTTCAATAAATCTCTCCAATCTGAGCTTTCCATAGTTTGAAATAAGCTATAGAGCCTGTATTTTTGAAAAATATAAACGGGACGTATTGTGTCTCCATACATTTTGTCATTTACCATCTATACAAACATTCGTATCTCTTACACGTGTTTGGTTTAAGCTTTGGTTTGTTCACAAAACCGAATGAACATGTCACAAAATGATGCACGGCTGAAAAGCCTGTAATGTTGGGAAAAGTTCTGTTTCATACAGGATGTAATTTTTGATGCAAAATACACACCAAAGGTACGGTATGGTTTCTCGCATGTAAACATAGGGTGCTTCTCTACACAGTACAATTAAGACCATTTCATGGTCCCTGTCTGGAGGCTTTTAAGCCACAAGATGGGTGGATGAGTGGTAATCTGTCGGGAGGGATTGGGTGGTGTCTTTGGGTCTCTTTCAATCCCACAATTCTATATTTCCATTTCTCCATGAACTTTAATGTCTATGAGGCTGGATGGGAGGGATCAGAATGTGTCCTTTCCTTAATGGAAGAATGGGTTGGACTAGGTGCTCCTTGGCTCTTTAAAGCTCATTATTCTGTATTTCCATTTCTCCATGAATGTCTATGGGGCTGGATGGCCAACTGTCAGAAGAGATCAGATTGTGTACTTTCCTTAATGGCAGAATGGGTTAAACTGGATGCTCTCTAGGGCTTTGACAATCATATGAACCTACATTTCCATTTCCCCATGAATTTCTATGGGGCTGGATGGTCTTCAGTCGGGAGGGATTGGATTGAGTCCATTCCTTAATGGGAGAATGGGGTTGCACTGGCTGCCCTTTGGGGTCTCTCTCACTTCTTTGATCCTGTATTTCCATTTCTCCATGGATGTCTATGGGGCTGGATGGCCGTCTATTGGGAGGGATTGGACTGTGTCCATTCCTTAATGGAAGAATGGGTTGGACTGGATGCTTTTTGGGTCTCTGTCAATCCTCTGCTCCTACATTTCCATTTCTCCATGAATGTCTTATGGGGCTGGATCTGTCGGGAGGGATCGAACGGTGTCTTGGCAGAATGGCCTTCGGGTCCCTTTCAATCCTATGATTCCATATTTCCATTTCTCCATGAACCTTCTAATGTCTATGGGACTGAATGGCCATCTGTCAGGAGGGATCAGATTGTGTCCTTTCCTTAAAGGCAAAATGGGGTGAACTGGGTGACCCTTTCAGTCCTATGATCCTACATTTCCATTTCTCCATGAATGTCTATGGGGCTGGACGGCTATCTGTTGGGAGGGATCGGATGGTCTAATGGCAGATTGGACTTTGGGTCTCTTTCAGTCCTATGAGTCTACATTTCTATTTCGGGTTAGACTGGATGCCCTTTGGGGTCCCTTTCAATCCTATGATCCCATATTTCCAGTTCTCCATGAAGGCCTATGAGGCTGGATGGCGATCTGATGGGAGGGATTGAATGGTGTAATGGCAGAATGGCCTTTGGGTCTCTTTCAATCCCATGATCCTGTATTTCCATTTCCTCATGAATGTCAATGGGGCTGGATGGCTATCTGTCGGGAGGGATCGGATGGTGTCTTGGCAGAACGGGGTTGGCCTTTGGGTCTTTCAATCCTATGATTCGAGATTTTCATTTCTCCATGAACCTTCTAATGTCTATGGGGCTGGGTGGCCATCTGTCGAGAAGGATCGGATGGTGTCCTTTCCTTAATGGCAGAAGAGGGTTGGACTGGATTTCCTCTTGGGACCCTTTCCTCCACGAGCATCCTATGCCCCTGCAGCCCCCTTTCTCCTCGAGCATTACCTCAGGGGAAGGCGTCACACGAAACCGGGCCCATCCTCTCGCTGAACCAGGCTTCCCTCCCTGCTCCGCGGAGACACACCAGTCGGCGTCCTCCCTTCCCGCCTCCTTCCCCCGACTGAGGCAAAGAAGGCCGGCCACTTCCGGCCGGGCAGGAAGGAGGGAGCGGCTCGAGCCCGGCAGGGGGAAGGAGTGGAGAGAGAGGGGAAAGGCGCATGCGCGTGAGCAGGGAGGGGAAGGGGTGAGGAAAACCAGAGGCAAGCGGCCCGCCCGCGCATGCGCACTGACGCCACCTTCTGGAAAGGCGCTTTCTTCCTCTGCTACACACACACTCATATATATATATATCTCCTCAGTCTTTGGATTAATGAATGGATTCTCCTTTCTAGCGCCACCTTGTGGCCTCCGATCGGATAACAGAACTTTATCTTCTGTCTATATCTTTCTTCTATATAAATAAAAATGTAATGTTTGTTTGTGGGATTAACATAACTCAAAAACCACTGGATGAATTGACACCAAATTTGGCCACAAGACACCTACCAACCCAAGGAATGACCATCCCTCAAAAAAAATGATATTGTCATTTGGAAGTTGTAGTTGTTGGGATTTCTAATCTTCTATATAAATAAAAATGTAGTTTGTTTGTGGGATTAACATAAATCAAAAACCACTGGACAAATCGCCGCCAAATTTGGCCACAAGACACCTACTGACCCAAGGAGTGACCATCACTAAAAAGTTGATTTTGTCATTTGGGAGTTGTAGTTGTTGAGATTTCTAGTTTATTTACAATCAAAAAGCATTCTGAACTCCACCAATGAAATAATTTGGCACACAGGACTCCCATGACCAACAGAACACACTAGAAGGGTTTGGTGGGCATTGACCTTGAGTTTGGGAGTTGTAGTTCACCTACATCCAGAGAGCACTGTGGACTCAAACAATGATAGATCCGGACCAAACTTGGCACTGATACTCAAAATGCCCAAATATGGACACTGCTGGATTTTGGGGGAAATAGACCTTGACATTTGGGAGTTGAAGTTACTTAGATTTATAGTTCACCAACAATCAAAGAGCATTCTGAAGCCCAGAAATGACAGAATTGGGGAAAATTTCCCACACAGAACCCCCATGACCAACAGAAAATACTGTGTTTTCTTGTCTTTGGCGACCCTTCAAACACCCCCTCACGACCCCCACAGGGGTCCTAACCCCCAGGTTGAGAAATGCTGCCTTAAGGCCATCCAGTCCAACTCCCTTGGACTCCCAAGGCAAAAAGAAAACATGATCAAAACCCTCCTGACAAAGAGCCATAAATATAGATATAATTCACATACATATATATGTATGTGACAGATATAATATAATGGATTTCAAAGGGACCCCTAAAGAAGGACAATTATATGTTGCATGTTCCAGAGTAGGCAAACCAGACAATCCCTACATCAACACTGACAAAGAAACAAGAAATACTGTTTACCCACAAACAGAAAGAAATTACATATATTAGAAACCAACACTTTCTCATTACTTTATTTTCCATATCACCAGACTGGGTCACATCAATGCATGGCAGGGGATGGCTAGTAGAGTCTATCTATCTATCTATCTATCTATCTATCTATCTATCCACGCGCACACACGCACTATATAATTTTAGTTTCCAAATATTGACTTGTGGATTTCCGCAGGGATCAGTATTGTGTCCTATGTTGTTTAACATTTACATGAAGCCACTGGGATAGATCATCCGGAGTTTTGGAGTGAGATGTCATTTGTATGCAGATGATGTTCAACTGTCACTCCTTCTCACCTGTTACTAAGGAGGCTGTACAGGTCCTGAACCGGTGCTTAGCAGCTGTGATGGTCTGGATGAGAGCAAACAAATTAAAATTGAATCCAGACAAGGCAGAGGTCCTCCTGGTCAGTCGTAAGACCAAACAAGGCATAGGGTTACAGCCTGTGCTGGACAGGGTCACACTCCACCTGAAGGACACAGGTTTGCAGCTTGGGAGTGATCCTGGACTCATTGCTGAGCCTGGAATCCCAGGTCTTGGCAGTGGCTAGGGGAGCTTTTGCACAATTAAAACTTGTTGCACAATTGCACAATTTAAAGCAGTTGAGAAGTCAGACTTGGCCATGGTGGTCCACGCTCTCGTTACATCCCAAATAGATTACTACAATGCACTCTACATGGGGTTGCCTTTGAAGACTGCTCAGAAGCTCCAACTAGTCCAATGGACAGCAGCCAGGTTGCTCATCAGAGCAGCATACAGAGAGCATACAACTCCGCTGCTACACCAGCTCCACTGGTTGTCAATCTGCTTCCGAGCACAATTCAAAGTGCTGGCTTTAGCCCATAAAGCCCCGAACCGTTATGGGCCAGCTTACCTGTCTGAATGTATCTCCTGCTATGAACCATCACAAAGTCTAAGATCGACAGGAGAGGCCCTGCTCTCGGTCCCACCATCCTCGCAAGCGCGATCGGTGGAGACGAGAAACAGGGCCTTCTCAGTGATGGCCCATCACCCCTGGTGGCGCAGTGGGTTAAACCCCTGTGCCGGCAGGACTGAAGACTGACAGGTCGCAGGTTCGAATCCGGGGAGAGGTGGATGAGCTCCCTCTATCAGCTCCAGCTCCTCATGCAGGGACATGAGAGAAGCCTCCCACAAGGATGATAAAACATCAAATAATCCGGGCGTCCCTTGGGCAACGTCCTTGCAGATGGCCAATTCTCTCACAACAGAAGACACTTGAGCTCCTGACACGACCAAAAACCTGTGGAACTCTCTACCCAATGACATTAGATTGGCCTCCTCCCTCTTGTCCTCTAGAATGAAACTCAAAACCTGGTTATGGGACCAAGCATTCAAACAGTAGAGGCAGCAATTTAGAATGACAATGTACTGACCAATTTGTTTGACAAAGGGTAGGAAAGATTTAAGGGAGAGGCAGTGGTTAGAATCATGCAAATTCCACACCAATGGAGAGTAAGGCACACTGAGGTGTTTGTGGTGGAGGAAACACAGAAAATCTAGGATTAAATTGTCCCCGAATGACAATTGGGTGGTGGACAGTATGGTGCTTGTGGAGGGCACTGGCAGCGGTCGTATATGTTCACAACGCTCGCTATAACCTGCAATGTCATTGGAAGGATGGTCATTGGTGGCTCCTCATTGGTGGGGATCATAGTTGTTTTTGTAAGTGGGGTCCTATCTGTGAAAGTAGGCACCCCAGCCACATACACATTTTCACATTTATTATCTGGACAGATCTACTCTTTCAGTGCTTAGATAAGCAGATATAGTATGGGAATAAAAGTATATACTATATATATATATATATATATATATATATATATATATATATATATATATATACACACACACACACACACACACACACATATATATATACACACACACACACACATATATATATATATATATTAGGAGCCCCCGGTGGCGCAGTGGGTTAAAGCACTGAGCTGCTGAGCTTGGTGATCGAAAGGTCGCAGGTTCGATTCCAGGGAGTGGCGTGAGCTTCCGCTGTCAGCCCTAGCTTCTGCCAACCTAGCAGTTCGAAAACATGCAAATGTGAGTAGATCAATAGGTACCGCTCCGGCGGGAAGGTAACGGCGCTCCATGCAGTCATGCCGGCCACATGACCTTGGAGGTGTCTACAGACAACACTGGCTCCTCGGCTTAGAAATGGAGATGAGCACCACACCCCAGAGTCAGACATGACTGGACTTAATGTCAGGGGACTACCTTTACCTTTACCTTATATATATAGTATGTATATATTGCATATATTTCTATACCTTCAGATGAATAGATATATTTTGGGACTAAAAGTTTGAGATACTATTATATCTCAGACCTCTATTCAGACCTATACTAACTACATATTATACATACACACATCTATAGTATTTTACATGTATTTCTACACTTTCAGTCCTTAGTTAATAGATATATTATGGGACGAAAGGTCTATAGTGTACAGTGTTGGCATAGAGGTCTTTTTATAAATACAAAAAACCATTGCCCCCTTCCTCCATATTTCCTGTTCTTAAGCCGCCCTTCTTTCCTGCTGCTCTGGAGACTGGGATATTAATGGAGCATCTAATCTTCCTGCTGGGGGATGCCTTCAAACTTTTGGATTCACTCATTCAATAAACAGAGACTGGACAACCATCTGTCATAGAATAATAAGAGTTGGAAGACACCACTGCCAGAAATATTAAAGATTAACTGGGTATTTTTTATTATAAAAGTGTGAGTAAAGTACTGAAATAGTGAGTAGGCCAAAGCCTGTTAGTCAGTGATCCAATGCTAGTGTCGTCCTGAGGAGAGTGAGTAGGCCGAAGCCTGTTAGTCAGTGGTCCAAAACTAGTGTAATCCTGAGGAGAGTGAGTAGGCCAAAGCCTGTTAGTCAGTGGTCCAACGCTAGTGCCGTCCTGAGGAGAGTGAGTAGGCCGAAGCCTGTTAGTCAGTGGTCCAACGCTAGTGCCATCCTGAGGAGAGTGAGTAGGCCGAAGCCTGTTAGTCAACGGTCCAAAACTATTGTCGTCCTGAGGAGAGTGAGTAGGCCAAAGCCTGTTAGTCAGTGATCCAACGCTAGTGCCGTCCTGAGGAGAGTGAGTAGGCCGAAGCCTGTTAGTCAGTGGTCCAAAACTATTGTCGTCCTGAGGAGTGTGAGTAGGCCAAAGCCTGCTAGAGTCAGTGGGCTGAAAGTAGTGTCGTCCTGAGGAGAGTGAGGGAAACTTCAGTGTGAGAAGCTTTGGTGAGAGTATCTCTAGTTTGAAGGCCTTGTGCGTAAAGCCTCATGTGTAAAGCTCCAGTACAAAGACTGCTGTTTGTAAATATAAGGTGTATTTGTTTATTTGTGTTATAAAAACCTTTTTGTTGTAGATAGTGCAGCTGTATCATTTTACTACAAAGAAAGTCTCCTATGGAAAAGATGACATTAGTCTGTGTGTTTTTCTTCTATTTATCACTTTGGTCTACTGGTGCTGGGTCACACCGTTGTTGATAAGTTATTCTGCTGTGCATTTATGAGGAGGATGTTTTTTATTAAGCCCACTCGTCCAACAACCACATGGGCCATCTAGTCTAGCCATGTGCCATTCAGGAAAAACACAATCAAAGCACCCCTGACAGATGGCCCATCACTTGTTCAATAAACATGAGGCTTAGGGGTCTCTTCCCTGCCCCCCCCCCCCCCAATTTCCCAAAGAAAGCAGCCAAGGCATGAGATGAGAAAATACAAACATGTTGTTATACAAAGAAGTGCAATTCTGACTTATGGAAAGTGCAATTGTGACTGTGGAAGAGCCATATCCCATGGAAAGCCTAGCCAAAATAGAGCAGCTTCGCCACCTCCAGGCCCATGGCCTCCTCCCCAGCCATCTGGGCCACCAGGGAGACCTCCTTGCTGACATCTGCAGAGAGCTCAACCACCTCTGAAAAGGCCCTGAAGAGGAAAAAGAAGAAAGGAAGGGGAGAAATGAAAGAGGGGGAGGCAGGCTTTCATTGGGGTCCCAGGGGTTGGGCTTCATGACGCTTATGGGGCCCCTTTGGTTCAACAACATCTCAGCAAGAGAGAGACCACCCCACCCCCAGGGCATCCAGTCCAACCCCTCCCAGAGCAGGAATGTGAGGCCTGGGCTAATGCCACACAACTCTGGGCAGTGGTTTCTGTAGATGAAGCACACCAACAATAGAGAAAGAGAAGAAGGTAGAAAGGAGAGAAAGAGGAAGGAAAAAGATGGTCAGAAAAAGTCAATAAAGGAAGGAAGGAAGAGAGGGAAAAAGAGAAAGAGGCAATAAGAAGAGAATGTAGGAGGAAGAGAGGAAGGTAGGAAAAAGTGAGAGAAAGAGGTAGGTAGAAGAAAAGATTGGAAGAAGAAAGAGAAGAAGAGAAGGAGGAAGAAGAGAAAAAGGAAGGTTAGGAGAAGTAAAGAAAGAAGGCAGAAAGATAAGAGAGAAAAGGAGGAAGTCAGGAAGAAGAAGAGAGAGTAAGAGAGAGGCAGTAAGAAGAGAAGAAGGAAGGTAGGAGGAAGAGAGGAAGGTAGGAAAAACTGAGAAAGAGGTAGACAGGTAGAAGAGAAGGAAGGAAGTAGGGAGAAAGAAAAGGAGGAGAAAGGTAGGAAGAAGGCCAAGAAAGAAGAAGAGGAGGATGAATAGCAGAAGTTTAGAAAAAGGCAGGTAGAAAAATGAGATTGAAAAAGAGAAAAGCAGGAAGGAGAGAAGGAGAAAGGTTAGAAGAAGTGAAGACAGGAAGGTAGGAAAAAGAGAGAGAAAGAGAGAGGCAGGACAAAGAGAAGGAAGAAAGGAGGAAGAAGAAAGAGGGGAAGGTAGGAAGGAGAGAGAATGAAAAGAAGGAGAAAGTTAGGCAAAAGAGAGAAAGAGGGAAAGGAGATAGAGAAGAAGAGAAAAGAGAAGAAGAGAAGGAAGGAAGGCAGGAGTAAGAGAGAGAAAGGAAAAAGAGAAGGAAGGTAGGAAGAAGAAAGAGGAAGGTAGGAAAAAGAGGGAAACAAGTAGACAGGTAGAAGGAAGAAAGTAGGAAGAAGAAAGAAAAGGAGAAGGAAAGAAATAAGAGGAAAAAGGAGGAATACGAGAAGGAGGAAAGAAGGAAGGTAGATAAATAGAACGATGGGAGAGAAAAAGAGGAGGGCATGAAGAAGAGAAGGCGAAAGGTTGGAAAACGTGAAGGAAGGTAGAAGGAAGAGAGAGATAGAGAGAGTCAGGAAGAAGAGAAGAAGGAAGAAGAGAAAGACAGAAAGGTAGGAAAAAGTGAGAGAAAGAAAGGGAATGGTGGGGAAAAGTGAGATACAGACAGATAGGAAGGCCCCCTTTCCTTCCCTCCCTTCCTTTGCTTTGGGAAATACCTGGGCAGCTCTTGAGCCACTTCCCGGGCTGCCTGCTGCAATTCCTGGGCTGGCCTCCGGACATTGGCATTGGTCTTGCTGGGCTCCTTGAGGGCTTCAGCCAAAAGTTGTTTGTTTTCCAAAAGGGCTGTTTCCAGATCAGCTGTGTGAAGGAAGAGGCAGCCGTTGGCCAAGGACTGTCTCCCAAAATTGCAGGAGGAGAAGGGGAAGGAGCTGCCCTCTCCATACCTAGGTATCGCCCCATGTCCTCTGGCACGTAGATCTCCTTCACGGGCAATGCATGACGTGTGGCATCCAGGGCAGTGGCAAAAGCCTGGTATTCCTGCTGGAAGCGGTTGCCTTGCTCCTCCATGGATCCCAGGGCTTCCAGCTGGAAGAGAAAGCCAGAATTGCACACACAAAAAACGGAGCCCCCGGTGGCACAGTGGGTTAAACCCCTGTTCCAGCAGGACTGAAGACCGACAGGTCGCAGGTTCGAATCCGAGGAGAGCGCAGATGAGCTCCCTCTATCAGCTCCAGCTCCTCATGCAGGGACATGAGAGAAGCCTCCCACAAGGATGATAAAACATCAAAACATCCGGGCGTCCCCTGGCAAACGTCCTTGCAGACGGCCAATTCTCTCACACCAGAAGCGACTTGCAGTTTCTCAAGTCGCTCCTGACACGACAAAAAAAAAAAAAACACAAAAAACTATGGCTTTTTGTGTGTGCAAAAATAATCCGTGAAGCCCACCTCCTCCAAGGTGAACTGAACCACCCAAACTGGGCTCTACAAGCCAATGAAGACTCCACCTCAGACATCAGAAGAGCTGCAAGGCCAAGAATAAGCCATGAGAGGAAAGACAAAAATCCACCCAGAGGAAAAGTGTTCTTACTATACATCAAGGGACCCACTGACCGCGTAGGGAAACTGATGAAAAAACACAATCTACAAACGATCTACAAACCCACTAAGAAAATCCAACAAATGCTACATTCAGCAAAGGACAAGAGAGATCCCCTCACCTCTGCCAGGAGTCTACCGTATACCATGCAGCTGTGGACAAGTCTACAGAGGGACCCCCAAACGCAGCAGCATTGCTCAAACACGAATCAAGGAACATGAAAGGCACTGCAGACTAATTCAACCAGAGAAGTCAGCCATAGTAGAGCACCTGATGAACCAACCTGGACGCAGGATATTATTGGAGAACACACAAGTGCTGGACCACTCTCACAACCACCATGTCAGACGACACAGAGAAGCCATTGAAATCCACAAGCATGTGGACAATTTCAACAGAAAGGAGGAAACCATGGAAATGAACAAAATCTGAATAGCAGTATTAAAAAAACTCTAAAATCAAGACAGTAAACAAAGACACCCAAACACTCAAAAAGCAGGGGAATTCCAGACATGAATCAATCAGGACCAGTTAACACCTTCCAACGAAGTATTCCCTTTGAAGCAGCCAGGCTTTGAAGCAGCAAGGCCATGAAATACTAATCCAGGTGGCCAGTTGCAACATTCACACTGGCCTCAAACAGACAAGAGTTCTTCCTCCCGCCCTGGACATCACTCAACAGATATATAAAACCCACTTGCATAGTTTTCTAACAGACCCCTCCACCTCTGAGGATGCCTGCCATAGATGTGGGTAACGTCATGAGAGGATGCTTCTGGAACATGGGCAGACAGCCCGGAAAACGCACAGCAACCCTATGGCTTTTAAATCATCAGATTATATGTTCATCAGGGATATGAAGATGTTTCAATATGATCCTTTATAGTTGCATTTCAACTATGTTTTAATATGCGAGTTTACAAATGTATTTAACAGTGTTGTGCCCAGTCTCAAACCGTAATGAGTTAGGTAATAAATAAAATATTATTATTTGTCATTATCACAATTATCATCTATACATCTATTATCTATAACTACCTATCTGCCACCTGCTATATTTTTCTGTTTATATATCAATATAATCTATTATGTATATTATCGATAAAAAATATGTAATAAATAACAAAAATACATCAAAAAAGCAAAATTACGTTTATATGGATGTATGACATATGCATCTATATTTGTATGCCATTTCTAAGATGGTTCCCACTTCCAGAGTAGCCCTGTGACTTCTGATGGATCAGGATGGATCAGGATCCAATCAGGGTTTTAGGGGGCAATGACAGAGTATGATGAGAGTTGTAGCCCACCCACAATCACTCTGTACTCCACTGACGATGGATCGGGGCCCAACTTGGCACTCAGACCCATCACGACCAACAGGAAGGACTGGAGAGTTTTGGAAGGGATAATGACAGTGCGTGATGGGAGCTGTAGTCCACCTACAATCACTCTGAACCTCACCAATGATGGACTGGGGCCCAACTTGGCACTCAGACCCATCATGACCAATAAAAAGGACTGGAGGGGTTTGAGAGGGGCAATGACAGAGGATAATGGGAGGTGTAGTCCAATCACAATTAGTCTGAACTCCATCAATGATCGATCAGGACCCAACTTGGCAGTCAAACCCATAATGGCCAACTTGAGGGACAATGACAGAGGAGTATGAGAACTTTAGTCCATCCTCCATCCACAATCACTGAACTCTATCAACGATGGATCGAGTCCCAATTTGGCACCCAGAGCCATCATGATCAACAGAAAGAACTGGAGGGGCAATGACAAAGGGTGATGGGAGCTGTAATCCAGCACGATCATTCGGAACCCCACCGATGATGGATCGGGATGTAACTTGGCACTCAGGCCCATCATAACCAACAGAAAGGATTGGAGGAGCAATGACAGAGGGTGATGGGAGCTGTAGTCCACCAACATGACTATGCATTTCCTCATGGGTCCGCTCACCAAACACAAAAGCAAACCAGGCCTTCTTCTCATGTCTATTCCCACAAAAGGCCAAGCCCAGGCTTCGGTAGATGTCTAAGCCAGGATCTGGCCTCCAATCCCCTACCTGTGCATCCAAGGCGTTGCTGAGCTGCCTCCGTCTCTGCCTCTCCGCTAACAAGCCTCCCTTGTGCATGGCTTCTCTCTGGAGCTGGTCTCTCCCCTCCAAGAGGATGGCCAGTTTCCCCTCGCCTTCATGCTCCAAAAGGGCCAGGTTCTTCTCTATCTGTTGCCACACAAGATTCGAGGATGACAGAGCTCAGAAACAACCCCAAACAGACTCCATTTCTTTAAGAAAAAAGAACCACCAGACCTTTTATACCTGAACAGCCGCAAAGGTCAAGAGCAGCGATTGAAAATCCTGGATCTGAATCAAGGTCTCGACCTGAACAAAAAGAATAAGAGATGCCCTTCTGAATTTATGTGCCATTGCACAGGACCTTTATTAATATAATTTATTATTTTTACCCAAACAAAAAAGATAAAAGAATGGTCAAAACTACAGCTATCACTATTGGGAAGATTGGCAGCTGTTAATAATAATAATAATCCCCCCGATGGATGCCACCTTGTCGTGATGGGGGGCTTAACTGTTCCAAGGATGCTGAGAGCTGTGCTGGCGGTAGTGTAACTACCAGCAGGTCCAACCAAGCCAGAGAGGTTTCAGCTGAGGAGTGGAACCAAGAGCACCTAACCCATTAGCATTATGGAGCAGCAAACCAAAACGAAATCGATACTGGCTCGGTCAATGCCCAGGATAAAAAGGACCGCGGTGGATGCTGCTGATTCTGGACATCCATCAACAAGTGGGCTACCGAATCAAAATACAAATGAACAATCACAGAAGTGGCAGAAATATACAATGCCAGAAAACCGCAGAGTTATGAAATGCTATTACAAATCAGAACCTCAAAAGCGTGGCTACAAAAAAAGGATGTATCAATTGTGGAAACAAGAGTACCCTGACTCACAGATAACTGAAACCCGACTGGCTGATCAACGAAGATTCATAATCAGAAACCAAGTGTTCAATGAAGTTGGACTCGAAGAAAATCTGCAAAGCAAATGACCATCAGGTCACAGCACAGACAGTAGCAGAGACTCCAGCAACACTTGGAACTCTGGAACAGACTGAACCAGAAGAAAATGTGGAGCTTTTGCAAGAATTTGAAGAACTGGCATCTGAAGCACTTGTTGAACTACCAGGAAGATTAACAGCAAGACAAGAGCTCAATGATAAAATCATGGCCCATGCTGTATCAAATGCAATAAGAAAGCAACTTCTAACTTTAAAAACAGTGCCTAAGAGACAACTTGCACCTCTCATGAAGGATGTGAATACATTAGTTTCTACTGTTCAAATAACATCAATTGAACAATCAAACCAGTTTGCCTACAGTACAGCAGTGATAGTAACAGAAGAGCTTGGGTTCCTACAACCAATGCAGCCTCCGAGAAAATCGACTGGAAAACCAAAATGGAAGGTCAGGTTGGAATTGAAAATCAAAAATCTACGATCAGATGGAAGTAACCTGAAAAATATGAAGGAGAAGAAAGTGAAGAATGACAAATCAAGCAATATCTGATCAGAAAGTACTGGCTAAACACCAGAAAAAATTGAAGCAGCTTTAGAAATTGTGAAAGAACAAATTACAGCAACAGCCAGAAAAATTGAAAGATATGACGCCAGAATTATCCAGTACAGACAAAATCAACTGTTTCAATCAGATCAAAGATGGTTCTACCAGAGTCTGAACCAAACAACAGACACAGTAGTTATAAAGCCTGAGAAAACTGCAACAACTAAGTTTTGGAAAGGACTCTGAAAAAATAATAACTACAACAAAAAAGCTGGGTGGATAAAGGAGTTTGAAGAAAAATTCTCACAGAACAAAATGGAACAGATGGAAATAGCAACTGAAATTATCAGCAAACGAGTGAAAAAAGTCAAGAACTGGACATCGCCTGGTGATCAACTGCATGGATTTTGGTTAATATGGCCTACATGGAAAATGGCCCAACAATTCAATGAGATGCTGCAAAAAGGAAGTATCAGTGAATGGTTAACAACTGGGAGAACATATATGATACAAAAGGATCCAGCAAAAGGAGCAGCACCAGGAAATTACAGGCCAATAACATGTCTGCCCAATATGTTTAAACTATTGACCGGCACCATAGCTGTCAGAATTCAAGATTATCTTGAAGAAAATAATATCTTGCCAAATGAACAGAAAGGCAACAAACGAAAAAGCAGGGGCAAAGACCAGTTATTAATTGACAAAATGATTCTGGAGAACTGCAAAAGCCGAAAAACCAATCTTCACATGACATGGATTGATTACAAAAAAGCCTTTGACTCACTCCCACACAGTTGGATCATCAAGTGCCTAGACACCATTGGGATTTGTAAAAATGTTGGCACTTTTATTGAAAATATGATGAAGAACTGGAAAACTGAACTGTTTGTTGGAAATGAAAACTATGGACTTGTCAACATCAAAAGAGGAATTTTCCAGGGAGACTCATTGACCCCACTGCTTTTCATCATTGCCATGATCCCTTTGTCAACAATCTTACAAAAAACAAACCTCAGCTATCAAACGTCTCAGAGATCTCACAAAATTCCACATCTGCTGTACATGGATGACCTGAAGCTGTATGGGAAAACTGAAACTGAAATTCAGTCTCTGACTAACACTGTCCAAATCTTTAGCACGGATATCAACATGGAGTTTGGTTTGGACAAATGTTTGACAGTGGCACTGAAGAAGGGAAAAATCATTGAAAGTGAGGGCATAAATATGCCCAATGACCAAGCAATAAAGTGTCACCAGCCAGAGGCCTATAAATATCTGGGCATACTACAGCTGGACAACATCAAACATGAACATGTGAAAACCGTGTTCAGCAAAGAATATATTCAAAGGGCCAGTGTTCTCAAAAGCAAGCTCAATGTAGGCAATACCATCAAGGCCATGAACACCTGGGCCATACCTGTCATAAGATATACTGCTGGCATCATAAACTGGACACAGGCAGAACTGGACAATTTGGACAGAAAAACTAGAAAACTCATGACCATTCATAATTTATTACATCCTCGCAGTGATGTTGACCGGCTCTATCTGCCTAGAAAGTCTGGTGGCACTTTTACAAGTAAAACAAGCAGTCGAAGAAAAAAAAAACACGCCCTGGCAGTACATGTCAAGGAAAGCCAAGAACCTGCTTTAATTGAACTCAATAATCGGAAACTTCTCAAAACGCAGCAAACAAAGAGTCAGTACAAGAAAACTGCACTCCAAACCAGAGCTGACAGCTGACACAACAAAACATTGCATGGACAGTTCCTTGACAAAATTGAAGGAAAAGTTGATAAAGAGAAGACCTGGTAATGGCTCACGAATGGAACCTTGAAGAAGGAGACAGAAGGCCTGATTCTTGCAGCCCAGGAGAAAGCCATCAGAACCAATGCAATTAAGGCCAGGATTGAAAAATCAGCTGATGACCCAAAATACAGACTGTGCAAGGAAGCTGATGAAACTATGGACCATATCCTCAGCTGTTGCAAGAAAATCGCACAGACAGACTACAAAGAAAGACACAACTCTGTGGCCCAAATGATTCACTGGAACTTATGTCACAAGTACCACCTGCCAGCAGCAAAGAATTGGTGGGTCGTGGAAAATGAACATGCAAAATACTGCGGGACTTTCAAATCCAGACTGACAAAGTTTTGGAACGCAACACGTCAGACATCACGATTGTGGAAAAGAAAAAAGTTTGGATTATTGATGTCGCCATACCAGGTGACAGTCGCACTGAGGAAAAACAACAGGAAAAACTCAGCCACTATCAAGACCTCAAAATCGAACTGCAAAGGCTCTGGCATAAACCAGTACAGGTGGTCCCAGTGGTCATCGGCACACTGGGTGATGCGCCAAAAGATCTCAGCCGGCATTTGGAAACTATAAACATCGACAAAATCACAATCTGTCAACTGCAAAAGGCCATGTTACTTGGATCTGCACGCATCATTCCAAAATACATCACACAGTCCTAGACGCTTGGGAAGTGTTCGACTTGTGATTTTGATACGAAATCCAGCATATAGATCTCGTTTGCTGTGACATACTGTGCTTTTGTGTCAATAATAATAATAATAATAATAATAATAATAATAATAATAATAATGTGTCATCATGACCATTAATAATAATAATAGCACTTTATTTATATTCCACCCTATCTCCCCAGGGGGACTCAGGGCAGATGACAATATACATACACGGCAAACATTCAATGCTGTTTCGGACAGACAGGACAGAGACAGACAGAACAGAAAGGAGGTATGTTATATCTACGTTGTGTTGATGGCACACAGAAGACTGGGTGAATTGGAAGGCGCTGAACAGGCACAGAGCCAACCTTAAAAATCAGGGCTAAAAAGTGGAGTTCACAATGTGCGAGTGTGGAGGACAGCAAACCACAGACCACCAATACAATGCAGTCTGAGCCTTGTCACATGCACAATGGAGGACTTTCTTATAGCAACACCAGAGGCACTTGAAGTGGCTGCTTCTGGTCAAAGGACATTGAGTATAATGCCAAGTTTCTTACTTTCTTTGTATTTTTCAATACATCACAACTGTACCCTCAATTCGCATTTGTAGATCTGCCAGCACAATTCTATGGTGAGAGGGCTAAACATTATTCCAAATATTGTTAATGGCCATTTAAGACACAGAAATGTGGCTTCGCTCACCAAGGGTTGCTTTTTCTTGTTGGAGGGTTGTTTCTTCTTGGTGGGGGTTTGCTTCTTACTGGCCTCTGTGGCTGGCATTTTACCCAAAAGATAAATAATAAAGATCATCATCATCAAGATCCTCATCCTGCAAAAAGAAGCCCTCTTATCAAAGTCTTACCTTTAATGGCCGACACTTCCAGAGTTGGAGGGACACTTTCATGGCTGTCCAGCAGTGTAGACTGCAATGCTGGAGGGTAGGAAATAAAACAAATTGGCTTCTGTTTTGGGATTTTGCCTCGCATTCCCCTGCATAATGGCTCCCAACAAAACCTTATGGATTTATTACTTTCTTCCCAAATGGGATCCAAAGCAGCTAAGGCCACTCATTAAATCAATACAGCTAAGCCATTCTGAAATAAAGCTTTTAAAGGGAAGTAGTTAACACGGTCTACACTGTGTTTTTTAAAATGATTGTATGGATTTAACTTAATTGTCTGTAATACCAGTTATGTTTAATGCTGTTTTAATATTAGTATATTAAGGTAAGGTTTCCCCTGACATTAAGTCTAGTCGTATCCGACTATGGGAGGTGGTGCCAAAGAACCGGCGTTGTCCATAAACACCTTTAAGGTCATGTGGCCAGCATGACTGCATGGAGCACCATTACCTTCCTGCAGAAGCCGTACCTATTGATCTACTCACATTTGCATGTTTTCGAACTGCTAGGTTGGCAGAAGCTGGGGCTAACAACAGAAGCTCACCCTGCTCCCCAGATTTGAACTGCCAAGTCAGCAAGTTCAGCAACTCAGCAGTTTAACCTGCTGTGTCACCAGGAGGCTCTTTATTATTAGACCCTTTATATAGAATTATTGTTGCTTTTCTTATTCAGCACATTGTCTCCTTATGGAGAGAAAAAGCGGGATATAATAATAATAATAATAATAATAATAATAATAATAATAATAATAATAATGGTTTAAAACAGGTAACAATGCATTCTAAATTGTTTGCATATTTTTAAGGTTTCATTTTTTTAAAAAAAATTATATACACTCTATTGATGCTCTAGGTTGATTTCTGTTCTTTGTTTGGCATATGTTTTATATATAGACCAGCTTGGGTCCCCGGCGTTGCCCAGGTTATTTGAAAAAGTCAATTTTTATTTGTACAAAATGCATAAGGCTGTAGGTGAACTAAAACTCACATCACGCCAGGTTATCCCCCAGAAACTCCATCAGTACTTAGAGTTTGTTATGTTGGGCAAGTTTGCTCTAGATGCATCATGGATAGGGTTCAGTATGCTCTCTGACTGTAGGGCAAACTACAACTCCCACTATGGTGAGCCAGTCCCCTCAAAGACCTCCAGTATTTTTAGTTGGTCATGGGGGCTCTGTGTGCCTAGTTTGGGCCAATTCTACTTTTGGTGGAGTTCAGTGATTTTAGATTGCATGTGAACAATACATTCCACTACCTACAACTTCTATAAATCATGATGAATTCTCCCCAAACCTTAACCATGTCCAAGAGCCTTCCTAATGTCCTCCACAAACGCAATACTGCCCACCACCCAAGTGAAGGCTTTCATACAGATAATTTCATCCTAGGTTTTCTGTTTTTCCTCCACCGTAGGCATCCCAGTGTTTCTGACTCTTCTATTTGTGTGGAATTTGCATGACCCCGCCCACTGCCTCCCCCCTTAACCTTTTCCTATGGCACACAGCAAACAGCAGAACAGATCAGCAACTGAACATACAAGACAGGTTTGGGGAGAATTCACCATGATTTATAGGAGTTGTAGGTCCTGGGATGTATAGTTCACTTGCAATCCAAGAGCATTCTGAACCGCACCAGTGATGGACCTGGAACTAACTTGGCATGCACACCCAATATGCACAAATTAGAATACTGGTGCGTTTTGAGGGGAATTGTCCTGGGCATTTTGGAGTTGTAGGTACTGGGATTTATAGTTCACCTGCAATCAATGAACACTCAGAACTCCACCAAAGATCGAATTGGACCAAACTTGGCACACAGAGCCCCCATGACCAGCAAACAATACTGGAGGTCTTTGGGGGAAATTCACCTTGATTTGGGGGAGTTGTAGTTACACCCAGATTTGAATACTGGAGGGGTTTGAGAGAGATTGACCTTGAGTTTTGGGAATTGAAGGTCATCTGCAACCAGAGAAACTGTGATCCCCACAGATGATGGACCTGGATCAAAGTTGGCACGCAGAAACACCGTGGCCAACTGAACCTACTGGAGGGGTTTAAGGGGACTGACCCACCATGGTGGGAGTTGTAGTTCATCCTGCAGGCAGAAAGCACACTGAACCCCACCGATGACACATTTAGACCAAACCTGCCACACATGCCCAACTTTAAGTACTGATGGCGTTTGAGGGATTAACTCACAACTCTATTATTTATTTTTTCTAAAATAAAAAATGACTTTTTCAAATAACCCAGGCATTGCTGGGTACCCAAGCTAGTAAATAAATATTTACTAAATAAATAAATATAAGTATTAAAAACCTATCCCAATAAGCTAAAATCGTATTTAAATAATACGTAGTTTGCAGAAGGCAGCAGCCACAGGAAAGGACCCATAATAACACTTAGACAGAAAAATCCAAAGGACTTATGACTTGGACTGGCTCATTTAGGGAGAGGGGGACTGTTTGAAATGGCTTGGATCAAAAGTCAAAAAGGACCGCAGCCAAAGATGTGCCAATAAGCAGCCTTAAAAACAGACAATTGTGGAAAGCCAACTCTACGCTGTCAAAGCTGTAGTTTCTCAAAAGAGGAGGAGGAATGGACCAGGAGATCCAGACTCACCTGCTGAAGCTTTGCCTTTTGCAACCTGTGTAGTCAACTTTTTCAAAGATTTCTCCTGGCCTTTAGGAGCCTGCAGGCTGCTCTCTAAGATGGACTAGACATCACAAAAACATAGAATTAAGAAGTCCCTACATTCTGTTCCCTTTGAGGCTAGCAAGCACTGACTTTATTCATTATTACTGTTATTATTCTTTACCACTCAGCAGACATCTTATCAGTATTCTGTACCACTCACTTAGCAATCCTATTTTTACTGTTATTATTATTATTAATATAATAATACCCCATTTATCTCCCCAAAGGAGGCTCAAAATGGCTTGACATAAAAGCATTAGTACACAATGTAAAATATACAAAAATGCAAACATTAAAATAGAATTAAACACATACAGCACTAAAAATCACTTAGTAGTCTTATTACTACTATGATTCTTTACCACTCAACAGTCATTATTATTATTATTATTCATCACTTAGTAGTCTTTTTAATAGTATTGCTATTACCATTTAGCAGTTCTATTTATTAATAACATTATTATGCTTTACAACTGTTTATTATTATTATTATTATCATCATCATCATCATCATCAATCACCACTCAGCAGTCTTATTTTATTATTATTTGTATTATTATTCCTTACCACTCAGCACTCCTGTTTATTATTAATATTATTAATATATTTTTAGCACTCAGAAGTCCTATTTATTATTATTAGTATTATTAGTATTATTTGCCAATCAGCAGTCTTACTTTATTAGTATTATTCTTTACCATTTAGCAGTCTTTTTATTCTTATTTGCAGTCCTATTTATTATTAGTATTATTAATATTATTAGTATTATACATCTTGTCTTCTGCCTATATCATCACTTAGAGGCCTGGCCCCCTTCTGGCTCCAAGGGCTGCTCTAGCCAGNGTTTGTCTTCACACACATACTTGTGTCCTGCAAGGATTTACCGGAACAACATGTTCATAGATAGATAGGTGTCTGTGTGTGTGTCAAGGAAAATCAGGGCACTTGCATGGCACCGGTTGCACGCTATGTTTTGATATGTTTTGAAATGTGCTCGTTTCCGTCCAATGTGTGCGTTAGGGATGCCAGGCGCCCTGGGAGTGAGTCTGGCAGAGTTTGGAGGAGGTTTGCGCTGTCAAATTGCTTGAACAACATGCAGAATAATTTTTTGGATGCTTTTGTCATGAATGACTTTTCAATAACTTTGAAGCATGGGATCTTTTTATTGCAATTGCCAGTGTGAGAAGGTATATCAGATTACAGAAAAACATTTAGACATACAGATTCCATGCAACTACATTGGATGTACAATTACATTGGTTAACAAACAAACAAAGGGGAGTTGCATTTTCACTCAACACTCACACCCACATGTACACGCATTCATCCACATGCATCCAAATATTACCATATCCTTTTCTCCCTCCTTGGAGGAGCACCTCTTAGGCCAGACCCTGATTTCCTGCAGCCTGCCAACGCATACTTCCATAACGCCATAACTTCAAAATGCCAAAGCTTCTTCCCTAAGAACAATGCCAAGGACCAGATCTCTGTTTTCCATACAACAGGACCTGACTCCCTGCACAAAATCTAAGACTCCAAAAGCGCCTTCCTTCTTCCTCTTCCCTTGAGAGAGAAGCCCCAAAGTGACCAGACTGCTCCTGTGCAGATCTGCCACTCTCCGAATACACCATTCCTGTCCTTCCCATGGAGCAGAGCATGGCGGGTGAACAGTGTCTCTGTCTGTCACACTTTGAGCATTATTAGGCTGAGCCTTTTATAGGCATATTCTATCGATGTCGTCCCAAAGTTGTAAATTAATGATAGACGTCTTCCGTCCTGGCTTCCATCTCAGTGTTGATCTTTTTGATTGGTGTTAACAAACACAAGGCTTGTGTTGACTTCCTTCTCAACATAAGGAAGGTTGCAAACATTTCCTTTATCGCTCTCCCAGTTCTTACCAGGGTTTCTCATTAGCAAATCCAGCAAGCAGGTAGTTAGTGATTGCAGGCCTTCATATTTTACTGATGTCTCCAAAATCATTCACTCCATTCATACATCCTTCCATTCATTCCCACACATCATATTAAATTCACATTTATCAAATTTGCACATTCAATTTCTTATTACACTTTGACATCCAAAGACAGCTGGAATGTGTCCAGAGGAGGGCGACTAAAATGATCAAGGGTCTGGAGAACAAGCCCTATGAGGAGCGGCTTAAGGAGCTGGGCATGTTTAGCCTGAAGAAGAGAAGGCTGAAAGGAGATATGATGAGAGCCATGTATACATATGTGAGAGGAAGCCACAGGGAAGAGGAGAGAGCAAGCTTGTTTTCTGCTTCCCTGGAGACTAGGACACAATGGAACAATGGCTTCAAACTACAAAAGAGGAGATTCCATCTGAACATGGTTCACCGAACATGGTTCACCGAGGAGCTGGCAGCAATGAAGCGAAGGAAGAGGGAACTAGAGAGTGTGTGGCGTTCGGATCCGAGTGAGCCAAATCGAACACGGTTTGTGTCCTTTTTAAGGGCATATGCCGTGGCAATAAAAGCCGCAAAGAAGGCCTTCTTTGCGGCCACTATTGTGTCTGCAAAGAATCGTCTGGCTGAGCTGTTCCGAATTGTCAGAGGCCTTTTAAATCCCTCCGCTCAAGGTGGGAACCCTGACGATTCAACTTCTTGCAGTGAAGCTTTTGCTCAGTTCTTTGCAGACAAAGTCGCTTTGATCCGTTCTGGTCTGGATACCATGTTAATGGCAGTCTCTGAGGATGTAACACGAGCACCTGCTTGTCCAGTTTTGATGGATTCATTTCAATTGGTGAAACCCGAGGATGTGGACAAGATACTTGGAGGAATGAGGCCAACCACATGCATCCTGGACCCCTGCCCATCCTGGCTTCTAAAGGAGGCCAGAGGGGGATTGGCTGAGTGGGTTAAGGTGGTAGTTAATGCTTCCCTTCGGGAAGGCAAGATTCCAGCGAGCTTAAAACAAGCTATAATAAAACCGCTGTTGAAGAAACCATCACTGGACCCCACTAAATTCGACAACTATCGGCCAGTTTCCAATCTCCCCTTCTTGGGCAAAGTCTTGGAATGTGTGGTGGCCTCACAACTCCAGGTATTCTTGGTAGACACAGATTATCTAGACCCGGCACAGTCTGGCTTTAGGCCGGGACATGGTACCGAGACAGCCTTGGACGCCTTGGTGGATGATCTGCGCCGGGAGCTCGACAGGGGGAATGTGTCCCTGTTGGTGCTGCTTGACCTCTCAGCGGCCTTCGATACCGTCGACCATGGTATTCTTCTGGGACGCCTCGCGGGGATGGGTCTTGGAGGTACTGTTCTGCAGTGGCTCCGGTCATTCCTAGAGGGTCGATCTCAGAAGGTGTTGGGGGACACCTGTTCACCCCCACAACCATTGTCTTGTGGGGTTCCTCAGGGCTCAATATTGTTTCCCATATTGTTTAACATCTGCATGAAGCCGCTGGGGGAGATCATCCGGAGTTTCGGGGTACGGTGTCATCTGTACGCG
>NW_026847771.1:52367318-52377318 GCF_025583915.1 Anolis sagrei ordinatus
TTGTGAACTGCTGTGAGTCGCCTTCAGGCTTGAGATACAGCGGTATATAAGCAAAGTAAATAAATAAATAATTAATCACTCAGCAGTCTTATTTTATTAGTAGTACTAGTATTATTCTTTACCACTCAGAAGTATTATTATTATTAATAGTAGCAGTAGTAGTAGTATTCTTTACCACTCAGCAGAACTATTTATTATTAGCAGCATTATTAATATTATTTGCCACTCAGCAGATCTATTTATTAATAATATTAATATACCACCCAGCAGTCTTTTTATTACTAGTAATATTATTTACCATTCAGCATTTGTTTATTATTAATAGCATTACTAACATTATTCTTTATTATGCAGCAGTCTTATTTTTTATTATTATTATTATTATTATTATTATTATTAAACACTCATAAAATGGCCGTGTTTTTTTCCTTTACAATTAGTTTTATAAGGTTTTCCAAAAAAATAACTTGAATCCAACCAATTAAACATTAAAAAATAAAATAAAAACACAGAGCAAAAATACAAAAACAATCCGATTGCCTCCCCCCTAATCCCTAACAATTTATTTAAAACGTGTACATTTTCCTAAGCACCGCATAAAAGTCATTCAATTCCTGCCAGTCTCTTAAATTAAATGTATCTTCATCCATTAATATTTGTAAGTTTCAAGATCTTGAATCTTTGATTGAATAATAGCTCCTCTAGCCTTAAAGCCTGTTGGGACAGTTTCCCTTTTAAAAAGGAAAAACATAGCTTCTTGTATATTAATTCCAAGGATTCTTAAAGAGGACAGGCAAACCAGAATAAAGAAATCGTTCCAAAGCCTCACCTTTCCATCCACTTTCTTCCCATAATCCATGTACCTTGAAGGGACCACTCTTCCCCCTGAAAGAAAAAGAATCAGAGCCATGAAAGCCCTATAGAAATGAGAGCTGAGACCTCCCCAAACTACAAATCCCAACCATCAAAGATGTGGGAAGATCAGAGTGGTTGATTAGTAGGATGGCTGGTGCTGCCTGAGTTTGCATTCTCTTTATGGCTCTTTCTTTCCTTCCTTCCTATGTTTTCCATCAACATCTTCTCCCTTTCTCTTTTTCTTTCTTTCCTTCTTCTCTTGCTTTCCCTCATACACTTTCATCCCTTCTCTTCCTTTCTCTTTTACTTCTTTCCTTTGCCTTCTTTCCTTTTGCTTCCCCTTCCTTCCTTCTTTCGCTCCTCCCCCTTCCGTGTCATTTTACTTCTCTCTTCCAACCAAACTACAAAGAAACCCATAAACCTACTAACCTACAAACAACCAAACCCATAAACCAACCAAACCCATAAACCAACCAAACAAAGAAACTTGTAAACCAACCAACCTACAAAGAAACCCATAAGTCAACCAACCTACAAACAATGCTATAAATCAACCCACTCACAAAGAAACCTACAAGCAACCCTATAAACAAACAAACCTACAAACTAAACAACTTACAAAGAAACCTATAAACCAACCAACCTACAAACAAATCTACAAATCAACTAACCTACAAACCTATAACCCCAGTAACCTTCAAACTTATAAACCAACTAATCTACAAAGAAACCTACAAACCAACCAAACTACAAGCAAACCTATAAACCAACCGACCTATGAACAAACCAAACTACAAACTAACGAATCTACAAACAAAAAAACCTATACACCAACTATCCAACAAACCAACCTACTAACCAACCAACCTACAAAGAAACCAATAAATCCACAAACCTTCCAACAAACAAACCTATAAACCAACAAAACTATAAACTAACAAACCTACAAACCAATTAACATATAAACCTATAAACCCAGTATACAAAGAATCCCACCTACCTACCTTGGCATTCCAGTCTCCTGTAATAAAAATAACGTCTCTTTTTTGTGTATTATGCAGTAGGTGCTGCAGATCCCCATAAAACCAATCTACCTCTGCTTCTTCAGCAGCTGTGGTTGGGGTGTATATTTGGATCACTATGATGTTAAATGGCTTACCTTGAAGTCAAATTGAGATCATTCTGTCATTTTTTTCTACTGTATCCAAGCACCACTTTGGTGACTTTATTATTAATTATGAAGGCTACTCCATTTCTTCAGTGTTCCTCTTGTCCATGGTAGTAGATCTGGTGGTCATCTGTTGTGAAGTGGCCCATTCCAGTCCATTTCAATTCGCTGACCCCCAGAATATCTATCTTTAATCTTGACATTTCACCAATAACAACATCCAGTTTGCCCTGGCTCATAGATCTTACATTCCAGGTTCCTATAGTGTTGATCTTTAGAATATTGGATTCATCATTCACCTACAGTACTGTCAGCCGCTAGCCAGCCTTTCGGCTTTGAGCAAGCTGTGTCATCATATTTGGGACTAGTTGAATTTCTCCTCTGCTCCTCCCCAGTAGCATTTTGATCATCTTCCAATGGCATATTGACATATCTCTAGTTGTACTGATCCACTTAGTTTTCATAGCAAGAATACTGGGGTGGGTTGCTGTTTATTTTCCGGTCCCAATTCAAGGTGCAGGTTATCACCTACAAAGCCCTAAACGGTTTGGGACCTGCCTACCTTCGTGAATGTATCTCCCTCCATGAACCACCTCAGGCCCGCCGATCATCTGGGGAGGCCCTGCTCTCGCCACTGCCAGTGTCACAAGCTCGCCTGGTAAGTACAAGGGAGTAATCTTTACGCCTAGAAATACAAAGTCTGTCACGGCCTCCACATTTTCTCCCTCTATTTCCCAGTTGTCAATCATTCTTGTTGCCATAATCTTGGGTTTTTTGATGTTTAGCTGCAACCCGGCTTTTGCGCTTTCTTCTTTCACCTTGATTAGAAGGCTCCTCAGCTCCTCCTCGCTTTCGGCCATCAGAGTGGTGTCATCTGCATATCTGAGGTTGTTAATGTTCCTTCCAGCAATTTTCACCCCAGCTTTGCATTCATCAAGCCCCGCACATCGCATGATGTGTTCTGCATACAAGTTAAAAAGGTTGGGTGAGAGTCTGCAGCCTTGCCGTACGCCTTTCCCAATCTTGAACCAGTCTGTTGTTCCGTGGTCAGTTCTTACTGTTGCTACTTGGTCCTTGTACAGATTCCTCAGGAGAGAGACAAGGTGGCTTGGGATGCCCATCCCACCAAGAACTTGCCACAATTTGTTATGATCCACACAGTCAAAGGCTTTAGAATAGTCAATGAAGCAGAAGTAGATGTTTTTCTGAAACTCCCTGCCTTTCTCCATTATCCAGCGGATATTGGCAATCTGGTCTCTCATTCCTCTGCCTTTTCTAAACCCAGCTTGAACATCTGGCAACTCTCGCTCCATGTATTGTTGGAGTCTTCCTTGCAGGAAGTGTTTACAGTTGCGAGGTGTTTACAGTTGCTTAAAAAGATGGGAGAAGTGTGTGTCCCTAAGTGGCACCTACATAGAGAAGGACTCAGAACTGGGCCTCTCAGTCCACAGGAAGTGGGTCAGGGGGAATCTTTCATGAACCAACCTACAAAGAAACCTATACAACTACAAACCATCCAAACTACAAACAAGCAAACCTATAAACCAACCAAAATTACAAACCAACGAACCTAGAAACAAACCAATCTATAAACCAGTGGTTCTCAACCTGGGGGTCGGGACCCCTGGAGGGGTCGCGAGGGGGTGTCAGAGGGGTCGCCAAAGACCATCACAGACAGTATTTTCTGTTGGTCATGGGAGTTCTGTGTGGGAAGTTTGGCCTAATTCTACCGTTGGTGGGCTTCTGAATGCTCTTTGGTTGTAGGTGAACTATAAATCCCAGCAACTACAACTCCCAAATGTCAAGGTCTATTTTCCTCGAACTTCACCAGTGTTCACATTTGGGCATATTGAATATTCGTGCCAAGTTTGGTCCAGATCCATCATTGTTTGAATCCACAGTGCTCTCTGGGTGTAGGCAAACTACAACTCCCAAACTCAAGGTCAATGCCCACCAAACCCTTCCAGTATTTTTCGTTGGTCATGGGAGTTCTGTGTGCCAAGTTTGGTCCAATTCCATCGTTGGTAGAGTTCAGAATGCTCTTTGATGTAGGTGAACTATAAATCCCAGCAACTACAACTCCCAAATGACAAAATCAATCCTCCCATAACACTCCAATAGAATACATCCTGCATATCAGATATTTACATAATGATTCATAACAGTAGCAGTGAAAATAATGTTATGGTTGGGGGTCACCACAACATGAGGAACTGTATTAAGGGGTCACGGCATTAGGAACGTTGAGTATCACTGCTATAAACCAACTAGCCTGCAAACAAACCTACAAACGAACCAACCTACAATGAAACTTCCAAACCAACCACCCAGTCCCCATGCGCATGCGCACTGCACTCACTCCTCTCCTTGGGCCTGGCGCCGGGCTCTTTCTCGGCGATGCCGCCCTTCCTGAGGAGAAAACACAAAAAGGAAGAAAGTATCAGGGCCCATTGAAATACATTATTATTATTGCTATCATTATTATCATTCTCCTTTTCCCGGCCTGCCCTTCCTCCGCGCCGCTCACCCGCCGCTTGGAAGCTTTGCCGCCATTCTCTTCAAAGCCTCTGACTTCGACGCGCATGCGCACAGAGGATGAAGCCGGACGGAGGGAGGCCTCGGCTGTTGCCACGGCAACCGGGGTGGGCGCGTGACGGCCTCCCTTTGGCTCCTCCCCCCGGTATGGCCCTGGCCCCGCCCCTTTCTTTCACTCTCTTCTTCCTGGCTTCGGAAGAGCGAGAGCGTCTCGTGGAGCGAGCGAGCGGGCGGTCATAGGTGAGGGGTCAAAGGCGAAAGAGGGGTCCGGAAGTGGCGAGAGACGGTGGCAGCACTCCCACTGTCGAGCGGGGTGGCCATATGCCGGGAGGGATTAGATGGTGTCTTTCTGTTGTGGTAGAATTGGGGGCCTTTGGGGTCTCTTCCAACCCTAAGATTGCATAGCCTTATTCTTCACCATTCATGTCTATGAGGCTGGCTGGCCATCTGTCGGGAGGGATCGGATGGTGTTCATTAGTATTACTGTTATTACTGTTATGTTATCCTACTTTAGATAGATGGAAAAATAGATAGATAGACAGACAGATAGATACACTGAGACAGATAGAAAGAAAGAAAAATAGGTAGGTAGGTAGATAGAATCATAGAATCAAAGAGTTGGAAGAGACCTCATGGGCCATCCAGTCCAACCCCCTGCCAAGAAGCAGGAATATTGCATTCAAATCACCCCTGACAGATGGCCATCCAGAGATAGACAGACAGATTGATTGATAGATAAATAGAAAAAATATAGACAGATAGATACAAACATACACTGAGAAATAGACAAACTGACAGATAGAAAGATAAATAGATAGATACACTGAGAGATAAGATAGATAGACAGACTGATAGATAGATACACTGAGAGATAGATAAACAGACTGATAGATAGAAAAATAGATTGATAGACAAGCTGATTGATAGATAGATAGATAGATAGATAGAGATACATTGAGAGATAGACAGACTGATAGAAAGAAAGAGATAGATACACTGATAGATAAACAAACTGATAGATAGAAAATAGACTAATAAATAGAAACATAGATAGATAGACTGAGAGACAGATAGATAGATACACTGAGAGATAGATAGAAAAATAGATTGATAGACAGGCAGATAGATAGATACATTGAGAGATAGACAGACTGATAGATAGACAGATAGATACACTGATAAACAGACTGATAGATAGAAAATAGACTAATAGAAAAGTAGATAGATAGACAGACAGACAGATAAGTAGATAGATAGACTGAGAGACAGATAGATAGATACACTGAGAGATAGATAAACAGACTGATAGATAGAAAAATAGATTGATAGACAAGCTGATAGATAGATAGATAGATAGATAGATAGATAGATACATTGAGAGATAGACAGACTGATAGAAAGAAAGAGATAGATACACTGATAGATAAACAGACTGATAGATAGAAAATAGACTAATAAATAGAAACGTAGATAGATAGACTGAGAGACAGATAGACTGAGAGACAGATAGATAGATACACTGAGAGATTGAAAAATGGATTGATAGATAGGCAGATAGATAGATACATTGAGAGATAGACAGACAGACTGATAGACAGATAGATACACTGATAAACTGACTGATAGATAGAAAATAGACTAATAGAAAAGTAGATATATAGACAGACAGATAAGTAGATAGACTGAGAGACAGATAGATAGATAAACTGACATATAGATAGATAAACAGACTGATAGATAGATAGATAGATAGATAGATAGATAGATAGATAGATAGAAAAATGGGTAGCTAGATATTTAGACCAATAGATAACCAGACCTTTACCTTTGTTTATGTATTGCCTGTCCTTGTTAATTGTATAACGGCATTGAATGTTTGCCGTATATGTGTTCTGTAATCAGCCCCGAGTTCCCTCAGGAAGATAGAGCGGAATATAAATAAAGTATATTATTATATTACATAGATAGATAGGACAATAGATAGACAGACTGATAGATAGGTAGGCGAATAGATATTAGATAGATAGACCGATAGATAGACCATTGTCCTTGAAGTGAGTGGCTTGACCTTAAAGGAACTGGGGGTGGCAATGGCCAACAGGGAGCTCTGGTGTGAGCTGGTCCATGAGGTCAAGAGGAGTCAGAAACGACCGAACGAATAAACAAAAAAGACTGATAGATAGAAAAATAGATAGATCAATAGATAGATCGACTGATAGACAGAAAAATAGATAGCACAATAGATAGACTGATACAAATAGATAGACCGATAAAATAATAGATAGGTAGACCAATAGATAAATAAACCAATAATAGATAGACTGATAGAACAATAGATGGATAAATAGAACTATAGATAGACTGAGAGACAGATAGACTCACTTATTATGTTTGGTTTACTGTGTTTATTTTCTTTTGTGTATATTGTTTATTGTATTGTGTTTTGTACTTTATTGCGATGTTTATTTTATTGTAACTTGTATTTTATTTTATTGTAATTTGTTGTTTCCTCATGTAAGCTGCCCCGAGTCCCCGTTGGGGGAGATGGTGGCGGGGTATAAATAAAGATTATTATTATTATTATTATTATTTTATATTAGATAGATAGACCAAGAGATAGAACAAATGATAGATAGAAAAATAGATATATAGAACAATAGATAAATAGATATAGAACAATAGACCGATAGATATAGATAGATCGACAGAACTATCTATACCAATAGATAGATAGACTGATAGAACAATAGATAGATAGATAGATAGATAGATAGATAGATAGATAGATAGATAGAGCAATAGATAGTCTTTTTGGATGGCCCTTGGGGTTAAAGACACAAGCCCCGCTTCCAAAACAACCCAGGGCTGCATGTGGGTGCTTATTGGCCTTAACACTTCTCTTCCTTCCTTCCTCAGGTGGTCTTCCAGAGGGAGGGATGTTGCTCCGCAGCCGGCGCTTCCTGTGGGGCCCCTCAGCCTTCTGGAGGCCTCTCTTCCAGGGCCGCCTCCTCCTGCTCACCAACACCCTCAGCTGTGGGGGGCTCCTGGCCGCTGGGGACACCCTCCGACAGGCCTGGGAGAGGAGGAAGGGGAGCGGGAGACAGGAGCCTCAACACCACCGCAAGCAGGACCTGGCCCGCACAGGTAGCGGGGGGCTGTGCCTGGGCCAGAGGGCAGCAACGGGGCCCACATTCCAGCGAGAAGCCCCCTGGACACAGGTGGCAGGGACCCTAAGAGACATAGAGAATGAGGGAGGGATAGACAGACAGACAGAATTCTAGAGCTGGAAGAGATTGATAGATGATAGATTGATAAGGTCCCCAGAGCCATCCAGTTCAATGCCCCTAAGATAAATAAATAGATAGAATCCTAGACTTGGAAGATATCCCAACAGCCATCCAGTCCAACCTCTTAAGATAGATAGAGAGGGGCGGGGGGATAATCCAAGAGTTGGAAGAAATAGAGAGAAAGAGATAGAATCCTAGACCTGGAAGAGACCTCCCGTCATCCAGTCCAATGCCATTAAGATAGATGAATAAGAGATAGAAAGATAGAGAGAGAGAGAGAGACAGATATAATCTTTAGAGCTGGAAGAAATAGATAGATAGATAGATAGATAGATAGATAGATAGATAGATAGATAGATAGATAGATAGATAGATAGATAGATAGATAGATAGATTCCTAGTTGGAAGAAATTGATAGATAAATAGAAAGAATCCTAGATAGATAGATAGATAGATAGATAGATAGATAGATAGATAGATAGATAGATAGATAGATAGATAGATAGATAGAGATAGAGAGAGAGAGATAAACTGATAGAAAATGACCAGTTCTGTCTCTTTATACCAGTGGTTCCCCAGATGTTTTGGCCTTCAACTCCCAGAAATCCTAACAGCTGGTAAACTGGTTGGGATTTTGGGAGTTGTAGGTCAAAATACCCGGAGAACCACTGCTTTAGACAGGTAGCTGGATGGGTAGGTAGATAACAACAACAACAACAACAACAACAACAACAACAACTTTATTTATACCCCACCACCATCTCCCAAAAGGGACTCGGGGTGGCTTACATGAGGCCAAGCCCGTCAAATACAAATGCAACAGTACATCAACAAAGCAAGCAAGCAAGCAAATAAAACAATATAAATAATATAGTTAAACATATAAGCAATAACACACAAAAGATTTAAAACACTATGGCATGGCCACTATGGCATGGCCATTATTTTAATCGTAATCGATTAAAATTTTAAAACCCTGGGCGTGTACAGAGTAGGGTATGTCTAGGCATGGGGGTTTTAGAGAATGATGTAGGGAGATCAATCCAACAGATAGATAAAGAAGGCTGAGAGGAGATATGATAGCCATGTATAAATATGTGAGAGGAAGCCACAGGGAGGAGGGAGCAAGCTTGTTTTCTGCTTCCCTGGAGACTAGGACGCGGAACAATGGCTTCAAACTACAAGATAAGAGATTCCATCTGAACATGAGGAAGAACTTCCTGACTGTGAGAGCCGTTCAGCAGTGGAACTCTCTGCCTCGGAGTGTGGTGGAGGCTCCTTCTTTGGAAGCTTTTAAACAGGGGCTGGATGGCCATCTGTCAGGGGTGCTTTGAATGCAATATTCTTGCTCCTTGGCAGGGGGTTGGACTGGATGGCCCATGAGGTCTCTTCCAACTCTGTGATTCTATGATTCTAAGTGCTTCAGAGGACATATAGAAGGAAATTGGTCAGATCGGGCATGGTTTCCTTTATTCAAGGAAGGCACACTGGAACAGCCACGTTTTCAAGCTCCTCCTAAAGACTGCCAAAATGGGGGCTTGTCTGATATCTTTAGGGAGTGAGTTCCAGAGTCGAGGGGCCACCATAAAGAAGGCCCTCTCCCTCGTCCCCACCAATCGTGCCTGCGAAGGGGGCGGGAGCGAGAGCAGGGCCTCTCCAGATAATCGAAGAGATCGTGTGGGTTTGTAAACAGAAATGCGGTCATGCAGATAGATAGATAGATAGATAGATAGATAGATAGATAGATAGATAGATAGCAGGCCATAAAGGGCTCAAACCCTTTACAAAAAAACACCTGGTTTACTCGCGAATTGGTTAAAATTCATGAGTAAACCAAGTTTTTTTTTTAAACTGAAACATTTTGGAGGGGGTTTGAACCCCTTAACATGCCCTCCCCCAAAGCTACAGGCGAGATAGATAGAATCCTAGAGATGGAAGTGACCATTCCCAACCCGTTGGAGGGATGGATGGAGAATTGTAGTGTTGGAAGAGACCCCAGGGCCAGCTAGTGCAATCCTCTGAGATGAATGGACAGATAGGTAAATAGATAGAATTGGAAGAGACCCCAAGAATCATCCAGTCCAATCTCCTAAAATAGATGGATGGATGGAGGGAGAGAAAATACAGGTAATCCCAAAGGCCATCTAGTGCAGTC
>NW_026847771.1:52382318-52486687 GCF_025583915.1 Anolis sagrei ordinatus
TGGTCATCTGTCAGGAGGGATTGGATTGTGCTGAGAGAATGGGATTGGACTGGGTGGCCCTTGGTGTCCCTTCCAATTCTACTATTCAATAATAATAATAATAATTATTATTATTATTATTATTATTTTCAACTGTAGGATTCTATCACCCTATTTCTCCATCAACATTTATATACTATCATATATTATATTATTATGCAATTCTTTGCCTTCCTCTTTTCAACCCAAACAGGGCTATAAGATTCTATAGCCGTATTTCTCCATCAACCTTCTAAGGAGTGTACTGTTATACAATATTATTATATTATTATGCAATTCTATAATAATAAGGCTTTCAACTCTAGCATTTTGTGGCCCTATTTCTCCATCAACATTATTATTCTATCATACGATATTATTATATTATTCTTTGCCTTCTTCCTTTTCAGCCCAAACATCAGTCTCCCAGCTTGGAAGAGGAGCCCGAAGCCTGTGCCACCGAGATCCAAACAGCCGGATGAGAAAAACAGGGCTTTGCTTGCGTTTCCGTCTTTGCGGCGACGAGGGGTTCATCTCCTTTTCCTCCGTCCATCTTCCTTAAACCGGGAGCAGGTCTCTCTGGACAGGTACGCAGTCGGGTGCGTCCTGATTGATCGTTTGCCTTTTCGAACAAGAGACTCAAGAGGTGCCAAAATCATGGATTTTTTCTTTTCTTTGTAATTAAAAAGAGGAAATAAAAGACCCAAAGGGGGCTCTACAAGGGAAGACGCGTCCTGCTTTCTCTGAAAAAGGAACAGCTCGGCCGGTAGAGGCAGGCCCCAAAGCAAAGCCTTGGAAAGCTGTTGCCCTCCAGACTGGGGATTCTGGGGTTTGTGATCCAGGAGAGGAGGCCTTCGAGTCCAATTCCTCAAATCCTCCAGGGGAAGAAGGAGAAAAGGAAGGGAAAGAAGGAGAGAGAAAGAAGGAAAAGGAAAAAGAGAAGAAAAAGGGAAGGATGAGAGTGAGAAAGAAGAAAAGGGAAGGAAAGGAGAAAAGGAAGGATGTGTATGGAAAAAAGAGAAAAGGGAGGAGAAAAGAGGGAAAGAAGTAGGGAGAAGGGTGGAAAAGAAGAAAGGGAAGAGGGAAGAAAAAGAAGGGTAGGATGAGCAGGAGGAAGGAAAGGGAAGGAAGAGGGAAGAAAAGGAATGAGAAACAGGAGGGAAGGAAGTAAAAAGGAGGGAAGGGGCCAAAGAATGGAGAAAAGGAAGAAGAAAAGGAAAGGAAGGAAAGAGAAAAGAAGGAAGTAAAGAGGAATGGAGAAAATGAGTGGAAAAAGAAAAGGGAGGGAAGGAAGGGAGAAAGAAAAAAGAAGAGGGAAGGATGAGAGGAAGGAGAAGATGGAATGCAGGAAGGAGGGAGAAGGAAGAAGAGAAGGTTGAGTGAGAAAGTAAGGAGGAAAAGGAGGGAAGGAAGAAAAAAGGGAGTGTAGGAGGGACAGAAGAAAAGGAAGGAGATAGGGGAGACAAAGAAGGAAGGAAAAGAGAAAAGGGAGGGAAAGAAGGCCAGGAAGGAAGGAGGGAGAAAGGAGGAAAAGAAGAATGGGAAGGAAGGGAAGGATGAGAGGGAGGGAGGAGAAAAGTGAAAGAGCGAAGAAACAGAAGGATGTGTAAGGAAGGAAGGAAAAAAGGAAAGATGGAAGGAGGGAGAAAGGAAAAAGAAGAAAGGGACGATGGAAGGATGAGAGGAAGAAAGGAGAAAAGGGAAGAGGGAAGAAAAGGAAGGATGAGTGAGAAGGGAAGGAGAAAAGGGAGGGGAAGAGAAAAGAAGGAAGGAAAGAATGAAGGAAAAAAGGGAGGGAAGGAGGGAAAGAAGGGAGAAAAGGGAAAGATGGGAGGGAGAAAGGAAAAAAGGGAAGGAGAAAGGGAAGAAGGAAGGAAAAAGAGGGAAGAAGGGATGGAGGGAGGAAAGAAAGAAAGAAGAGGAAAAAGGAGGGAGAAGAGGAAGAAAGGTTGATAGGAGAAAAAGGACAGGAATTCATAAAGCATGTATAAAGAGCATAAATGCCTCTTTAAAACGGAGCCAGAATGGGATTCCTTTCATACTGTATCACAGCAAAAAAAAAAAAAAAATGTGACCAGCAATTTTATTTTTTCACATTCTTTTTTGAGCACAATGATATTTTTGTTTATTTTTAGGAAACAGAATTTATTCGTTTTGACACTTCCGACAGGTTTATTTTGTTTTGTTTTTGTAATACAGTACAGTGTATTTGTTTTTAGTTTTTTTCCCATAGAAGTAAACTTGACAAAAAGAGAGAGAGTGGAATGTCTCGTGTGAAAGCATCCCCGAAACAGAAACCTTTCTACTGGAAATTTAAATAAGGGAGAGGAATGAGGTTGAGGGGAAAGAAAGGAAATGTGAGCCCAAAAATGTGGTAAAAACCCAGCCTTTCCCAAATTGTCTTATTTTAAGGGGGAAAATTTGCACACTTCTCTCTCTCGATGCGGCATCGCTTTCTCTCTCTCTCTCTCTCCTTTAAAATAAGTCTTTCTCTGTGTTTGTATATATTTATATATATATATACAAATACATGGATCAGTAACAACTCACAAGCAACTGGAAAAAAGAAACCGTCACGGCGATACCTTGTTTTTTCTTAAAAAATAAAAAGGACGTAAAAACGTCGCACAAAAAAAAAAAAGACACCAAAAACCACGGCACGGCGAGGTCCACAAGCACGGCACAACCTACGTCTATGTACAAGGGTACCGGGAGGGAGAAAACACCCCAAAATCTTCCTTTCTCTCTGATTGTTCTGTACACCGAGGAAGACAAGGAAGGGCAGGAAAGCAGGGCCAAGGGGTGGGGATCTATACAAGCTGGAAGGAAGGGAAAGCATCCCTTTTGCAGGGCGGAAAAGAATGGGATCCAAGGAACGATGTCCCCAAACCCACCTTATGTTGGGAGGAAAGAGGGATAAATAAATGACCGACAAGTCGGAGAGGGTCTTGATCTGCATCTGGACACAACTGCAAGCCGAGATCTCGTAAGAACTCGTATCAACTTACACAAAACTATAGGGCCACATCCGTTGGTAACAATGTAGCGAAACTAGTCTTCAATTGGGAGGAAAGAGGGATGATGAATATAAATGACCACCAAGTTGGGTCTTGGTCCGCATATGGACACAACTGCAAGCCAAGATCTCCTACCGTATCTCGCAAGTCAAGATCTCAGAAGAACTTGTATCAACTTATACAAAAAGTATAGGGTCGCTGCGGTTGGTAACAATGTGTCGAAACCAGTCTTACAATGGGAGGAAAGAGGGATGATTAACATAAATGACTGCCGAGTCAGAGAGGGTCTTGGTCCGCATCTGGACGCAATTGCAAGCCTAAATCTCGTATTGTGTCATATTTTGTAAGCCGAGATCTTGTAAGTCGCCCGAAGGGCTGAGAAAAGCGGTATATAAATGGAGTAAATAAATAAAATAATAATAAATAAGAACTTGTATCAACTTAAGACAAAAACTATAGGGCTGTATCCGTTGGTAACAATGTACCAAAACCAGTGTTATATTGGGAGGAAAGAGGGATAATATAAATAAATGACCTGCCAAGTTGGAGAGGGTCTTGATTCGCATCTTGACTCAATTGCAAGCCAAGATCTCATGTTGTGTTGTATCTTGCAAGCTGAGGTCTTGTATCGTATCTTGCAAGCTGTCAGAACTCCTATCAACTTAGACAAAAAGTATAGGGCCGCATCTGTTGATAACAATGTACCGAAACCAGTCTTATATTGGGAGGAAAGAGGGATGAGAAACATAAATGACCACCAAGTTGGAGAGGGCCTTGGTCTGCATCTGGACGCAACTGCAAGCCAAGATCTTATATTGTATCTTGCAAACTGATATCTTGTAAGAACTCGTATCAACTTAAGACAAAAAGTATAGGGCCGCATCTGTTGGTAACAACATACCGAAACCAGTCTTATATTGGAAGAAAAGAGGGATGATAAACATTAATGACCGCCAAGTTGGAGAGGGTCTAGATTAGCCTCGAGATGCAATTGCAAACCAAAATCTCGTATCGTATCTCGTCAGAACTCCTATCAACTTAGATAAAAGTATAGGACCGCATCCGTTGGAAATGATGTATCGAAACCAATCTTATATTGGGAGGAAAGAGGGATAAATAAATGACCGAGTCAAAAAGGGTCCTGAACCGCATCTGGACACAACTGCAAGCCAACATTTTGTATATTATCATATCTTGCAAGCCAAGATCTCATCAGAACTCATATCAACTTAGACAAAAAGTATAGGGCCTCATCCGTCGGCAACGATGTACCGAAACTAATATTGGGTCATTTGGTGGAAGAAAAGTGTGATACTTATTAAGAATTACTATTACTGGAAGGAAAGAGGGATAGATAAATGTCTGCCAAGTCAGAGAGGGTCTTGGTTCACATCTGGACGCAACTGAAAACCACGATCTCATATCGTATCATATCTTGCAAGCCAAGAAGAACTTGTAGTAACTTAGACAAAAATTATAGGGCCGCATACGTTCGTAAAGATGGACTGAAACCAGTCTTATATTGAGAAGAAAGAGGGATAATATAAATAAATGGTTGCCAAGTCAGGGAAGGTCCTGGCCCGCATCTGGTCATAATTGCAGGATCCAAGAAACCCATAATTTCTGATTTACAGGGTCAGATCTGTCACCAAAAATGTGTGCAAGCCAGTCTTATATTGGGAGGAAAGAGTAGTAATAAGTGAACTCCAAGGCGGAAAGGGTACTGTCCCAAATCTAGCCACAATTCCAAGCCAAGATCCAAGAAACTCATATTAACAATTGCAAAGATCTGAGAAACTTGTTTCTTACATTGGGAGGAAAGAGGGATGATAAACATAAATGACCGCCAAGTCTGAAAGTCCTGGTCCACATCTGGCAGTAATTGCAAGCCAAGATCTCGTATTTTATTGTATCTTGCAAGCCAAAATCTTGTAAGAACTCGTATCAACTTAGACAAAAGTATAGGGCTGCATCCGTTGGTAACAAAGTACCAAAACCAGTCTTACATTGGGAGGAAAGAGGGATAAATAAATGGCAACCAAGTCGGAGAAGGTCTTGGTTCATATCTGGCCGCAATTGCAAGCCAAGATCTTGTATCACATAGTATCTTGCTAAGATCTCGTAAGACCTTGCATCAACTTAGACAAAAAGTATAGGGCCATATCCGTCGACAACGATGTACCGAAATCAGTCTTATATTGGGAGGAAAGAGGATAAATAAATGGCAACCAAGTCGGAGAAGTCTTGGTTCATATCTGGCCACAATTGCAAGCCAAGATCTTGTATCACATAGTATCTTACAGGCTAAGATCTCATAAGACCTTGCATCAACTTAGACAAAAAATATAGGGTAATATCCGTCGACAACGATGTACCCAAACCAGTCTTGTATTGGGAAGAAAGAGGATAAATAAATGGCAACCAAGTCGGAGAAGGTCTTGGTTCATATCTGGCTGCAATTGCAAGCCAGGATCTTGTATCACATAGTATCTTACAGGCTAAGATCTCGTAAGACCTTGTATCAACTTAGACAAAAAATATAGGGCCATATCCGTCGACAACGATGTACCCAAACCAGTCTTGTATTGGGAAGAAAGAGGATAAATAAATGACTGCCTAACTGGAGAGCGTCACGCATCTGACTGCAATTGCAAGCCAAGATCCAAGAAACCTGTATTAAATTAGACAGGATATAGGGCTGCATCTGTTGGCAACGATGTGCCGAAACCAGTCTTATATTGGGAAGAAAGGATAATATAAATAAATGACCGCGAAGGTGGAAAGGGTCCTGGCCCACATCCAGACACAATTGCAAGCCAAGATCCAAGAAACTTATCAACTGAGACAAAGTAGGACCGTATCCATTGGTAACATATACCAAAACAAGTCTTATATTGGGAGGAAAGAGGGATAATATAAATAAATGGCCGCCAAGTCAGAGAGAGTCCTGAATCTGTCCGCAATTGCAAGCCATGATCCAAGAAACCCGTATCACCTTGGACAAAAGTATAGGGCCACATCAGTCGGCCATGATGTACCGAAACCAGTCTTCTACTGGGAAGCAAGAAGGATAATAATAAATAATTGCCACCAAGTCGAAGAAGGTCCTGGACCACATCTAGACGCAATAATTTCTGAATTACAGGGTCACACTGGTTGGTAATGAAATACCAAAACCAGTCTTATGCTGGGAGAAAGGAGGGGTAATACAAATAACAGCAAATGAAAGAAATTCTCAATCTGGCCAAGCAAAACGTGCTAGGGAGAGGGTTGCAGAGATGGAAGAAAAAACAACAACAATGTGTTATCGGGAGAAAAAATGGAAGTCAATACAGGTCAATCCATACAGTGCATTACCAACTTCACAATCCGTAAGAGGGTCCCTTTATTGGGTTTAATAAAGCCCTTCCCTCTTTGCTCCCCTCCTCAGAATTCATGACCGTAAAAGGAATGCTAGCTTAGCAGAATTGGGGAAGGAAGACAGCCCATTATTTTTGGACAACAAACCCCACAATGAGTCTTCCAATGAGCCAGAAATGGGCCAGGAAAGACCCCTCCCCCCCAAAAGAGCCAATGGAGGCAAAAAAGGGAGGGATGGTCAGGAAGTACACCGAAAGGAAGTATAAATATGTAGAGACAAATAAATAAATAAATATGTTAATAATTAAAAGCCACCACCCCTTCTTCCATCCCGGGGAAGGGGTCTGGACAAACGGGGGGTGCTCCGGGGTCCCCGTCCCCCCATAACGCAAAGGGGGTAGAAGCCAGGGGGAGGAATGGGGGGTGTTTTGGGGCGCCGGCCGGAGTCTCTTAGCAGGCACAGTCCTGGTGGGGGGGCGCTTGCTGGTCGCTCAGCTGGGGGCCCTGCTTGGCCCCGGTCACCGCCGGGTCGGCCGCATCCAGCGACTCGGACATCTTTTCGCAGATGATGTCCACCAGGCGCTCGAAGGTCTGCTTGACGTTGATGTTATCCTTGGCGCTGGCCTCAAAGAACTCGAACCCTGCAGAGAAGGAGGGGACACAAGCCGGGATGATGATTCTAGTGTTGGGAGAGACCCATTTCGATAGATAAGAAATAGACACATAGACTCCTAGCGTTTGAAGAGACCCCAAAGGACAGCCAGTCCAACCCCTTAATTGTTAAGTTTCTCAACTCCAATTGTGTTGCTGTGGAGTAGTCTTCTCTCAAAGAACACACCAAGACACACATGGGCTGAAGATACCATACCTCTTTATAGTTCAGAATACAAGAGTCTGGCACTACTGCCCTTCTACATAGACCTTGCTACAATATCATAAATCACTCAAGAGTTCTGGTGCCTGGAGTTTGCCCCATTCTACATTCCAGAGCCAACTATCCTCCCACCTCAGGGCAATTGAGTTTTATGGCTGGTTCATATACCCTGTCCTCTCTTGTGCACAAGGCCATGTGCTGTGTGTCAGAATGGCTGATAGTTGGGTGGCATGAGATAGGGATCATGACATCAATCTAGATCGATAGATAGAATCCTAGAGTTGGAAGTAACCAGTCCTATCCCTTTAAACAGATGGAAGGACAGATAGACAGACAGGCAGGATAGATAGATGGATTGAATCTTAGAGTTGGAAGAAATAGATAGATAGATAGATAGATAGATAGATAGATAGATCACTTTAGACCAGTGGTTCTCAACCTGGGGTCCCCAGATGTTTTTGGCCTTCAACTCCCAGAAATCCTAACAGCTGCTAAACTGGCTGGTATTTCTGGGAATTGTAGGCCAAAAACATCTGGGGACCCCAGGTTGAGAACCACTGCTTTAGACAGATAGATATGTGGATGGAAGGAATCCTAGAGTTGGAAGTGACCATCCCTCTAGGCAGATTGATGGAGGGATAGATACGATAGATAGAATCCATAGATAGACAAAATAGATAGATCTATATAAATAAAAATGTAATGTCTGTTTGTGGGATTAACAGAACTCAAAAACCACTAGACGAATTGACACCAAATTTGGACACAAGACACCTAACAACCCAATGTATGTCCTTCACTCAAAAAAATGATTTTGTCATTTGGGAGTTGTAGTTGCTGGGATTTATAGTTCACCTACAATCAAAGAACATTCTGAAGCCCACCAACGATGGAATTGAACCAAACTTGGCACACAGTTCTCCCACGACCAACAGAAAATACTGGAAGGGTTTGGTGGACAGTGTCCTTTGGTTTTGGAGTTGTACTTCAGCTACATCCAGAGATCACTGTAGACTCAAATAATGATGGATCTGGACCAAACTCTACAAGAATACTCAATATACCCAAATGTGAACACTGGTGGAGTTTGAGGGAAATAGAATCTTGACATTTGGGAGTTGTACTTGCTGGGATTTATAGCTCACCTACAATCACAGTGCATTCTGAACACCAATGATACAATTGGGCCAAACCTCCAACACAGAACCCCCATGTGGGCCACAGCAACGCGTGGCAGGGGACGGCTAGTAAATAGATAGAATGCTAGAGTTGGAAGTGAACAGTGACATCCTTTTAGACAGGAGGATGGATGGATAGATATAATCCTAGAGTTAGAAGTGAACAGTGGCATTCCTTTAGGCAGATACATGAATGGATAGATAGATTAGATAGATAGATAGATAGATAGATAGATAGATAGATAGATAGATAGATAGATAGATAGATAGGTGGTAGATGGATGGAATCCTAAAGTTGGAAGTAACCAGTGACATCCCTTTAGGCAATAGATGGGTGGATAGATAGATAAGATAGAATCCTAGAGTCAGACTTGACCAGTGACATCCGTTTAGACAGATAGATGGATAGAAAGATAGATAGAATTGATAGATAGACTCCAAGGAAGAAAGACAAGGTACAAAATGAACACCCAAGCCCTTCAGGAGGCCTCCAAACGAGCCCATCTTCAAACAGCACTCAAGGACCATCTACCCACAGAACACCCTGAAAATGTTGAGGAACATTGGAACAAACTGAAGACCTCCATCATCACAGCCTGTAAAGAAACTATTGGATATCAAACCAAGAAACATCAAGATTGGTTTGACGAAAATGACAACGAGATCCAACAGCTAATTGACAAGACAAGAAAAGCCTTCCAAACATGGCAGAGAGACATCAACTGTGCTGCTAAGAAAAAGATCTACACCAGCGCAAAAGCTGAGGTCCAAAGGACAAGAGAACTCAAGAACATCTGGTGGACAAAGAAGGCTGAAGAAATCCAACACCTGGCAGATACCCATAATGCTCAGGGATTTTTCAAAGCCACAAAGGTCATCTATGGACCAAGAAACCATGGCATACAGCCTCTATGCTCATCAGATGGAACCAAACTCCTGAAGGACCAAAACTCAATTGCACTACATTGGAAAGAACACTACCAAAGCCTCCTGAACCGCAGCTCCAATGTGGCCAAAGAGGTTCTCTCACAAATCCCGCAACAACAAACCAGGGATGAGCTTGCAGCACTGCCTAGTTTGGAAGAAGTCAGCAATGCCATCAGCCAACAAAAAAATAACAAAGCCAGCAGACCTGATGGGATCCCTGCTGAAATCTTTAAAGAGGGAGGACCTGAGCTGACACAACTCCACCAGCTCATAGAAAAAGTGTGGGTGACCGAGAAAATCCCAGCAGATTTCAAGGATGCCACCATCATCACCCTCTTCAAAAAGGGAAAGAACAGACTGCGGAAACTATCGAGGTATCTCCCTTCTAACCTCCGCTGGGAAAATCCTCACAAGAATCCTTGCAAACCGCCTTCTGACCCTCTCAGAAGACACCCTCCCAGAATCCCAGAACGGCTTCCGCCCCTCCAGAGGAACCGTGGACATGATCTTCACTGCACGACAGCTCCAAGAAAAATGCAGGGAACAAAACCAACCTCTGTACATGGCATTCATCGACCTTGCAAAGGCATTCGACACAGTGAATCGCAGCGCTCTCTGGACCATCCTCCACAAAATCGGGTGCCCAAACAAATGTGTGAACATCCTGCGGCTCCTCCACGATGACATGATGGCAACAGTCTTGGACAGCAATGGCTCCCAAAGTGACCCATTTAAGGTGGAATCAGGTGTCAAACAGGGATGTGTTGTTGCCCCAACTTTTTTCTCCATCTTCATCACTATGATACTTCACCTTGTTGATGGGAAGCTTCCCACCGGAGTGGAAATCATCTATCGGACAGATGGCAAGCTATTCAACCTCAGCAGACTGAAAGCCAAAACCAAGGTTACAACAACATCTGTTATAGAACTCCAGTATGCTGATGACAACGTCATCTGTGCGCATTCAGAAGAAGATCTACAAGCCACTCTAAACACCTTTGCAGAAGCAGACGAGAAGCTTGGCCTGTCATTAAACATCGAGAAAACCAAAGTGCTCTTCTAGCAGTCACCAGCCAATCCCTTTCCAATGCCAGAGATACAGCTTAATGGGAGATGGCACTGAGGTTATAACCCAGACCTCTTATTTGTGAGCGACAGCATTGTACAGCAATGCACTAAATCAGTGGGACCACCAATCCCAAACACACAGCACCGACCAATAGTATGCCCACAGTTCCCAACAATAAGGCCCCAGGAAGTTCGATTTAAACAAAGATTCAACTTCAGAAAGGCAGATTGGACTAAATTCTCAGACATGTTAGATGACATGATCATATCGGTCGTGCCAATCCCTGAGAAATACGAGCACTTTATTGAAATAGTGAAAACCTGCTCACGGGCCTCTATACCGAGAGGCTGCAGAACCAACTACCTTCAGGGCATTACTCCTGAAACAGCTGCCTTGTTGGAAAACTATTACAGGCTCCACAACGAAGACCCATTTAGTGAGCAAACCCTTCAGGCAGCGCAGAGCATTGTGTCCTCCATCTCTGAAGCCAAGAAAGAACAGTGGATCAAGCTGATCACAGAGGTCAACATGGGCAGGAGCAGCCAGAAGGCGTGGAGGCTGCTAAGACGGTTGAGCAATGACCCATCACAAACTAATACCCATGCCAACATAAAGGCACATCAGATAGCACACCAACTCCTGAAGAATGGGAAACCCAACCTTGCCACCAAAGTAGGAAAGAAACCAATAGCCAGACAACCAGATAATGAGAACAACCTTCATGAACCCTTTACATCTACTGAATTGGACATGGCTCTCAATAAATGTAAAAATGGCAAAGCAGCTGGCCTGGATTATCTATGCATGGAACAAATCAAGAACTTTGGTCCAAAAGCAAGGCACTGGCTGCTGGAGCTGATGAACAACTGCACTGCATCCTGTCAGATCCCCAAAATCTGGAGGAAAGCAAGCGTCATCACCATCTTGAAGCCAGGCAAAGACTGTAATGATCCAATAAGCTATAGACCAATCTCCCTGTTGTGCCACCTCTACAAAGTTCTATTTTGCATAGAATTATGGAAACAATAGACCCATGTCTGATTCCAAAGCAAGCTGGGTTCAGGAAAGGCAAAAGCTGCACATCGCAAGTGCTGAACCTGACTCAGCACATAGAAGATGGCTTTGAAAGGCAGCAGATCACAGGAGCTGTCTCCATAGACCTGTCAGCAGCTCATGATACTGTAAACCACCGCCTCTTTCTGAGAAAAATGTATAATATCACAAAGGACTACCACCTCACCTGCCTCATAGGAAACCTGCTACAAAACAGGAGCTTTTTTGTTGAGTTTCAGGGCCAGAGAAGCAGATGGCGGAAACAGAAGAACGGCCTGCCTCAGGGGAGCGTGCTTGCTCCATCCATGTTCAACATCTACACAAATGACCAGCCACTGCCAGAAGGGACAGAGAGTTTCATCTATGCTGATGATCGTGCCATTACCTCAAGCAGGGAGCTTTGAGATGGTAGAACAGAAGCTCTCCAAAGCTCTAGGTGCTCTTACTGCCTATTACAGGGAAAACCAGCTGATCCCTAATCCATCTAAAACACAGACATGTGCTTTTCATCTCAAGAACAGACAAGCACCCCGAGCTCTGAGGATGGCCTGGGAAGGAATCCCACTGGAGCATTGCAGCACATCCAAATACCTGGGAGTCACTCTGGACCGTGCTCTGACCTACAAGAAACACTGCCCGAATATCAAGCAAAAAGTGGGTGCTAGAAACAAAAGTTCTTGATTTGTTCCATATATTATATTATACACACACACAAACACACACACTTCCATAATAATCTGACCATATAAATATGTTTCATATAATTTCCCCTCTACTCTGGAGGTTGGATGGCCATCTGTCAGGAGGGTTTTGGCTGTGCCTTCCTGCCTGGCTGATGGGGGCTGGACGAGATGCCCTCTGGGGGACCCTCCCCACCCTGTGTGTTCCGTGTTCCTTTCCCACTGCTCCACTCACCCAGGTGTTCAGCCAGCTGGCGTCCCCGCTCCGAGGAGACTACCCTCTCGTCCTCCATGTCGCACTTATTGCCCACCAGCAGCACCTGCGCATTGTCCCACGAGTAGGTCTTGATCTGGGTGGACCTGGAGGGAGGAGGAGGAAAGGAGGAAAATGCCTGGCCTCCCCCCTTTCCTTTCTCTTCCTCCTTTCCCTTCTTTTTCTCTTTCTTCCTTCCTTTTCCTTCCCTCCCTTCCTTTTCTCCTCCCTTTCTTTCCCTTCTTTTTCTTTTTTCTTCTTTTCCTTTCCATCCACTCATACTTTTTCTCCTTTTCTTTCTTTCCTTCTCTTCTTTTTCCTTTCTTTTCTCTTACTTCTTTATCTTCTTTTTCTTCCTTCCTTCCTCTACCTTTTCTCCTTTCTTCCTTCTTTTCTTTTCTTCTTCCTTTCCTTCCTTCCTTTCTCCTTTCTTTCACAACTTTCCTTTCCTTTTCTATCCACCCTTTCCTTCCCTTCACACCTTTTCTCCTTTCCTTTCTCTTCTCTTCCTTCTTTCTTTTTCTTTTCCTTTCCTTCCCTTCACACCTTTTCTCCTTTCCTTTCTCTTCTCTTCCTTCTTCTCTCCATCTTTTCCTTCCCTTCCCTTCACACCCTTTCTCCTTTCCTTTCTCTTCCTTCTTCTCTCTTTCTTTTCCTTTCCCTCCCTTCACACCTTTTCTCCTTTCCTTTCCCTTCTTTTCCTCTTTCTTTCCTTTCCCTCCCTTTACCACTTTTTCCTTTCCTCGCTTTTCTTTCCTTCACATCTTTCTCCTTTTCTTTCTCTTCCTTCTTTCCCTTCTTCTCTTTCTTCCTTCCTTTCCTTTCCCCTCACACCTTTTCTTCTTTCCTTTCTTTCCCTCCTTTTCTCCTTTCTTTCCCCTTTCATCCTTTCCCTTCTTTTTCTCTTTCCCTCCCTTCACAACTTTTTCCTTTCCTCTTTTCTTTCCTTCACACCTTTTCTAATTTGTTTTCCTTCTTTCCCTTCTTCTATCTTTCTTTTCTTTTCCCTCCGTTCACACCTTTTCTCCTTTCCTTTCCCTTCTTTTCCTCTTTCTTTCCCTCCCTTTACCACTTTTTCCTTTCCTCTCTTTTCTTTCCTTCACATCTTTCTCCTTTTCTTTCTCTTCCTTCTTTCCCTTCTTCTCTTTCTTCCTTCCTTTCCTTTCCCCTCACACCTTTTCTTCTTTCCTTTCTTTCCCTCCTTTTCTCCTTTCTTTCCCCTTTCATCCTTTCCCTTCTTTTCCTCTTTCTTTCCTTTCCCTCCCTTCACAACTTTTTCCTTTCCTCTTTTCTTTCCTTCACACCTTTTCTAATTTGTTTTCCTTCTTTCCCTTCTTCTATCTTTCTTTTCTTTTCCCTCCGTTCACACCTTTTCTCCTTTCCTTTCCCTTCTTTTCCTCTTTCTTTCCCTCCCTTTACCACTTTTTCCTTTCCTCTCTTTTCTTTCCTTCACATCTTTCTCCTTTTCTTTCTCTTCCTTCTTTCCCTTCTTCTCTTTCTTCCTTCCTTTCCTTTCCCCTCACACCTTTTCTTCTTTCCTTTCTTTCCCTCCTTTTCTCCTTTCTTTCCCCTTTCATCCTTTCCCTTCTTTTTCTCTTTCTTTCCTTTCCCTCCCCTCACACCTTCTCTTTTCCTTTCTCTTTCTTTTTTCCCAGATCTTCAAAGGAAGACTCACCAGTCCTGGACGGCGTTGAAAGACTCCTCGTTGGTAATGTCGTACATCAGGATGAAGCCCATGGCGCCGCGGTAGTAAGCGGTGGTGATGGTCCGGTACCGCTCCTGCCCAGCCGTGTCCTGACAGAGAAAGGGCATCATTTACCCCTATTTACTCCAATCTTATGCCCACCTTTTTAATGTTGAAATGCCTCGCAAAGAATTATTATTATTATTATTATTATTATTATTATTATTATTATTATTACTATTGGGTCCAAGCCAAAGGGGAAGCTGCACCTGGAGCCCTTCTTTGCAGGACATCATCTCTCATCGAGGTGGCCACATCTATGTAATAGTATAGTGTAATAAAGTGATGGGCAACCTTTTCAGGTTGGTGTGTCAAAATCTGCCAAAAAAACCCGAGCATAATTCAGGTGGGGTGCCACTTTGAGAAAAATTTTGCGATATTTATAGTTTAAATAACAAAAATGCATAATGGGAGGATAAATTCTTTAACTAAGCTGCCTATTAGTGACTTTTTTTGTTGCTGATTTTCATTGACTAAACGTTCAATTGAAGGTTGGCATTTTGTACACTTCAAGCCCAAGCATGATCCAAATATACGCCCCAACCACAGCTGCTGAAGAAGCAGAAGTAGATCAGTTCTATGAGGATCTGCAGGACCTACTGGATAATACACCAAAAAGAGACATTATTTTCATTACAGGAGACTGGAATGCCAAGGTGGGAAGTCAAATGACAACAGCGATCACAGGCAAGCATGGTCTGGGAGAACAAAATGAAGCGGGACGCAGGCTGATAGAATTTTGCCAGGAAAACTTGCTGTGCATAACAAACACTCTCTTCCAACAACCTAAAAGATGGCTTTACACATGGACTTCACCATGTGTAAATGGTGGTCAGCACCGAAATCAGATTGACTACATCCTTTGCAGCCAAAGGTGTCGGACATCCATCCAGTCGGTGAAAATCAGATTGACTACATCCTTTGCAGCCAAAGGTGGCGGACATCCATCCAGTCGGTGAAAACAAGACCTGGGGCTGACTGTAGCTCAGATCACGAACTTCTTATTGCCAAATTTAGAATAAAACTAAAGAGCAGGGAAAATACACAGACCAGTTAGATATGATCTCACTAACATTCCTAGCGAATATACAGTGGAAGTGAAGAACAGATTTGAAGGACTAGATTTAGTAAACAGAGTCCCAGAAGAACTATGGACAGAAGTCCGCGACATTGTTCAGGAGGCGGCAACAAAGTACGTCCCAAAGAAAAAGAAAACGAAGAAGGCAAAATGGTTGTCTGCTGAGACACTGGAAGTAGCCCAAGAAAGGAGGAAAGCAAAAGGAAAGAGTGATGAGGGGAGATATGCCCAGTTAAATGCGCAATTCCAGAGGTTAGCCAGAAGAGATAAGGAACTATTTTTAAATAAGCAATGCATGGAAGTGGAAGAAGACAACAGAATAGGAAGGACAAAAGACCTCTTCCAGAAAATTAGAAACATTGGAGGTAAATTTCAGGCAAAAATTGGTATGATAAGAAACAAAGATGGCAGGGACCTAACAGAAGCTGAAGAGATCAAGAGAAGGTGGCGAGACTATACAGAAGATCTGTATAGGAAGGATAATAATATTGAGGATAGTTCTGACGGTGTGGTGAATGAATTAGAACCAGACATCCTGAGGAGTGAGGTTGAATGGGCCTTAAGAAGCATTGCTAACAACAAGGCAGCAGGAGATGACGGGATCCCAGCTGAACTGTTTAAAATCTTAAAAGATGATGCTGTCAAGGTGATGCATGCCATTTGCCAGCAAATATGGAAAACACAAGAATGGCCATCAGACTGGAAAAATCAACTTATATCCCCATACCAAAAAAGGGAAATGCGAAAGACTGCTCCAACTGCCGTACAGTGGCCCTTATTTCTCATGCCAGTAAGGTAATGCTCAAGATCCTGCAAGGAAGACTCCAGCAATACATGGAGCGAGAGTTGCCAGATGTTCAAGCTGGGTTTAGAAAAGGCAGAGGAACGAGAGACCAGATTGCCAATATCCGCTGGATAATGGAGAAAGGCAGGGAGTTTCAGAAAAACATCTACTTCTGCTTCTTTGACTATTCTAAAGCCTTTGACTGTGTGGATCATAATAAATTGTGGCAAGTTCTTAGTGGGATGGGCATCCCAAGCCACCTTGTCTCTCTCCTGAGGAATCTGTACAAGGACCAAGTAGCAACAGTCAGAACTGACCACGGAACAACAGACTGGTTCAAGATTGGGAAAGGCGTATGTCAAGGCTGCATACTCTCACCCAACCTTTTTAACTTGTATGCAGAACACATCATGCGATGTGCGAGGCTTGATGAATGCAAAGCTGGGGTGAAAATTGCTGGAAGAAACATTAACAACCTCAGATATGCAGATGACACCACTGATGGCCGAAAGCGAGGAGGAGCTGAGGAGCCTTCTAATCAAGGTGAAAGAAGAAAGCGCAAAAGCCGGGTTGCAGCTAAATGTCAAAAAAACCAAGATTATGGCAACAAGAATGATTGACAACTGGGAAATAGAGGGAGAAAATGTGAGGCCGTGACAGACTTTGTATTTCTAGGCGCAAAGATTACTGCAGATGCAGACTGTGGCCAGGAAATCAGAAGACGCTTACTTCTTGGGAGGAGAGCAATGTCCAGTCTCGATAAAATAGTAAAGAGTAGAGACATCAGACTGGCAACAAAGATCCGCCTAGTCAAAGCCATGGTATTCCCTGTAGTCACCTACGGATGTGAGAGCTGGACCTTAGGGAAGGCTGAGCGAAGGAAGATCGATGCTTTTGAACTGTGGTGTTGGAGGAAAGTGCTGAGAGTGCCTTGGACTGCGAGAAGATCCAACCAGTCCATCCTCCAGGAAATAAAGCCTGACTGCTCATTGGAGGGAAGGATATTAGAGGCAAAGATGAAGTACTTGGCCACATCATGAGGAGACAGGAAAGCCTAGAGAAGACAATGATGCTGGGGAAAGTGGAAGGGAAAAGGAAGAGGGGCCGACCAAGGGCAAGATGGATGGATGGCATCCTTGAAGTGACTGGACTGACCTTGAAGGAGCTGGGGGTGGTGACGGCCGACAGGGAGCTCTGGCGTGGGCTGGTCCATGAGGTCACGAAGAGTCGGAGACGACTGAACGAATGAACAACAACACAAATCCCAATAGATAATATTCTGGTTTCTTCTTAAAAGGATATTATTTGAGAACACAGAAATGCTGGACCACTCTCACAACCAACATGTCAGACTACACAGAGAAGCCATTGAAATCCACAAGCATGTGGACAATTTCAACAGAAAGGAGGAAACCATGAAAATGAACAAAATCTGGCTACCAGTATTTAAAAAACTCTAAAATCAGGACAGTAAAGAAATAGCAACACTCAGGAAACAGAGGAATTCCAGACAAGAATCACTCAGACCCAGCTAACACCTCCCAACAAAGGATTCCCCTGAGCAGGGAGGAGCCAGACTTTGAAGCTGCCAGGCCATTCAACGCTAATCAAAATAGCCAATTGCAACATTCACACTTGCCTCCAACAGACAAGAGTTCTTTCTCCCACCCTGGATGTTATTCCACAGATATATAAACTCTAAAAAACAGGGAAAATCCAGACAAGAATCAGTCAAGCCCAGCTAACACCTCCTAACAAAGGATTCCCCTGAGCAGGAAGGAGCCAGACTTTGAAGCTGCAAGGCCATTCAATGCTAATCAAGGTGGCCAATTGCAACATTCACACTTGCCTCCAACAGACAAGAGTTCTTGCTCCCACCCTGGACCTTCCACAGCCAGGCTTTGAAGCTGCAAGGCCATTCAATGCTAATCAAGCTGGCCAATGGCAACATTCACACTTGCCTTCAACAGACAAGAGTTCTTTCTCCCACCCTGGACGTTATTTCACAGGGAAATGCATAAGTTGCTTCAGCCGCCCCTGATGCAGCCCTATACTTCTCTGTATGCAGCCGCATGTGGCTGCATGTCATAGAAAATGGCCAGGCGTGTCAATGCTGACACGCGTGTCACAGGTTCGCCATCATGGGTGTAACAGAATAATAATATTGCTATGCAATAGTATAATAGAACAGACTAATATAGTATAATAATATAATTTACGAAATATATTACAATTTATAGACTAGATTATAAACTATAATATAATAGTATATTAGAGTAATAGAAATATTATATATATATATGCTCTGTTTGTTTTTAGTGACATCATAACTCAAAAACTGCTGGACAAATTGACACCAAATTTGCCCACAACACACCTACTAACTCAGAAACCCCCCCAAAAAACACAGTGACAGGGACTTAAACCCCCCCCCCCCAAACCTAGAATACACTACAGTGAATGTGCGCAAACAACTTGTCGTCCCCCGTCCCCCCGGGCGGGAGGGAAAACAAACCAAACAGCTATCCCACCTCTCTCAAGAAGAGACTGCAGAGGAGACCATCTGTAGGGAGGGTTTTGATTGTGTCTTCCTTTACGGCAAAAGGAGGTTGGATTGGATGGCCTCCCCAGGTCCGTCTGGCAGAGGAGAATCTCCCAAGTGGCAGGAAATGTTAGGAATTGCGGGAGTTGGAGTCCAAAACCCCTAGAGGGCCCAAATTTGCCCCTTCCTGGTCTACACCATGGAGTTACTCCACAGCATTGAGCCATGGCAGTTAAAGGGGCCCCATAGGCCATCCAGCCCAACCACATTTTGCAGTAAATGGAGACACCATCAAAGCCCTCCCGACAGATGGCCATCCAGTTGGAAAGGAGCCCCAAAAGCCATCCAGTCCAACCTCATTTGGAAGTAAAGGAAGGCACCATCAAATCCTACCCGACAGATGGCCAACCAGTTGGAAGGGAGCCCCAAAGGCCCATCCTGGCTGGTCAAGGAAGGCAGAGAGGGTTTGGCAGAGAGGGTAAAGGTGGTGGTTAATGCCTCCCTTCGGGAAGGCATCATTCCAGCCAGCCTAAAACATGCTGCTATAAAACCGCTGTTGAAAAAACCATCACTGGACCCTACTCTATTCGTCAACTTTTGGCCAGTTTCCAATCTCCCCTATTTGGGCAAAGTCCTGGAACGTGTGGTGGCCTCGCAACTCCAGGAGTTCCTGGTAGACATGGATTATCTAGATCCGGCGCAGTCTGGCTTTAGGCCGGGGCATGGTACCAAGACAGCCTTGGTCGCCTTAGTGGATGATCTTCACCGGGAACTGGACAGGGGGAGTGTGTCCCTGTTGGTTCTGCTGAACCTCTCAGCGGCCTTCAATACCGTCGACCACGGTATCCTTCTGGGACGCCTCGCAGGGATGGGCCTTGGGGGTACTGCTTTGCAATGGCTCCAGTCCTTTCTCGTGGGGCGATCCCAGAAGGTGTCGCTAGGGAACTCCTGCCCGACCCCACGGCCATTGTCCTGTGGAGCCCTGCAGGGTTCAATATTGTCCCCTGTGTTATTTAACATCTACATGAAACCGTTGGGAGAGATCATCCGGAGTTTCGGGGTGCGGTGTAATCTTTACGCAGATTATGTCCAACTCCGTTACTCCTTTCCACCTACTACTAAGGAAGCTGTTCAAGTCCTGAACCGGTCCTTGGCCGCTGTAACGGACTGGATGAGGGCCAACAGATTGAAACTAAATCGAGACAAGGCAGAGGTACTCCTGGTCAGTCGAAAGGCCGAACAGGGCATAGGGTTACAGCCTGTGCTGGACGGGGTCACATTCCCCCTGAAGGCGCAGGTTCGCAGCTTGGGAGTGATCCTGGACTCATCGCTGAGCCTGGAACCCCAGGTTTCGGCGGTGGTCAGGGGAGCTTTTGCACAATTAAAACTCGTGCGCCAGCTGTGCCCGTACCTTGGGAAGTCTGACTTGGCCACGGTGGTCCACGCTTTGGTTACATCCTGTTTAGATTACTGCAACGCTCTCTACGTGGGGTTGCCTCTGAAGACTGCCCGGAAGCTTCAATTAGTCCAACGTGCGGCAGCCAGACTACTAACGGGAGCGGGGTACAGGGAGCATACTACTTCTCTGTTGCGCCAGCTCCACTGGCTGCCAGTCAGCTTCCGATCACAATTCAAAGTGCTGGTCTTAACCTATAAAGCCCTAAACGCCTCCGGCCCAATTTACCTGTCTGAACGTATCCTCCCCTATGAGCCATCAAGATTACGAAGATCGTCTGGAGGGGCCCTGCTCTCGATCCCACCGGCCTCACAGGCGCAGCTGGTGGGGACGAGAGACAGGGCCTTCTTGGTGGTGGCCCCTCGACTCTGGAACTCCCTTCCACTGGAGATCAGAACTGCCCCTTCGATCTTAACGTTCAGGAAACAGGTGAAAACCTGGCTTTGGGGATTGGCATTCAACGAATGAGCCATGATCCTGTTATATGGATGGATGACAATGAATAATGACTTTGATGACGACTGACCACTGTAATCATATGATTGTATTTTTGCCATTTTAATTGTTTCAATGTTTTAATGTTTTAGTGTGATTTAGAAATATGATGTTTTAATGACGGTCTGTAATATTGATGTTGGAAACCGGCCCGAGTCCCTCGAATGGAGGTGAGAAGACCGGTATACAAAACTACCAAATAAATAAATAAATAATCCCGTCCAAGCCTTAAAGGTGTGTGTGTGTTTGTGTCTGTCTGTCTTCCAACTCTGACCATCCATCTACCATTCCTATCTATCTATGATCTATCCATCTACCTTCTATTCTATCTATCAAGGTCCCTTCCATCTGTCCCTTCTGTCTATTGTTTCATGCCTGGAATTCCTCTGTTTTCTGAGGGCCACAGCAACGCGTGGCAGGGGATGGCTAGTATAATATTAAAATATTATATTATAATAATATACTATGGTAATATAATATAATATAATATATTTGATGTTATAATATTATATTATAGTAGAATATTTATTTATTTTATTTACTTTATTTATATACCGCTTTTCTCAGCCCTCCGGTGACTCAAAGCGGTGAACAACATCAATACAAAACATCACGAGACAAGTATAGGGCAATAGGGAATAGTATAATATAATAGTAGATTAATATAATAATGGTAAAATATAGTAATATAATGGTATAAAATTATAATAATTGAATAGTATAATATTATACTATAGTAATAATATAATATACTAATATAATAGTATAGTATAATGTTACAATATAATAGTGTAATATAATAGTATAAATAGCATAATATAATATTATAATATAATCTATCTATCTATCTATACACATATTAAAAGTGAAAATCTGTATGTGTGTATTCGGCAGGGGTGTCCACTTACATACATGCCTCCCGCCTCCAGAAACAGCTATAACCCAGTGCTGAGGAGATACCAAAAGCACTCTGCCAATGACATTGAAAGTTATAGTGAGTGCCACATCCCAGTGTTCCTTTTTTCTCTCCATTGGTGTGAAATTTGCATGACCCCAGCCCACTGCCTCTCCCTTAACCTTTTCCTACCCTTTCCTGTGGAATATAGCAAACAGAGGAATTACCAGCAACTGAACATACTGGAGGGGTTTGGGGGACTGACTCAATAGAATGGAAGTTGTAGTTCACCCTGCATCAAGTCAGACCACTGTGACTCCCACTGACAATGGACCTGGACCACATTTGGCGCACAGAACTCCCATGACCAGGTTTGGGGGCAATTGACCTTGATTTATAGAAGTTGTAGTTCAACTACATCCAATGATGGATCTGGACCACACTTGCCATGGATGATGGAACTTGAAGTACCTTCACTCACTCCCAGAGACAACTGCTACCCCCATGAATGACGGACCAGGACCAAACTTGGCACGCAAACCCCCATGACCCACCTCACATCCAGAGAAACTGGGACTCTCACCGACAATGGACCGGGACCAAAATTTGGCACAGAGAAACTCCATGACCAACTGAACATACTGCAGGGTTTTCTAAGAATTGACCTTGACTTTGGGAGTTGTAGTACAACAGCATCCAGAGAAACAGTGGCCATCACCAACAGTGGACCATGACCAAACTTGGCACAGAGAAGCCCCATGACCAACTGAACATACAGCAAGGGTTTGTGGGAATTGACCTTGGTCTTGGGAGTTGTAGTTCACCTGCATTCAGAAAGCACTGAACCCAGCCGATGTCAGATCTGGACCAAACTTGGTGCACAGACCCAACATGGCCAACTTCGACTACTGGTGGGGTTTGGGGTGAATGACCCATGATTTTGGGAACTGTAGTTCACCCACATCCTTATGCATTTTCTCATGTAAACATTAATAAAAAGCAACAGGAAATACTGGCTTTTTAAAATAGAGCTACAAATTACCAAACTGATTATTACCTAACAACCCAAAACAAACAATGCTTTTTTCAAATAACCTGGGCACCACCAGGTCCCCAAGCTAGTAATATATAATAATAATAATAATAATAATAATAATAATAATAATAGAAGGCAGAGAAGGCTCAAGGCCTTGCCAAACTTGTAAAACATAGTACTGAGCCAAGGCAATTCAAGTGGATTCATTCTCAGCATAGATAGTGATGAACTTATTTTTGCCAATGCAGTTTGAAGGCTCATGAGACTCGAGGACATGCATGCAGGCTCACCCAGATCTGCAGCTTGATGCGTTTGTCATTGCGGTAGATGGTCTTGACTTTGAAGTCGATGCCGACAGTGCTGACGAAGGCCGGGGTGAAGGAGTCGTCAGCGTACCGGAAGAGGAAGGAGGTCTTGCCCACGCTGCTGTTGCCGATGATGAGAATCTTGAACATGTAATCGAAGTTCTGATCGGAAGACTCCTTCTGGCCATAGCGGGCATCGGTGGCGGACGCCATCTGCGGAGGGAGAAGAGGAAGGGGGAGGTCAGCCATGAATTCACACAGGCAGGGAAAGAGAGTCCAACTCAACAACAGGTTAAGAGCCACCATTCGACAGTGGGTGGGACTGGGGGGGATCCTTGGGGTCTCTTTCAGATCCATGAATCAATCCTGAATTGATCTATCTCTCACTCCCTCCATCCATCTCTCTATCTATGTATCTGTCTGTCTTAAGGGGTTGGGTTGATGGGTCTTGGAGTCTATCTCCCTTCTATCTATCTATCTATCTATCTATCTATCTATCTATCTATCTATCTATCTATCTCCATCCATTCCTCCAGCCACTTCCCTATCTCTTCATCCCTCCATCCATTTCTCTATCCATCCACCCATTCCTCCACCCACTTCTTTATCTTTCTATCTAGCTATCCATCTATCCCTCCCTATAATAATAATAAACCTTTATTTATACCCCGCTACCATCTCCCAGAGGACTCGGTGCGGCTTACAAGAGGCCAAGCCCAATTACATCAATCCATCCACTTCTCTCTCCCTCTCTCCATCCATCCCTCCACCCACTTCTTTATCTTTCTATCTAGCTATCCATCCATCTATCCCTCCCTCCCTCCATCCATCCCTCCACCCACTTCTCTATCTATCTAGCTATCCCTCCCTCCATCCACTTCTCTCTCTCTCTCTCTCTCTCTCTCTCTCTCCCCCTCCCCCTCTATCTATCCATCCATCTATGGATTCTATCTAGCTATTTCTTACAACTCTAAGGTTATATCCATCCATCCATCCACTTCCCTATCTATCCATCCAGCAATTCATCCACTTCTTTCTCCCTCTTTCTTTATCCATCCATCTGTTCCTCCACCCACTTCTCTCTCTCTCTCTCCATCCCTCCATCCATTTCTCAGTCTATCTATCTGTCTATCCGAAGGGGTTGATGGCCCTTGGAGTTTATTTCCCTTTAATCTGTCTATCCACTTGTCTATCTATCTCTCCATCCCTCCATCCAGTTCGCTCTCTCTCTCTCTCTCTCTCTCTCTTAAGGGGTTTTAAGGGGTTGGGTTGATGGGCCTTGGAGTCTATCCCCATATCCATCCATCCATCCATCCATCCACCTACCTATCAATCTCTCTTCTATCTTAAGGGAAATGAATTGCATGGTCCTTGGGGTCTCTTCCAGTTTTAGGGATGTTATCGATCTATCTATTGATCCATCATATCTATCTATCTCTCTCTCTATCTTAAGGGGCTGGACTGGATGATGCTTGGGGTCCCTTCGAACTCTAGGAAAAAAGGCACCTAAAAATAACAAAAAACAGAAATGCCTTGAAAAGTGATCTGGAGAGCGGCTGCCTTTAAATGGTCAAAATTTAAAATCAAGTGTGTAAAAGCAAAACATTGCACAGAAGACAGTGGCGCAATGTCAAGAAACCCATTGGCACAAACCAGAAGAAGCCAACAAACTGCAAGTAGAAGAATATAAAGAACAACTACAACCCAATACACACACACACACACACAAGTGAAAATCTGTATGTGTGTATGTGGCTGGGGTGTCCACTTACATAGACAAGCTCCTGCTCCCACAAACAGCTCTAACTCCCCCCATTCAGGACACACCAATGGCCCTCCCTCCAATGACATTGCAGGTTGTAGTGAGCGCCATGAACATGTCCAAGAGCCTGGCCAATGTCCCCCCCAAACACCATTGTGCCCACCACCTGGGTGAAGGCTTTCATACAAGGACAATTTCATTCTAGATTTTATATGTTACCTCCACCAGACATCCCAGGGTTCCTTTCTCTCTCCATTGGTGTGAAATGTGCATTACTCCATCCACTGCCTCTCCCTCAACCCTTTCCTATTCTTTTCTATGGCACACAGCAGACAAAGAAATTGATCAGCAATTGAACATACTAGAGAGGTTTGGGGAGAATTCACCATGATTTATAGGAGTTGTAGGTACTGAGATGTATAGTTGACCAGCAATCTAAGAGCACTCTGAACTCCACCAACAATGGAACTGGAAATAACTTGGCACACAGAACTCCCATGACCGACAAAAAACACTGGATGTCTCGGGAGGGATTTATAGGTGTTCACCTACATCCAGAGCGGACTATGAACCCAAACAACGATGGATCTGGAACAAACTTGGCGTGCATACTCAATATGCCCACATTTGAATACTGGTGGGAATTGGCCTAAACATTTTGGAGTTGTAGATACTGGGATGTATAGTTCACCTGCAATCAAGGAGCACTCTGAACTCCACCAGGGATGGAATTGGACCACACTTGGCACACAGAGCCGCAATGACCAGTAAAAAATACTGGTGAAAATTCACCTTGATTTGGGGGAGTTGTAGTTGTAGATAGCAGTGTGAACCCAAACACCAATGGATCTGGATCATACTTGGCACACATACCTGATATGCCAACATGTCATTACTGGAGGGATTTGGGGGGAACTGACCTTCCTTTCTGGGAGCTGTAGTTCACCCACAACCAGAGAAACTGTGACCTCCACCCATGATGGACCTGGACCAAACCCGGCACACAGAACCCCCATGATTAACCCGAACTACTGGAGGGGTTTGAGGGGATTGACTCACCATAGTGGGAGTTGTAGTTTACCCTGCAGCCACAGAGCACAGTGAACCCCACCAATGATGCATCTAGAGCAAAGTTGCGCAACATAACAAACTTTAAATACTGATGGAGTTTCTCAGGGTTAACCTGGCATCATGGTAGTTGTAGTTCACACACAAACGTATGCATTTTGTCCAATTAAAAAAAACTGACTTTCTCAAATAACCTACTGAAGGGGTTTGAGAGTATGGACTCACCATAGCGGGAGTTGTAGTTTACCCTTCAGCCAGAGAGCACACTGAACCCCACCAATGATGCATCTAGAGTAAACTTGCCCATCATAACAAACTTTAAATACTGATGGAGTTTCTCAGGGTTAACCTGGCATGATGGGAGTTGTAGTTCACTCACAAACTTATGCATTTTATACAATTAAAAATTGACTTTTTCAAATAACCTACTGAAGGGGTTTGAGAGGATGGACTCACCACAGCGGGAGTTGTAGTTTACCCTTCAACCAGAGAGCACACTGAACCCCACCAATGATGCATCTAGAGCAAACTTGCCCATCATAACAAACTTTAAGTACTGATGGAGTTTCTCAGGGTTAATCTGGCATGATGGGAGTTTTTTTTTTTTTTTTGTCGTGTCAGGAGTGACTCCTAGTGTGAGAGAATTGGCCGTCTGCAAGGACATTGCCCAGGGGACGCCCGAATGTTTTGATGTTTTTATCATCCTTGTGGGAGGCTTCTCTCATGTCCCCGCATGAGGAGCTGGAGCTGATAGAGGGAGCTCATCCGCCTCTCCCCAGATTCGAACCTGCGACCTGTCAGTCTTCAGTCCTGCCGGCACAGGAGTTTAACCCACTGCGCCACCGGGGGCTCCATATGATGGGAGTTGTAGTTCAACCACAACCTTATCCCTTTTGTACAATTAAAAATTGACTTTCTCAAATAACCTACTGAAGGGGTTTGAGGGGATGGACTCACCATAGTGGGAGTTGTAGTTTACCCTTCAGCCAGAGAGCACACTGAACCCCACCAATGAGGCATCTAGAGCAAACTTGCACAACATAACAAACTTTAAGTACTGATGGAGTTTCTCAGGGTTAACCTGGCATGATGGGAGTTGTAGTTCACCCACAACCTTATGCATTTTGTACCCTTAAAATCGAGTTTTTCAAATAGCCTGGGCAATGCCAAGCTAGAATATAATAAAAGGAAGCAACCAAAGCAAACCTCAGAAAAGCCTGTGAAGAATGGTTCCCCTTCGGCTGTAGGATTCCTAAGAGGGGAAGATTACAGCAGCCCTATTTTCCTTCGAGGGATAAAACAACAAATAAATGCAATTTATGTGCTGCAGGGCCCTCCATTTTCTGCGTATTTTGCTTCGCAAAAAGGCAGAGCTAAGCAGGTTTCTAAACCGCAGAGAAAGACAATTAAGCTAATTGGGTGGATCAGCTCTTCACCACCGACAGCTTGACCCCGAAATGGGTTTTCATATGTCTTTCAATCTATGTCTTTTCATTAAATAATAATAATAATAATAATAATAATAATAATGTTTATTTATACCCTGCTTTTCCTCTCCACAAGGAGACTCAAAGTGGCTATGTATCTATTATTAGTATTAGAACACTGTTTCTCAATTTTCCTAATGCCACGACCCCTTAATACATTTCCTCATGTTGTGGTGACCCCCAACCATAACACTGTTTTCGTTGCTAATTTATAATTGTAATTTTGCTCCTGTTATGAATCGTCATGTCAATATCTGATATGCAGGATGTATTTTCATTCACTGGACCAAATTTGGCACAAATACCCGATACGCTTAAATTTGAATACTGGTAGAGTTAGGGGGGATTGATTTTGTCATTTGAGAGTTGTAGTTGCTGGGATTTATAGTTCACCTACAATCAAAGAGCATTCTGAACCCAACAACGAGAGAATGGAACCAGTCTTGGCACACGGAACTCGCATGACCAACAGAAAATACTGGAAGGTTTGGTGGGCATTGATCTTGAGTTTTGGAGTTGTAGTTCACCTACATCCAGAAAGCGCTGTGGAATCAAACAATGATGGATCTGGACCAAACTTGGCACAGATACTCAATATGCCCAAATGTGAACACTGGTGGAGTTTGGGGAAAATAGACCTTGATATTTGGGAGTTGTAGTTGCTGGGATTTATAGTTCACCTACAAACAAAGAGCATTCTGAACCCCACCAATGATAAAATTGGGTTAAACATTCCATACAGAGCCCCCCATGCCTTGAAGGGACTCGCTGGTGTGAGTCTCCCTCCAGCCTGACATGCTCTCCCTCGCCTACATATGTGAACCACGCTGCCATGCGCCAAGGACATTACTCTCCTCGCCTCCGCTGAGAGGCCAGCCAATCACAGCGGAGGAGGGCTTTTGGAGGAAGGATTCTCCGTCTGTTTCCAAAGAGGAAAAGAAGGACAGGCAGAGAGATCATCAGCCTTCTTGACCAACGGGGTTCCTAAGACCATCTGAAATATGTTTTATGATGGTCTTTGGTGACTCCTCCGAACCCCCCCCCCAACTTATATAATAATAATATAGTGAGAAACATTGTATTATTATTATATAATATAAAATTATTATTATTATTATCATTATTATATTTATTTATAACCCACATTTTCTCTCTACCAGGAGACTCAAGGCGGCTATGTATCTATTATTAGTATTATAATGTATTATTATTATTTACTAGTGGTCCCCTGCCATGCGTTGCTGTGGCCCAGTTTGTTGATCTGGAAAATAAAATAATGAGAAAGTGTTGGTTTCTAATATATGTAATGTCTTTATGCTTGTGGGTAAACAGTATTTCTTGCTGTTTCTTTGTCAGTGTTGATGTGGAGATTGTCTAGTTTGCCCACCCTGGAACATGCAACATATAATTGTCCTTCTTTAGGGGTCCCTTTCACATCTATGATACTATATCTGTGTGTGCGTGAATGATATTTATCTATATCTATCTATGGCTGGATGGCTCTTTGTCAGGAGGACTTTGATTGCGTTTTCTTGCCCCGATGAAAGGAGTTGTATTGGATGGCCTAAGTGTTTTCTGTTGGTCATGGGGGTTCTGTGTGGGAAGTTTGCCCCGATTCTGTTGTTCATAGGGTTCAGAATGCTCTTTGATTGTAGGTGAACTGTGAATCCCAGTGACTACAACTCCCAAATGTCAAGGTCTATTTCCCCCAAACTCCATCTGCGTTCATATTTGGGCATATTGAGTGCTTGTGCCAAGTTTGGTCCAGATCCATCATTGTTTGAGTCCACAGTGCTCTCTGGATGTAGGTGAACTACAACTCCCAAACTCAAGGCCAATGCCTACCAAACCCTTCAAGTATTTTCTGCTGGTCATGGAAGTCCTGTGTGACAAGTTTGGTTCAATTCCATCGTTGGTGGAGTTCAGAATGCTCTTTGATTGTAGGTGAACTATAAATCCCAGCAACTACAACTCCCAAATGACAAAATCATAATTTTTTGAGTGATGGTGACTCCTTGTGTTGTGAGACATTTTGTTGCTAAATTTGGTGTGATTTCGTTCATTGGTTCTTTTGTTTTTAAGGTACTCATTATGCACAGAGCATTTATATATATATAGATTAACTATCATATCTTTCAATCAATTTATTTTAATGACCATGTTTTTAATCTATGTCTTTTAATGGTCATGCCTGTCTTTTAATTGATAGATTTTAACCATGCTGCACCTTACCATTATTATTATTATTATTATTATTATTATTATTATTATTATTATTACATGGCGTGGGTCCCTTTGCCTCCTATGGCTTTTAGGGAACTCTCCAAGGTCCTGAATTGAGGGAAAGAAATGAGTTGTCGAAGGCTTTCATGGCCGGAATCACTGGATTGTTGTGAATTTTCTGGGCTGTCTGGCCATGTTCCAGAAGCATTCTCTCCACAACCCCCTCACAAGTCTGTTTGAGGTAGGTGTGAATTGATTAGCATATAATGGCCTAGCAGTTTCAAAGTATGGCTGCTTTCTGCCTGGGGGAACCTTTTGTTGGGAGATGTTAGCTGGCCTTGATTGTTTCCTGTCTGGAATTCCCCTTTTTTTCACCCAGACCTTGAAACAGCTAGGCCATTAAATGCTAATAAAGGTGGCCAATTGGAATGTTGTATATTATTGGGTTGTTGTAGGTTTTTCCGGGCTATATGGCCATGTTCTAGAGGCATTTTCTCCTGACGTTTCGCCTGCATCTATGGCAAGCATCCTCAGAGGTAATGAGGTCTGTTGGAACTAGGAAAAAGGGTTTATATATCTGTGGAATGACCAGAGTGGGACAAAGGACTCTTGTCTGCTGGAGCTAGGTGTGAATGTTTCAACTGACCACCTTGATTAGCATTTAATGCCTGGGGGGAATCTTTTGTTGAGAGTGATTTGATGTGCCTGATTGTTTACTCTATGTTGTTTTGCTGTTGTAATTTTTGAGTTTTTTTAATACTGGTAGCCAGATTTTGTTCATTTTCATGGTTTCTTCCTTTCTGTTGAAATTGTCCACATGCTTGTGGATTTCAATACATTGCATATTATTGTCTATGTTTTTTATTTTAATTGCTTGTATTGTTGTGTTTGGGTTTGGCGTCATGTAAGCCGCACCGAGTCCCTTGAGGAGATGGTAGCTGGGTACAAATAAAGTGATATTATTATTATTATTATTATTATTATTATTATTATTATTATTAACATTCACACCTACCGCCAACAGACTTCTTTCTCCCAATCATAAATGGAAACATTCACAATTACCTCAAACAGACAAGAGTTCTTTCTCTCACCGTGGACATTATTCCACAGATATATAAACCCAATTTTCCTAGTTTCCAACAGACCTCACAACCTCTGAGGATGCCTGCCATAGATGCGGGTGAAACGTCAGGAGAAAATGATTCTGGAATATGGCCATACAGCCGGAAAACTCACAACAAACCAAAAAAAAAAGAGCTTATATTATTATTATTATTATTTGTTACCCACTTCCTCTAACGACAGCCAAAACACCTCGACATAAAATACATACAACAAAATACATATATCAAAACATGTCTCTATAAAATAGATTTACACAAAAACCAGTAGTGTAAATCCAGATCTAGATCCCAAGGGTCCGACTCTTACGACCCTTAGGATCTAGGATTGCTTAGAAATGGTCTAGATGCCCTTGGGGGTCCCTTCCACCTCTCAAAGCCCTTTGGATCTCGAATTCCTTAGAAATAGACATCTGCATCCTCTCACCCAACCTTTTTAACTTGTATGCAGAACACATCATGCGATGTGCGGGGCTGGATGAATGCAAGGCTGGGGTAAAAATTGCTGGAAGAAACATTAACAACCTCAGATATGTAGATGATACCATTTTGATGGCCAAAAGCTGAGGAGCCTTCTAATCAAGGTGAAAGAAGAAAGCGCAAAAGCCGGGTTGCAGCTAAACGTCAAAAAAACCAAGATTATGGCAACAAGAATGATTGACAACTGGAAAATAGAGGGAGAAACCGTGGAGGCCGTGACAGACTTTGTATTTCTAGGTGCAAAGATTACTGCTGATGCAGACTGTAGCCAGGAAATCAGAAGACGCTTACTTCTTGGGAGGAGAGCAATGTCCAATCTCGATAAAATAGTAAAGAGTAGAGACATCAGACTGGCAACAAAGATCCGCCTAGTCAAAGCCATGGTATTCCCTGCAGTCACCTACGGATGTGAGAGCTGGACCTTAGGGAAGGCTGAGCGAAGGAAGATCGATGCTTTTGAGCTGTGGTGTTGGAGGAAAGCTGAGAGTGCCTTGGACTGCGAGAAGATCCAACCAGTCCATCCTCCAGGAAATAAAGCCCGACTGCTCACTGGGGAAGATACTAGAGACAAAGTTGAAGTACTTTGGCCACATCATGAGGAGACAGGAAAGCCTAGAGAAGACAATTATGCTGGGGAAAGTGGAAGGCAAAAGGAAGAGGGGCCGACCAAGGGCAAGATGGATGGATGGCATCCTTGAAGTGACTGGACCGACCTTGAGGGAGCTGGGGGTGGTAACGGCCGACAGGGAGCTCTGGCGTGGGCTGGTCCATGAGGTCACGAAGAGTCGGAGACGACTGAACGAATGAACAACAACAGACATCTGCACTGGAATGGTCTCGGTCTAGATGCCTTTTGGGGGACCTTGCGAATCTAGAATTCCTTTGAAAAAACACTGAAACAGAATAGGTTTGAACTAGATGCCCTTAGGGTCCCCACTGACTCTTAAGGCCCTTGAAATCTAAGATTCCTTAGAAATAGACACCTGCTCTGCAATGAGCTTGGTCTAGATGCCCTTTGGGGGACCCTGTGGATCTAGCATTCTTTAGAAATTGACACCTGAACAAGAATAAGTTTGGACTAGATGCCCTTTAGGGTCCCCTCTGACTCTTAAAGCCCTTGAAATCTAAGATTCCTTAGAAACGGACACCTGCTCTGCAATGGGCTTGGTCTGCTCTGCAATGGGCTTGGTCTAGATGCCCTTTGGGGGACCCTGCGGATCCAGTGAAATCACACCGAAATCCTGCCTGGAACCCGTTGAGAAAGGAGCAAGGGAAGCAAAACAAACAGGCTTACATAATACGAATAGGGATGTGTTTCCTAGAAGAGGATATCTCTAGGTCCTCCAGAGTGGTCCGCTTCTGCATTGGAGGGCCTTGGGATTCCTAGAGAGGCACCTGGGTTGGAAAGGACCCCTAAAGGCCATCCAGTCTGACCCCAATTCTGCCAAGACGCCATGAAAGCCCTCCAGCTTCACAGACATTAGAAAGTTAATGGGGAGAAATAGGGCCAGGGAATGAATCCTAGAGGTGGAAGCGACCCCAAGGGCCACCCAATCCATTCTGCCTTTAAGGGCACCATCCGATCCCTCCTGATAGATGGTCATCCAGTCTCATACCTATATGGAGAAATAGAGCTATACCATCGCAACAACAACAACAACCCTAATGTTGGAAGGGACCCCAAGGGCCACGCAATCCATTAAGGACACCATCCAATCCCTCCCAACAGATAGCCATCCAGCCTCATCGGCATTAGAAGGTTCATGGAGGTTAGAACATTAGAAGATTCATGGAGAAATAGGGCTATAGAATAATAGTATCCTAGAGTTGGAAGAGACTCCAAGGGCCATCTAGTAAGACCCAATCCGATCCCTACCGACAGATGGCCATCCAGCCTTGTAGCTTCATGGGGAAATAGGGCTATAGCATAATAAGAAGAACAACAATGCTAGTGTTGGAAGGAACCCCAAAGGCCATCCAATAAAACTCTATTCTGCCATTAAGGACAGCATAAGATCCCTCCCAACAGATGGCCATTGGGCCTCACTGACATTAGAAGCTTCAATATAGAAATAGGGTCATAGAATCCTAGAGTTGGAAGGGACCCCAAGGGCCATCCAATAGAACTCTATTCCACCATTTTGGGCACCATCCGATGCCTCCCTCCAGATGGCCATCCGGCCTCATCGACATTAGAAGGTCCATGGATAAATAAGGCTATAGAATCATAGTATCCTAATGATGGAAGTGACCTCAACGCCATCCAGTCCAACCCCATTCTGACATTAAAGACACCATCTGATCCCTCCTGACAGATGGCCATCCAACCTCATAGTCTCATGGGGAAATACGGCTATAGTATCCTAATCATCATCATGATCACCCTAGTGTTGGAAGGAACCCCAAGGGCGATCCAATAAAACTCTATTCTACCATAATGGACACCATTGAATCCCGACAGATGGTCATCCAGCCTTATAGATTCATAGCTTCACAGGGAAATAGGGCTATAGTATCCTAATAATAATAATAATCATTGTATTGTCGAAGGCTTTCATGGCTGGAATCACTAGGTTCTTGTGGGTTTTTTCGGGCTATAGAGCCATGTTCTAGAGGCATTTCTCCTGACGTTTCGCCTGCATCTATGGCAAGCATCCTCAGAGGTAGTGAGGATGCTTGCCATAGATGCAGGCAAAACGTCAGGAGAAATGCCTCTAGAACATGGCTCTATAGCCCGAAAAAACCCACAAGAACCTAATCATCATCATCATCACTTTATTAGTAACCCATCCTATCTCCCCAAGGGGACTCCTCATCATCCTAGGACACCATTCGATCCCTCCCGACAGATGGTCATCCAGCCTCATACCTTCATGGGGAAATTATAGTATCCTAATAATAATAATAATAATAATAATAATAATAATAATAATAATAACAATCCTAGTGTTAGAAGGGACCCCACAAGGGCCATCCAATCTGACTGCCATCTTCCATTCAGGACACCATCTGATCCCTCCTGACAGATGGCCATCCAGCCTCAGAGACTCATAGCTGCATGGGTAAATAGGGATATATAGATAGATAGATAGATAGATAGATAGATAGATAGATAGATAGATAGATAAATTTACAGCATTTCTATCCCGTCTTTCGCAACCCGAAGACAACTCACGGTGGCTTACAAATTGGCAGCAATTTGATACCACAACAGTCATAAATACTATTAAAAACATTCAGCAAAACGTAAGAAAATCCATATAAAAAACATTAAAAACATATAATCACTACTATAGTATCCTAATAACAATAATTCTTGTGTTGGAAAGTGCCCCAAAGGCCATCCAATCCAACCTTCAACTGGGCTGGAAGACCCAATCTGATCCCTCCCGACGGATGGCCACCCAGTTTCTGCTTCAAAGTGACATTTGGGGTTTTGTGTTATTATTATCATCATCATCAGGTCTTTCAATTGCGTTATATGGTCCATGCATGTGGGCTGCTCTGTCCATCCACAAGCCAATCAGCCCGGTTGCTCTGGGCGACCATCCATCATTCATAGCCGTGTCGCCTGACAACACACTGCCGTCGTCGACGCATGGGCTGCCGCGCACCGAATCTGATCCGCCGAGGCAAAAAAAAAAAAAGCCCTCCAAGATGGAGGATTGCAAGAGCAAATGACTGCAACCGGCCACTCTCTTCCAATCGCCATCAAGGCAAATCCTCCTATTCTGCTTGGAAAAACACAACAAGCCTGTATCCTTTGGAACCCAAAGTGATGGGAGCCTCCCTTCCCAACCAATCATAGCAGCCCGTTTGCATCCAAGCAACACAAGAGGCCTAAAAGGACATCTCAGGGGGGGGGGGGGAGGAATAATAATAATAATTATATCCATTCTATTTTTATTATTTTTATTTTATGTACATATCTGAGATTTTTTAAAAAATATATTTTAATTATTTATCCTAATATTTTGCATATATATATTATTTTGACATTTTACATTTTTATAATTTAATATTAGAAAATTATTATACAGTTTACATTTGTTCTCATGGTTAGATTTACTATTTATTATATTTTTACTTGTTTGTATCCTTGCATATTTAATTTTTTTATACCTTACCTAGGCTACCATTTTATTATTTATTATTTTCACATTTTATTTTTTATCCTGTCACATTTGATATTTTTGTACTATTTATTATTAGCATTTATTTTGTAGTTTTATCATTTTTTTGTGATTGATACTTTTGAATTTATATTATTTTTATATTTTACCCTTTTTATTATTTTTATATGTTGCAATATTCTATTTTTATGCTTATGTTTCACACTTTTCTGTTGATATCATTTTTGTTTTACCAGTTTAATTACTTTTGCGTTTTACAATTTTCTATGTTAATTATATTTTTTGTTTCACACTTATTTTTCTATTTTTATTATTTTACATTTTATTATTTTTCTATTTTTAAAATGTTTATTATTTTCTATTTTACTTATTTTTGTTTAAATTTTTAATTTTTAAATGTTATTAATTTTTAAACTGTTATTTCACAATTTTACTGTTTCTCTATTTTTACAGAAGAAATTCTATTCTACCCATTTCATTGTTTTTATTATATTATTATATTATATTTGTTATATTATATTTTAAACATTTTTATTTTACATCTTTAATTATATTTATATTATTTCTCTATTTTTACAAGTTGTATTGTTTTTATTATTTTACCATTTTTATTATTTTTCATTCCTACCATTTTTATTATTTTTCTATTTTACCATTTTTATTTTGTTTTATTTTACCATTTTTATTTTGTTCTGAGGAGCAACCTCTGAGGATGCTTGCCATAGATGCAGGCGAAACGTCAAGAGAAATGCCTCTAGAACATGGCTCTATAGCCCGAAAAAAACCCACAAGAACCTAGTGATTCCAGCCATGAAAGCCTTCGACAATACATTTATTTTGTTCTCTTTTACCATTCTTATTTTTATTATACTTTTTTTTACAAATTTTTAATTATTTCACAATTATTATGATTTCTCTATTTTTATTATATTTCTATATGATATTATATTTTTTACCATTTTTCTATTTCATCCTTTTTATTGCTTTTTATTATTTTTACCATTATTATTATTATTCTATTTTTATTTTCACCACTAATTTTTTTCCAATTTACTCTTTCTATTGCTTTAATTATATGTGTACAATTATTATTATTATTTCTAATTTTATCATTTTTCTATTTTTCCCATTTCCATTTTTATGTTATTGCTTTTTATTATATTTTTTAATCATTTATTATTATTTTCTATTTTTTATTCTTTTTCTATTTTCACCATTTTTTGTCTATTTTATCCTTTTGATTGCTTTTTATTACATTTTTATAATTTTATTATTATTTCTCTATGTTTATTATTTTTTCTATTTTATCATTTATTGTTTTTATGTTATTTTACGATTTTATTATGCTCATTATTTTACTATTTGATCCTTTCGATTTTTTAAAATTATATTTTCACAATTTTTACCCATTTCTATTATTTTCGTATCTTGACCATTTTTATTATTTTTCTATTTTACCCTTTTTATTATTATTTATTATTATTATTCACAATTTTGCATTATAGTTTTATAATATTCTGCACTCAATGTATCCATTTATATTACTTGTCTATATTACTTGATTCTATTCTATGATTCTATATTGCCTTGATTTGCTGGGCTTTGCAAGGAGAGCCTTTCTGCAAAGGCCCATTTGCCCCATCGAAGCATCCCCCAGTTTAAGCGCCTTAGGCTTCTGCTGCTGCACCTGTGTCAAATGAAGGTTATCCTCCTCCCCGGATCCCATGCAAAGGGGGCACCCCAACATCCAAACCGGGGTGCAAAAAGGAGGTTGCAAGGGCGCGCGCGCTCACTCACCTCGGAAGCGCGCTTCGGATCGACAGCTAATGCAGCAGCAGCGGCGGCGCGAGGCGACTGAGCACCTTGCCTGCAGATCCCCGGACCGACGTCACAGCGTTCCAAAAAGGGGCGGGGCGCAGATGCAAATGAAACCGTGACGTCCTTGCCCTGCCCTCCTCTTTCGGAGGCGGTGCTTAGAAGACGGGAGCCGCCTCACGATTGGCCCGTCGCTCAGCCAGGATTGACGCCGGCTCGCAACCTATCCCGGCCTGCCAGGCTCGGTTTCTATGGCGACGCAGCTTCCCTTTCGCCCGCCATTGCTTCAGCCAAGGCGGTCACGTGGCCCTGAGGGGAAAAGGCAGCTTTTCAACCCCTTCTTGATTGGGCCAAAAGTGACATAAAAGTGGGGCCTGAATGAGTCTCAATCCTTGATTAAACCAAGAACATATTGACAAGCTGGAATGTGTCCAGAGGAGGGCGACTAAAATGATCAAGGGTCTGGAAAACAAGCCCTATGAGGAGCGGCTTAAGGAGCTGGGCATGTTTAGCCTGAAGAAGAGAAGGCTGAGAGGAGATATGATAGGTAAAGGTAAAGGTAATCCCCTGACATTAAGTCCAGTCATGTCTGACTCTGGGGTGTGGTGCTCATCTCCATTTCTAAGCCGAAGAGCCAGCATTGTCCGTAGACACCTCCAAGGTCATGTGGCCGGCATGACTGCATGGAGCGCCGTTACCTTCCCGCCGGAGCGGTACCTATGGATCTACTCACATTTGCATGTTTTCGAACTGCTAGGTTGACAGAAGCTAGGGCTGACAGCGGAAGCTCACGCCACTCCCCGGAATTGAACCTGCGACCTTTCGATCAACAAGCTCAGCAACTCAGTGCTTTAACCCACTGCGCCACCGGGGGCTCTGGAGATATGATAGCCATGTATAAATATGTGAGAGGAAGCCACAGTGTTCTGTTGCGCAATTACTTACTTACTTACTTAGGCGATCCCTCGTTGGACGAGTAAGATGGTTTTCCATTATGGGTTTTTTTGTGGGTCCGCATGTGGCTGTGGAGCCCTATTCTTGCTCTGCATCTTCCCTAGTGTGGGCATTGGTTTCCAGGTGAAAGGCGGTCCCGGTCGGGGTTGGCTTGACGTGCCTTCCTCTTGGCACGTTTCTCTCTTTCACCCTCCACTCGTGCCTCCTCAAATTCTGCAGCACTGCTGGTCACAGCTGACCTCCAGCTGGAGCCCTCAAGGGCCAGGGCTTCCCAGTTCTCGGTGTCTATGCCAGAGTTTTTAAGGTTGGCTTTGAGCCCATCTTTAAATCTCTTTTCCTGTCCTCCAACATTCCGTTTTCCATTCTTGAGTTTGGAGTAGAGCAACTGCTTTGGGTGACGGTGGTCGGGCATCCGGACAACGTGGCCGGCCCAGCGGAGTTGATGTTGGAGGAGCATCGCTTCAATGCTGGTGGTCTTTGCTTCTTCCAGCATGCTGACGTTTGTCCGCTTGTCTTCCCAGGAGATTTGCAGGATTTTCCGGAGGCAGCGCTGATGGAATCGTTCCAGGAGTCGCATGTGATGTCTGTAGACAGTCCAGGTCTCATAGGCATATAGCAGGGTTGAGAGGACAATAGCTTTACAGACAAGCACCTTGGTATCCCTACGGATGTCCCGGTCCTCAAACACTCTCTGCTTCATTCGGGAAAATGCTGCGCTCGCAGAGCTCAGGCGGTGTTGTATTTCGGCGTCAATGTTGACTTTGGTGGAGAGGTGGCTGCCAAGGTAGCGGAAATGGTCAACATTTTCTAATGCTACACCATTAAGCTGTATCTCTGGCATTGGGGAGGGGATGGCTGGTGACTGCTGGGACAGCACTTTGGTTTTCTCGATGTTCAGTGACAGGCCAAACTTCCCGTATGCTTCTGCAAAGGTGTTTAGAGTGGCTTGTAGATCTTCTTCTGTATGCATCACACGATGGGCCTGTAATAGCTGTACTTTTCTGTAGGACGTATACTTTAAGCCCGGCGGGAAGCCAGGGGCGCCTCAGAGAGAGGATCTCAGGGATTTTTCTGAAGTGATGGTCTTTAGAGTCTTTAATGATACAACAAAGTCTTTATTATAGAACGAACAACAAATCTTCAATGGTTCAAACTACACTTCAAGGCTTTCTTAGTCTAGTCCACAATGGGCTGGTACCTGACTTTAATTAACTGAACCTTCTCTGTAGGAAAACCCCTTTTTAACCTCTCCTGGGCTGTTTACTATCTATGCCTCATCGGTGTGGGTCCTACTACCGACTCCAAATGCATCTGGGTATCGAGTAGACCTACCAGCCGAGGCTTGTCGATATTTTAGATGGAGTTCCGTGGATCTGTAATGCTGTCCTCCCTCAGAGAATTCTTTGAAAACTTCAGGGCTGTTTTCCCTCTGATTGCTGTGAGCCTGAGAGGCTGTGAGCTCTCAGCCAGAGCCTTGGGTCCTTTTCGCTGAAGTTTCTGTTTCTCCATATGTTCCTTTTCCCTGGATGCTTCTATTCCCTGGATGCTCTTGGGAAAAGAAGGTTTTCTACAGGATGAGCTGGTCTACGTCCTATAGTTTAGCTTCCTTGTGTGAGACTGCCCAAAAAATGGCTCCTTTCCCTCCCAGAGCCCTGAACAAAGGGCGGAACCAAATGATGGAGAGGAGGCCTGCCCTATGACTGCAAACAGATAACAGAAAGAAAATAAAGTTGGCGCTCCTGGTACAGCTGTACCAGCACACACAGGGAGGAGGGAGAAAGCTTGTTTTCTGCTTCCCTGGAGACTAGGACGCGGAACAAAGGCTTCAAATTACAAGAAAGGAGATTTCATCTGAGCATTAGGAAGAACTTCCTGACTGTGAGAGCCGTTCAGCAGTGGAACTCTCTGCCCCAGAGTGTGGTGGAGGCTCCTTCTTTGGAAGTTTTTAAACAGAAGCTGGATGGCCATCTGTCAGGAGTGATTTGAATGCAATATCCCTGCTTCTTGGCAGGGGGTTGGACAGGATGGCCCAGGAGGTCTCTTCCAACTCTTTGATTCTATGATTCTACATACCAATATAAGAGGATGCTGTCAAGGTGATGCGTGCCATTGACCAGCAAAGATGGAAAACACAAGAATGGCCATCCGATACCCCATAACAAAAAAGGGAAACGTTAAGAACGCTCAAAGTTTGGTATAACCCAAAACAAAGATGGCAGAAGAGATCAAGAGAATGTAGCGAGACTATACAGAAGATCTGTATAAGAAGGATAATAATGAGGACGGCCAACCCAGAACTCCCTGCCTTCAAGCTGGTCCAACCTGCAGCAGGGAGTTCCGCAGTTCTCCTTTGCCCGCTTGGGCCAGCTTCCATGGAATGTGGCCACAGCAGCTTCAACCTAAATACTCTCTTTCTAATTTACTTTCTTTCCCCTTCCTAACATTGTAACAAATCCCCCCAGTAACGTATCAAATTAATTCTAACTCTTTCCTCTCTATAGTGTTACTTTGTGTCCTTTACTGCCTCCAAACTATTCCTTGCATGAACTTTGCCTCTTCCAGGCTGCAGATGGCAATTTTTGCGTCCCGGGGAGGCTGAAACCGAGCTCCTCTGAATCGCAGATATGGAAACCCACCGAGTCCCCGTATCCGCGAGTCAATGGATCGCTCCAAAATCGGTGTCATTCTTCTCCGGGGCAAATTCTAATAGCTATCTCACTTTTGCTCCACTAACCTTTCTACCCTGGGAATAACCATTTTTGCCCCCAAAAACTCAACATGGAGCCCAGCTGGCTCCCCACTGCCATCACATCGCTGTCGCCATCTCACTGATGCCTGAAGAGCCCGTTGACCTGGGGAACCTGTTGCGGTCATCCCTTGGGACCTCCAGGAAACCAACGGGCCATCCTGGTCCTTGACGAGATGGAATCTATAGTTTTCTCCGTCATCCAACATGGATCTTGACTTCCAGCGCTTGCAGTCACTTCCCTAGGACCCAATAGACTTCGGGGAGCCTTTTTGCCCTCATGGATTCCTTGAATTTTGCCCTCATGGATTCCTTGAATTTTGATCAACTTTTAGAACTTTTGGAAACTTTTTTGAAACTTCCTTTCTCCCCAAACTTCATGGATTTCTGTTATGATTTTAGGTCTTACATGAACTCTGGTGGATGGGATGGGTTACTGACGTGTGGTGAGTGAATTAGAACCAGACATCCTGAGGAGTGAGGTTGAATGGGTCTGAAGAAGCATTGCTAATCTCAAGCCTGCAGGAGATGACGGTGTCCCAGCCAAACTCTTTAAGATCTTGAAAGAGGATGGTGTCAAGGTGATGCGTGCCATATGCCAGCAAAGATGGAAAACACAAAAATGGCCATCAGATGGGGGGAAATCAACTTCTATCCCCATTCCAAAAAAGAGAAATGCTAAAGAATGCTCAAAATTCTGGGAAAAATGGGTATGATCCAAAACAAATATGGAAAGGACCTAACAGAAAGCAGCAGAAGAGATCAAGAGAATATAGCAAGACTATAGAGAAGATTTTTATAGGAAGGATAATAATATTGAGGTATGGTGAGTGAATTAGAACCAGACATCCTGAGGAGTGAGGTTGAATGGGCCTGAAGAAGCATTGCTAATCGCAAGCCCACAGGAGACAACGGGGTCCCAGCTGAACTGTTTAAGATCTTGAAAGATGATGCTGTCAAGGTGATGCATGCCCATCACTACAGTAAGGTAATGCTTGAGATCCTGCAAGGTTTGTTGTTTATTCGTTCAGTCGCTTCTGACTCTTCGTGACCTCATGGACCAGCAAGGTAGACTCCAGCAATATGTGGAGCGAGAGTTGCCAGATGTACAAGCTGGGTTTAGAAAAGGCAGAGGAATGAGAGTCCCAATTGGCAACATCCACTGAATAATGGAGGAAGGCAGGAAGTTTCAGAAAAACATCGCTTTCAGTTTCATTGACTATTCTAAAGCCTTTTATTGTGTGGATCACAATAAGGTGTAGCAAGTTCTTGGTGGTATGTATGGGGATATCAAGCAACTTTGTCTAGCTCCTGAGAAGTCTGTATAATGACCAAATAGCAACAGTCAGAACAGACCACTGAAGAACAGACTGGTTCAAGACTGTTCAAGACAAAGGCATATGGCAGGGTTGTATACTCTCACCCGACCTATTCAACTTGTATGCAGAACACATCATGCAAGGACCTGTGAGGCTTGACGAATGCAAGGCTGGAGTTAAAATGGCTGGATGAAGCATTAACAACCATAGATACAAGGGGTGTTCATTAAAGATTTCCCCTGACCCACTTCTATTTATTTATCATAGGACTAGCGGTCCCCTGCCACGCGTTGCTGTGGCCCAGTCTGTTGATTTGGAAAATAAAGTAATGAGAAAGTGTTGGTTTCTAATATATGTAATTTTTTACATATATGTAAACTGCAGCTTATGGGTAAACAGTATTTCTTGCTGGTTTTTTTTTGCGTGTTGATGCGGAGAGTGTCTGGTTTGCCCACCCTGGAACATGCAAGATACCATTGTCCTTCTTCTGATGAGGAGATATTGGAAAAATAGATATTTATTGATTTATGTATAAATTGTATGTATTTTACAATTACTGAAATGCATAGAAAAATCAGGCTCTCTCTCTGTAATAGAAAGAATGCTAACGGACAAGCAAGCTACGTCCCAGGCATGGCAGGAGGGAGGAGAAGGGGGGCATGTTATCTATACATTCCATGAGATAAGCCCGGCTAGCAATGGCCTGGTACATCTAGGCTCTAAGGAAAGATCCAATGCCTCTCCCTCCTGACAAGTCAAAAGTGGGACTCTTTGATGGATGTAAGTTGCTCTTTAGAAACACAGACACATGTTTTTGCATGTGGAAGGTAGAACTTGATAGAATTTGATGCTAAGATGACGCAGTGAATGATGTAAACCTATGTAGAAGCATGTTCTTTGTTTGCTTGAATCTGAAAACTATAAAAGGCAGTCAGCCCCTTAATCGGGGCTCTGGTTTTGCTTTTGGGACACAGGTCCACACCAGAGTCCCAGCTGGAAATAAAAGATGTTCTTTTCTTATCTCCAGAAAGGATGTCTCTTGGTATTATCTCTCCTATATTTGCTGCAACATTTCAAGGGTCCATTTCAAATCTATGATACTATATCTGTGTGTGTGTGAATTATATCTATCTATCATCTATCTATCTATCTATCTATCTATCTATCTATCTATCTATCTATCTATATCTATGGCTGGACGTCTCTTTGTCAGGAGGACTTTGATTACGTTTTCTTGTCCTGATGAAGGGAGTTGGATTGGATGGCCTTAAGTATTTTCTGTTGATCATGATGGGTTCTGTGTGGGAAATTTGCCCCAATTCTGTCATTCGTGGGGTTCAGAATGCTCTTTGATTGTAGGCGAACTGTGAATCCCAGTGACTACAACACCCAAATGTCAAGGTCTATTCCCCCCAAACTCCATCTGTGTTCATATTTGGGCGTATTGAGTGCTTGTGCCAAGTTTGGTCCAGATCCATCATTGTCTGAGTCCACAGTGCTCTCTGGATGTAGGTGAACTACAACTCCCAAACTCAAGGTCAATGCCCACCAAACCCTTCCAATATTTTCTGTTGGTCATGGGAGTTCTGTGTGCCAAGTTTGGTTCAATCCCATCATTGATGGATTTCAGAATGCTTTTTGATTGTAGGTGAACTATAAATCCCAGCAACGACAACTCCCAAATGACAAAATCATAATTTTTTGAGTGATGGTCACTCCTTGTGTTGTGAGACATTTTGTTGCCAAGTTTGGTGTGATTTCGTTCATTGGTTCTTTTGTTTTTAAGGTACTCATTATGCATAGAGCATTTATATATATATATATAGATGCTGAAACTGCACATGTGTAATGATTGTTTATTCATGTTGTTTATTCATTCAGTCACTTCTGACTCTTAGTGACCTCCTGGACCAGCCCATGCCAGAGCTCCCTGTTGGCCGTCACCACCCCCAGCTCCTTCAAGGTCAAGCCAGTCACTTCAAGGATACCATCCCTCCAACTTGCTCTTAGTCGGCCCCTCTTCCTTTTTCCTTCCACTTTCCCCAGCATCATTGTCTTCTCTAAGCTTTCCTGTCTTCTCATTATGTGGCCAAGGTACTTCATCTTTGTCTCTAATATCCTTCCCTCCAGTGAGCAGTTGGGTTTTATTTCCTAGATTATGGACTGGTTTGGTCTTCTAGCAGTCCAAGGTAATCTCATGATTTTCATCCAACACCACAGTTCAAAAGTGTCTTATCTTCCTTTGCTCAGCCTTCCTTATGGTCCAGCTCTCACATTCATAGGTTACTACAGGGAAAACGTCTTGATGTAACTCACTATTATGATGTTAAAGGAAATAAGAAGAAAACAGAAAGAAACTTCTGTCAATTGTGGAAACTATTGGACTTGGTGGCCAAAAAGAACTGACGTAAAGAGGGAGCAATAATTCAGGACCTATTGCTTTTGAAGAACTTTTGCAGAATGTTAGTAATTTCAGGGCCTTGTTGAGATCTTGTGCCAGATTAGGAGACACAGACCTGAAAAGTCACCTTTTTTTTGGGGGGGGGGGGGAGTTTCAACCCTTCCCAATTTTTTTCTGGCTATAGGCCTGCTCCATTCTTCCAATTATGCATGGGGACCACATGGCTGAGCTCGCGCAAAGGAGCTTTGCAGCCATCCTAAAAGACCTGAAGACAAAAGGGGGCCACTTTGTCCCTGCAACACTCAAGCTATTTGAAGCCAAATCAGGAGCTCAACTCTGTACGGAGCCCAGCTAGGCTCCTTCTCCAATTTCATCCCACACGAGCTCATGCAATTGAAAATTTTAAGATCATGCAAGCAAGTTTCCCAGGGTGCAGGATGCCAAATCCCTTGACTTTTTAACCTGGGATGGGGGCACATGCTGAGGGGGAGTCTGCCCCCCCCTTTCCTGGAAGAGTCCGCTCTTCCACCTTCTCCTTCACTCTTCCACCTTCCTCACTCTGAGGAGGAACAACCCAGAACTCCCTGCCTTCAAGCTGATCTGACCTGCAGCAGGGAGTTCCGCAGTTCCCCGTTGCCTGCCTGGGCCAGCATCAATTAACTGTAACGTTTTCCTTTCCATAGTGTTACTTTGTGTCCTTTACTGGCTCCAAACTATTATCTTCATAAACCTTCTCTCTCCCGGGCTGCAGATGGATGCTGGCCCACCTGGGATGCAATTTTCGTGTCCTGGGGAGGCCGACACTGCGTTCCTCTGAACCGTGGATACGGAAACCCATCGGGTCCCCTTATCCGCAGGGTCAACGGATCACTCCAAAATCGGTGCCATTCTTCTCCTGGGCTAATTCTAAGACTAATGGCTATCTCGCTTTTGCTCCGCTAACCCCTCCGCCCCAGGAATAACCTTTTTTGCCCGAAAAACTCAACATGGAGCCCTGCTGGCTCCCCGCTGCCACAACCTCGTTGATGCCTGAAGAGCCCGTTGACCTGGGGAACCTGCTGGAAACTGATGGACCATCCTGGTCCTTGACGAGATGAGATCTATAGTTTTCTTCATTTCCCGATGTGGATCTCGACCTCCAGCGCTGGCAATCACTTCCAAAGGATCCAGTAGACACCGGGGAACCTTCTCCAGTTTGCCCTCACTAATTCTGCAACTTTTCTTGAACTTTGATCAACTTTTAGAACTTTTCAAAACTTTTTAGAAACTTTTTCCTTCCCCAAACCTCATGGATTTCTATTATGATTTTAGACTTTAAATGAACCCTTGGTGGGTGGGATGGGTTGATATGATTTTCTTTTCCCTCTTTATGAATGTATGCCTTATGAACCCCATATAAGTGTCTATGTATAAAAAATATGAAATGCTACTTTTTAGTGACCCCAGCATACCAAAATCTTAGGAAAACCTTTTTCATTTCCTGAGATGGAATTTCCCCTTAATTAAAAAGGACTCAACAAAGACTTATTGCATGGACAGAAACAATGATGCCTCCTCAGGCCTTGGAGCATGGCCACCTGAAGGAAGCTACACTCTTCAACAAAGGGGACATCCTGCCTTCAGGAGGATCTGGGTGCCCCAACTGTCTCACCTATTGTTTTCATATCCTTGGCCGAAACCAAAGACCAGATAGCATCAGCTGATCCCATACCTAAGGCTAGAGATTACCGGGGCTTGGCATCTGCGCCAGCCACTTTTGTATATTTCACCCCCATGGGACAATACCAGGCTATCTTGAGGAATCTTTGGATTATTGCCAGCGATTGGACAAACATTAAGTTACAATAATCTACTCATTTTTCCTCCCGGTTCATTGTTTCCCACTTGTACTGCCTCCTCGCTCCTCATTGGAGAAGCCGAAGCGGCACTGGCTTGGTGATTGGCTGAGGCGTGGCTCAGTCAGCCGCGCCTCCCCTCCCGCTGATTACATCAGCCAATCAGCTTCAAGCTGGCTGAAGGGGGCAGGAGCAGGAAGTTTGAATTTGACAGTTCTGTATGTCTATAAACATGTACTGTTTATAGAGGCTCTGCTCACGCTCCCACCTGCATCGCAAGCGCGATTGCTGGGGATGAGAGAGAGGGCCTTTTCGGTGGTGGCCCCTCGACTGTGGAACTCACTCCCTAAGGACATCAGGCATGCCCCAACTTTGGCAATCTTTAAGAGGAGCTTGAAGATGTGGTTGTTCCAGTGTGCCTTCCCAGAATAATGATCCCATAGCACTTTGTCCTCCAAAGCACTTTATATTGTTTTAGGTCTGCTTGTATGTTTCTACAAACCGCCCCATCACTTTTTTTGCCCATGTCCAGCATTATTTTTAATTTTAAATACATTTGGCCTACCCCTAGATTTTAAAGTGTGTTTTAAAGTGTGTTGTCCTATTTGATAATGCTTATGTTATTGTTTTATTGTTTTGTTGTTTTAAATTGCTTGTATTGTTGTTCTTATTGCTTGTATTGTTGTATTTTGGGCTCGGCCTCATGTAAGCTGCACCGAGTCCTCTGCAGATCGAGAGGGAAAAGAAGGAATGTTTTTTAAGGAGATTTTATTTATAGAAAGGGAAAAAAAGCCCTAAAAATCAAGTGACCATGTGTGGTGATTTTCGCCCCTCTAGTCCTAAAACTCGGATGGGAAGGCCGCCCATGTTGGCCAATGGTCTGAAAATTTTTGTTCATTCAGACAAAAGAACAAAACAGATTATTCGGAAAGGCCCCCGTTTTTGAAAGCAGCACCCGAAAACGGGGCCATACGAATGAAACAAACTGAAACAGATAGCAATTCTATACAAATGCACAAGACTAATCCTTGTGCCCAACCATCACCCTGGCATGATATCATGCCCTCCCTTCTGCCATACACGAGGGTCGATATCGAAAGACCCACCCGTAGAGACTGTGACCCTGTGACTCTGGACATATAGAACCAGCAAAACATGTGCTCCTCCAGTGCCTGTTTTACAGAGACATTCTTCATGGTCTCGTATCACTACCGCTTTACAAACATCCAGGACACTCAGGACAATTTTACACCTAAACTCTCCAGCTTGATACTTTGTGTCCCTTTCTTGTCTGAAACTATCCAAATGCATGAAACTAACCTTTTCTGGGCTATGGGAGACTGCAGGCGCTCCCCAAAACCGCGGATACGGAAACCCCTTGGGCCCCCGTATCCGTGAAATGGTGGACCGGCTCCATTTTGATGGCATATTTTTCCTGGCTAAATTCTTACACTATCCTCTATCTCACTTTTTGTATTTTGGGCCTCTGTGCTTGCCGAATAACCTTTTGAATTTTTAAGACTATAATTTTAAGGAAACAACTGATTGTCAAAATCCAAGCCGCGCTGCCGCTGCCCTCACCGCTTCTTCGTCCTTGTGAAGACCCTGCCCTGGAGACTTGGTGCGGCTACCCCACGAGGCTTTCGGGAAACAGTCTGGCCTTGGGGCTTCGGTCCTTGGAGGGAGTTATAGTTTCCCAAGGACCAAGGACTAGCTTCGATCTCAGCACTGCAGGACTTCATCTTTTGGCTCAGTGGAAATCACTGAACTCCTTTTTGTGACTTTGGACTTTTTGCCAAGTGTTTTGGACTCCAAAGGACTTGTTTCCACCTATGAATTCCCCCTGAATGAACTATGGACTCATGTTTTGCTGAAACTATAACTTTAATCAATTCCTCTGGTGGGTGGGAAAGGGAGGGAGATATGATTTTCTTGTGATTCCTATATTTCCTCATATATTTCCCCATGTATTTCTGACCTTGTCCTGAACCTTTTGCCCCCTTCCCCTCTCTTTGGGGGAAGTCAACAAGGAAGCTGCCCTGGCTCTGAAAAGGCAAACAGCAATCACAAAAGAACTCTTATCTTGAAACATGTTTGCATGGAAAATAGAACAGAGAATCCTTTGGGCCATCAGATTGGATTTTCGCTTGGCAAACTTCTAATCACGTAACAATGGGGGTGAGGCGACCCTCGAAAAGCCTCTTTCCCTCAACCCCGTTTTTTCTTTCAAACCTCTCCACAACGGACATCCACCCCAGCCTCCTCTTTGTGTCATATCTGATTGCGACAGGAAAACTCGGATTAAGTTATCATTACTTATCGCAGACCCATCTAAAGACAATAAAGTTAGTTTCTTTAGAAGGCCGATTCCGGACTCAAGAAGCCCCAGGACATTGGAAACCCATAATCCACTCAAGAAAGCATTGTTTCTTTTTGTCCCACCTCCCTTCCTTCTGATTCGCCAGAGCGTCGAGGCGGCAGGAGCTTTCTGATAGGTTCCAGCACGCCGCAGGACCTCTGTGATTGGCTCTGGTGCGGGGAGGGCGGCCGAGCCTCCTCCCAGCTGTTATCACGCCAGCCAATCACCATCGAGCCGGGAGGAGGGTGGGGAGCGGGAATTTTGAAACTCACAAGCCTGTATTTCCTATAAAAATGCCTTTGTTTTCTGTAACCACATGCTCTGCTTGGCGAATGATTGCGGCATTGCATCCTTTTCAGCTGAATCGCTAATAAAAAACATCTTCTTCAACTTTGGTGAGATTTCTTCTGGATATTTAGGGAAATAAAATTGCTGAAAATCAGGCTTTTCTTTGCTCGTCAAAGTAGCGATCCCTCTTTGGTGGGGTCTCAGGGTCTCTCCTCCTGGGATAGACCCCCCTAAAGTTCCTATAGATTTCATTACAACATATAAAATAGGCAAGTTTTGTGCAGCACTGATTTAAATTCACCAGGTGATGACCAGTAGCATGAGCTAGCATTTTAACTTATTAGAAACTTGTAATCGCAGTTCTGAGGGCATTCATTAAAGATTTTCCCAAACCCACTTCTAATTATCACAGGATGCTGAAACTGCACATGTGTAACTGTGACTCATTTGTATGTCAGATGTTTGCAACTCGGGGACTGCCTGTGTTTTTCTTTAACTGGACATACAGTAATAACGAAATCTTCAGGGACCCTTGAAAAACTCACAGGGTGATGTCAACCACAGAATAACCATGTCCCCTCTTGGAGTCCCCTCAAATGCGGGTTTGACTATTATGTGAGGAAAAGAAAAATACCATTTGTGATACCCCAAAACTGGGGAGTGTGACTATTGAAGCGGTGTCAACTTTTATGCAGTGAAATAGAGTATCTATCTGCCTGTTTGTGAGGCTTAGTACTTTTTTGCGAGAAATAAGACGCGCAGACTCACATTTGAGGATATAAATATTTATCTAAAAAGTTAATAGCAGAAATAAATAAGCTGAGACATCATTTGGGTGTTTAGAAATTAGTGCAAAGAACAAGTAAAGTTGATGGAAACATGGCTAGGAGAAACTTTGCAAAAGTTAGATATTTTCACAGAGAAAGGTTCTTTTTCACTAAAAGATACAGAGGAAATCCCACAAGAAAACTGGGGAAATAAAGTCACCAAGGTTCTTGCCCTGCTCTTTTTCACCCTTCCAGGCTGAAATCCCATCCATTTCTTTAAGGCAGAGTTTTCCAAACTTTTCACTTTGGTGACACACTTTTTAGAAAAGCATCCTTTTCTAATGCGGCTATTGAATTTTACTAGCAAATCGGCAGTTGAACCATAAACACAAACATATAAGTTTCATATAATCATTATTCTATAAACAAGGTTAATGCTTCTTATGTGCTACTGTTGATTGTTGTGGTTTCTTCTTAAGGTCACTGTGTGCAGTTAGTCACAAATTTAGTTGTCAATAGATTTTTTGGAATTAGAAACTACTCTATTTCAGTGGAAATGACTGCAGTTCAAGCAACAAACTATGCAAATTATTTTTTTAGAAGTTAGAACAGTCCCTATGATCACTTGAACAAGCCCTAGCACCCCACTTCTGTAGTGATTTAAAGTACTCTATTCATCTGGGGCTGGACAGCTGTCAGTTGGGAGGGCTTTGGTTGTATACATTCCTTCATTTTTGAGGGGGGGTGGACTAGATGCCCTTTGGGTCTCTCTTCCAGTGGATTCTCCTTCCTTCTCTGGAGGTTTCTGCACTGAGGCTGGATGGCCATCTGTTGGGAGAGCTTTTTGCCTGGCAGAAAAGGGTTGGACTAGATGCCCTTTGGGAGCCCCTTCCAACTCTAGTGAAGGATAGAATACCTATCCTTCACTAGAGTCGAGTGGAGTTTCTTTCTCTAGAAGTTTCTGAACTGAGGCTGGATGGCCATCTGTCATAAGGGCTTTAACTGTGTCTTCCTGCCAGTCTGAAGGGGTTGGACTAGATATCCTTTGGGGTTCTCTTACAGAGGATTCTCCTTCCTTCTCTGGGGGTTTCTGAACTGAGGCTGCATGGTCGTCTGTTGGGATGGCTTTGGTTGTGCATATTCCTGCCTGATTGAAGTGGATTGGACTAGATATCCTTTGGGGTTCTCTTACAGTGGATTCTCCTTCCTGTTCTGGGGGTTTCTGAACTGAGGCTGCATGGTCGTCTGTTAGGATGGCTTTGGTTGTTCATATTCCTGCGTGATTGAAGTGGGTTGGACTAGATACCCTTTGGGGTTCTCTTACAGTGGATTCTCCTTCCTTCTCTGGAGGTTTCTGCACTGAGGCTGGATGGCCATTTGTTGGGAGAGCTTTTTGCCTGTCAGAAAGGGGTTGGACTAGATGCCCTTTGGGAGCCCCTTCCAACTCTAGTGAAGGATAGAATACCTATCCTTCACTAGAGTCGAGTGGAGTTTCTTTCTCTAGAAGTTTCTGAACTGAGGCTGCATGGCCGTCTGTTGGGATGGCTTTGGTTGTGCATATTCCTGCCTGATTGAAGTGGATTGGACTAGATACCCTTTGGAGTTCTCTTACAGTGGATTCCCCTTCCTTCTCTGGGGGTTTCTGAACTGAGGCTGCATGGCTGTCTATTGGGATGGCTTTGGTTGTGCATATTTCTGTCTGATTGAAGTGGGTTGGACTAGATACAGTTTGGGGCTCTCTTCCAGTGGATTCTCCTTCCTTCTCTGGAGTTTTCTGAACTGAGGCTGGATGGCTGTCTATTGGGAGGGCTTTCACAATGTCTTCCTTCCTGGCAGAATGGGGTTGGACTAGATACCCTTTGGGGACCCCTTCCAACTCCATGCTGTGCTTCCCTTCCCATGCGACATGCCTGTGGCTTATAGGCCCTGGCATGTCCTGACACACAGTTCGGAAAGCTCTGCTTTAAGGGAAGGAGAGGTCCACAAAGAAGGTCACCCTGTGCTGAGCAACACTTTTGGGGTGCGATCTGCTGACTACGTCCCCAGGGTCCCAGAGGTGAGATTGTCTTCTTGGTCAAGACTCAGCTTGGGTTCCTTTGGCAGGGCCATCCTTTGCTCGACAGCACCCGGGACCTCCTCCTGCTTGACCACGAGGTTCTCCGAAGGCTCGTTTGGCGATGCAGAGCCCTCCGTGGCTTTGGACTTCCCGCTCTCCTCCTCCTCCTCCTCAGTCGCCTCGTCATCGCTGTCCTCCTCCTCCTGCAAAGTGAACTTGAACTTCTCTTCTTCGTCGGGTAAACGCGGCGTCTGCGGTGGCGGCGGGCTGTTCGGGATTGTGCTTTGGTACCACTCCCGGTTGTCCTCCAGCGTGTCCAGGATCCCCTGGGCGTCTGGGTGGACCAGGTCGGCCCAGGTCTCCCATAACGGGTGGGCGACGTAGTCGATGAAGCCCACCTGAAGCGGCAGAGTGAGAAACAAGGGGACAGGCCATGTACAGGAGTCAATAATACAGTCCCTGTTGGGACCGGGAAATGTAAAGTGAAGTTGGAGACGTGTTAAAGAGAGGGCTAGGCAATGCTACTATTAGGCCAATGTTTCTCAACCTTCCTAATTGCACGACCCGTTAATACAGATCCTCATGTTGTGGTGACCCCCTACCATAACATTATTTTTGTTGCTACTTCAGAACTGTCATTTTGCTCCTGTTCTGAATCATAATGTAAATATTTGATATGCAGGATGCATTTTCATTCAGTGGATCAAATTTGGCACAAATACCCAATACGCCCACATTTTAATACTGGGGTTGGGGGGGTTGGGAGGGGAGGGTTGATTTTGTCATTTGGGCGTTGTAGTTGCTGGGATTGATATTTATTTATTATTTATTTATTTCGAGCATTTCTACCTCGCCCTACTCAACCCCCAAGGGGGGACTCAGGGCGGCTTACAAAAGGCACAATTCGATGCCAGCAATACACATAGTAAGATAAAATACATAGCAGCAACAGTTATAAAACAATTTAAAACAATCCAGTTATACAGTACAACTAATAAAAACCAATCTAGTGATCAACGTTCGCCAAGCTCAAAATCCGTAAGTTCTTTCCGCATTGTCGTAATCCTATCCAATTCTAGTCGTCATTGTCCTTTGTCTGTCAGCCAGATTACCCAAAGGCCTGGTCCCGTATTCATGTTTTTAGTTTCCTTCTAAAAGAGAGGAGGGAAGTCGCTGACCTAATTTCCCCGGGAAGCGAGTTCCACAGACGAGGGGCCACCACCGAGAAGGCCCTGCTCCTCGTCCCCACCAACCTCACTTGTGATAGAGGTGGGGCCGAGAGCAGGGCCTGCCCAGAAGATCTTAAGCTCCGAGGCGGGACGTAGAAGGAGATGCGTTCGGACAAGTACGCTGGGCCGGAACCGTATAGGGTTTTGTAGGTCAAAACCAGCACTTTGAATTGTGCTCAGAACTGGATCGGCAGCCAGTGGAGCTGACATAACAGAGGGGTGGTATGTTCCCTGTATGACGCTCCGGTGAGTAATCTGGCCGTTGCCCATTGGACTAATTGAAGTTTCCGAACAGTCTTCAAAGGCAACCCCACGTAGAGTGCGTTGCAGTAATCTATTCGGGATGTAACAAGAGCATTCTGAACTCGACCAATGATGGAATTGAACCAAACTTGGCACACAGAACTCTCATGACCAATAGGAGTTCAGCTACACCCAGAGAGCAATGTGGACTCAAACAATAATGGATCTGGACCAAACTTGGCACGGATACTCAGTATGCCCAAATGTGAACACTGGTGGAGTTTGGGGAAGATAGACATTGACATTTGGGACTTGTTGTTGGGATTTATAGTTCATCTACAATCAAAGCATTCTGAACCTCACCAATGATAGAACTGGGCCGAACTTCCCACACAGAACCCCCCGGCCTTGAAGGGACTCACTGGCTCAAGCCTCCCTCCAGCCTCACGCTCTCTCTCTTGCCCACATTTGTGCACCACACTGCCATGTGCCAAGCACTCCTACTCTCCACTCCCGCACTTGGGAGTCTCAGAAACAGCCCTCTCCTTTGCCGAGAGCCGGCCAATCACAGCGGAGGAAGGCTTTTGGTGGGAAGATTCACCGTCTGTTTCCAAAAAGGAAGAGAAGGACAGGCAGAGAGACCAGCAGTGATACAGGTTTTCTGATGGTCTTTGGTGACCCCGCTGAAACCCCTCATGACCCCCCCAGGTGTCCCGACCCCCAGGTTGAGAAACACTATATTAGGTGGATCTGTAATTAGTTATGCGAATGAATCCAAAGGGTGCTTCTCTCTGATGGTTCTCGCTCATCCAGGAAAGAATTTGCTATTCGGATGCCGTAAAGAGTGTCCTGTCCTGGGCCCAGTTCTGTTCAATATCTTTATTCATGACTTGGATGAATATATAGAGGGCCTCCTTATCGAAGGGCCGGCTTTAGCACAGCAGGTGAATTATCAGCTGAAGCTTCAGTAAATCTTGCCAACTGAAAGGTTGACAGTTCAAAGCCGACTCAGGGCGAGCTCCAGACCTTCAGCCCAGTTCCCCCGCCCACCTAGCAGATCAAAAACAGCAACAGATTTTCTTTCCACATATACTTGTGTCCTGCAAGGACTTACCATGACATTCTCAACCTAGGGGTTGGGACCCCTGAGGAAATTGTGAGGGGGTGTCAGAGGGGTCACCAAAGACCATCAGAAAACATAGTTTTTTCTTTTGGTCATGCGGATTCTGTGGGAAGCTTGGTGCAATTGCATCGTTGGTTGGGTTCAGAATGCTCTTTGATTGTAGGTGAACTATAAATTACAACTTCCAAATGTCAAGTCTATTTCCCCCAAACTCCACCAGTGTTCACATTTGAGCATATTGAGTATTTGTGCCAAGTTTGGCCCAGATCCATCATTGTTTGAGTCTTTGGATGCAGCTGAACTACAATGCCAAAATTCAAGTCAATGGCCACCAAATCCTTCCAGTATTTTCTGTAGGTCATGGGAGTTTTGTGTGCCAAATTTGGTTCAGTTCCATCGTTGGTGGAGTTCAGAATGCTCTTTGACTATAGGTGAACTATAAATCCCAGCAACTACAACTCCCAAATGACAAAATCAATTCCCGCTAAATCCCACCAGTATTCAAATTTGGCCGTATTCAGTATTTGCACCCAATTTTGTCTAGTGAATGAAAATTCACCCTGCATATCAGATATTTACATTATAATTCATAACAGTAGCAAAAATGACAGTTCTGAAGTAGCAACGAAAATAATGTTATGGTTGAGGCATTGTGATTTGACAGTCCAAAGAGGTGCATTGGTGGAGAGAAAAAGCAAAAGCAAGGTAAACATAAACATCATCATCATCATCATCATCATCATCGTCATCATCATCATCATCATCATCATCGGGTCACTGAAATGAAAAAAGATCCCAGGGGCCATCCAGTCCAACAATGCATATTTTAATATTTTAATATTTTAATGCATTGCTGATTGTTGATTGTTTTTATGATGTTCGGCATCCTATGATACTTTTGTGAGGCCACCCTGAGGGGTGAGAAGGGCAGGGTAGAAATATAGGAAATAAATAATTAAAAAATAAACCCCGTTCTACTGGGAAGGGTACCATCAGAACTCTCCCAACAGATGGCCACCCAGCCTGTCACATAATTAATTATAGATTCTCAGCTTCCTAGAGTTGAAAGGTACCCCAAGGATCATCTAGCCCAACCCCTTTCTGCCAGGTAGAAATAGCACAATCAAAGCAGCCATGACAGATGGCCATCCAGCCTCTGTTTACAAGCTTCCAAGGAAGAAGCTTCCACCAGACTCCAAGGCAGAAAGTTTCACTGTTGAATAGCTCTTAAAGTCAGAAAGACCTTCCTAATGTTCAGTTGAGATCTCCTTTCCTATCCTTTGAACCCCATGGTTCCATTGAGTCCTAATCTCCAAGGCGGTAGAAAACAAGCCGGCTCCCTCTTCAGTGACCCATTTTCATCTAAAGATGAGAAAGCGACTGTGTGGGAAGTTAGAGCTTTTTTGAAAGGAAAGGTACATTGGAAAGATACCCTTGAGATCACCCTCCACTCTGAAATGCCTGGGTTCAGCCTTTGTTTCTATCAAGTAATAAAAGCCCATGCATCTCTTGCTTGAAAGGCCATCTCATCCCATGTCTCGTCTTGCTCACCTGGGACTTCTCAATGGAGGCATTGTGTTTGTCGCACATGGGGCTGATCTCCATGCCCTTCTCCCGCTCGCGGTCCCCCTGGTGGAAGAATTCCACCATGATGCGCTCCGTCCACTGCTGGTAAAGCTCCAGTGGCTTGGTGGGGTTGCTGAGATCGGCACAATGCACCATGTTCTGCAAGACCTGTGAGGGGAGGCAAAGAAAAGCCTGCCTTTAGAAGCACTCCTAATGCTTGCAAGTCTGTCAAGAGCAGACTTTTGGATCTTGACTTGTATCATAACCTGACTCTTGCAATAAAGGCAGCTTGTTCCCCTACCACAGCATTCATTCCATAACAGAAGACTTTTGGATCTTAACCTCCATAATAATCTAACTCTTGCAGCAAAGACAACTTGTTCCCCTACCACGGCATTCATTCCATAAGAGAAGACTTTTGGATCTTAACCTCCATAATAATCTGACTCTTGCAGCAACGGCAACTTGTTCCCCTACCACATCATTCATTCTATAAGAGAAGACTTTTGGATCTTGACTTCCACAATAATCCGACTCTTGCAACGAAGACAACTTGTTCCCTTTCCACATCATTAATCCCATGCCAGTGTGAAGTCATGGCAGCTTATTGTTGCTTATTTTGATTCATCCCACCCAGAGGAGAGCTTTGGTGACTGCAAGATGTAATGTGTTACCATCAGCTCTTTTGGATGGGATACACACACACACACACACACACACACACACACACGGAGCTCCTGGTGGTGCAGTGAGTTAAAGCACTGAGCTGATGACCTTGTTCCAAACGTTCCAAAAGTGTTTATTCTTGGTTTCTGTTTAAACATTCCACCATTTTTTGTTTGTTTGCCCTAAATATGATAATACAGAAATTCCATTTTTCAGAGTATTCTCAATGTCAAGGGTTCTATAAAATTCCATACCTTCTGAACAACTCTGAGGCATTATTTTGTGAGATGGTTGCACATTTTATTCTTGAGATCTGTAACTTTTAATCATACTTTCCTTTTTATCTGTGACTTCTTGTTGTATGTGTGTGTGTATACACACAAACACACACACATATACATACATACATACATACATACATATATGCCTGTGCTGTGTATGCCAATGAAGGCTGGGTATTGTTGCTGGAAAGCTCTGCTAAATCTCATTGAGGAAGATGGGACTGGCTATAGACCCGCAGCAGCCAGTACCCAAGCTCTCCTCTCTTCCCTCCCATTTCGACCCCAAATCCTAAGGCTATTCAGATGGATTTCTCTCACTCTATCCCCCACAAACCTGACCTGGATGCGGTCGGAGTAGTTGTCCAAAAGCAGCACTCCTGAGCTGGTCACCTTCTTGGTCTCCACCATAGTCTTCAGGTCAGCCAGGAGATTCATGTGTTTGGACATGTCTGTCGCCAGGACCTGTGGGGCGAATGCATGGAAGGATGAAGACAACAGGGCACAGATAGGCAACTCCAACTGGCGCCCCGATCTTTGCAGGTTTAACTCCAGTGGATTTGATTGATTTGCAGATTTGAGACCTAATATCTCAGTCCTCCATTGTAACGCGACGATCAACGTCCACTGAAACAATTCTGGAGGATGTCGAGATCCCTTGACAGAACTCGAGGTCAATGGGGACGAGACTGTCATGACAAGATGGAGATACAGAGGGAAAAAGAAAAGCAGGAGGATGGCAGGCCTAGAGTTTGGAAGGCAAAATCATTTGCCCATCTCAATGGATTCATGGCTCTTCATCAGCCGTTGAGATGGACAAATTAACTAGGCTGATGAAGGAGAAATGTTTATCCAACTACATGCAAGTTTGGAATTTTTTAAACTTATTAAATAATGAGGAAGGCCATTTGTTCATTGTAGGTTTTAGTAAAATGTTAGTAAAAGAGAATTTTATAATAAAGGGGACAGATTAACGAAAGAGAGAAATTAGCATACAGTGAATGAGAGGTTTGTTTGGTAGTATTTTCATTTTGTGTAGATATCTGTCCTTGTTTGTTTCATTTTTTTGTAATTTACATTTTGTTATTTGCGGTAGGCCTTTAGGAGTAGGGTAGTATTGGTAGTGGTTAGAAATTATCATCATCATTATTATATTTATATTTATTTATACCCTGCTTTATCTCTCCCAAAGGAGACTCAAAGTGGCTTAACATAAAAACATTAGCATACAATTCAAAATATACAAATATAGACTGAACAATACATGCCAATCTCTTATCCTTGGAAGAAGCAACCAAAATACCACTGTTTTCATTCAGAATCTAGATCCCCTGCTCCTCACCATGTCGATGACCACCTTCCGGAGCATTTGCCGTTCCTTTCTGGTGAGGTTCTGAAAGATGTCGCAGTTTTCTTCTTGCAAGAGCTTGAATCCCACGGCTAGGTGGTGGTTTTCCAGCACCGAGACGTCGTTATACATCAGTGCCAATTCGGAGTCTGGAAAGGAAAACACGTCAGGGTTTTGAACGTGTGATATTCCAGTGACCAGAAACTCTGCTTTGAAAGCTTTAGGCTATTCTGTTCTATAAACATCCTTTTGTTTTCCCTTTTCTTCCCCAAACAATTTCCTCCGCATTCTGCTCATTCCTTTTCCCCTTCCCATCTCTTCTGTCAAGTCAACTTGATCGTTTTCTACCTTCATATTGACTGTTTATTCTTAATTCAGCTCTTTGTTTTGAGTCAATAGCACCTACAGCCTTCTTAAATGGCTCACCAACCACATAATGCCCTAATACCCTTTCCATAAATTTCCAGCAGACATTATCAAAGGCTTTCTCTGCATCTAAAAACAGTCATGCAATATCTCTATTGGGGTCTTGTCCTGCCACCTCTTATATATTTAACACTGTCCTCAAGTTCTGACAACTCTCTGCCTGGAAAAAAACCAACTTGATCTCTGTGTAATTTTCCCCCCGATCTGTTTGCTAAAATTTCTGCAAATAGTTTGTAATTTACTAACGAAATTGGTCTGTAATTCTTGTTCCATATCTCTATCCTGTTTAGGTATAAGAACTAGAATGGCCTCTGCCCACAAATCCAAAATCTACCCTTTTGGCAGAACATAATTCATTGCAGAGAGCAGTAATGGGGCCAGCTCTTCTTTGTACAACTTATAACACATTTCCTGGTTCCAGCAGAGGTCCAGGCTGAGGCAAGATTTGACCTGAGATTGCCTTCCTCTGCTTATTATTAATGGATATGTCCTACTCACTGGTATTGATCAGGAATTGGTTGGAGACGCCTGGGTGATCGACATCGTGGATGGCGGCAGCAAAGATGGCTGCCAGGACCTCCAGGTCGGTGAAGACGGCCTGTGGGGAAGGAAGGTGATCAACAGAAGGGCTACAGAGGGAGGCTGAGCAGCGACAACAACATGCATCGCTTTTGGTGCAAAATGTCGCGGGAGTTATGCTACGAGGCAAAGCACAATTTCAAGATCAATGTATTGTCGAAGGCTTTCATGGCTGGAATCACTAGGTTCTTGTGGGTTTTTTTGGGCTATAGAGCCATGTTCTAGAGGCATTTCTCCTGACGTTTCGCCTGCATCTATGGCAAGCATCCTCACTACCTCTGAGGATGCTTGCCATAGATGCAGGCGAAACGTCAGGAGAAATGCCTCTAGAACATGGCTCTATAGGCCGAAAAAACCCACAAGAACCTAATTTCAAGATTATATTACAAATATAGCATAAATCCACAAGTAAAAGGGATACTTAGTAAAACTTGAGCAGGAATACAAAAACAAGAACATAGAAAACTACTTAAATCCAGAACCAAGGCTAGACTTGAAACAAGAACCAGATAATTCAGGCCTAGCTTCTCACTTGAATGCTACGTTGCCTGAACTAAATTAAAGGTAAACAACTTACTAATTAATAGGCACCCTATGAAATCATTCCATTTCCCATGAATTTTGTCCATCACCTTTCCACATAATCTCTCTGATATACGGAGCCTGTTTTCTGCTCTGCTCTGTAAATTAAAACTTTTGTTAATCTCCATAGCTCCAGGTGCTTTCTCTCTTCACTTAACCCTTCACCTGACTCCTTATCTAATGTTGCAGTTTCTGGCTCCTCTGACTGACCTTGAATACCTGCATCACTTTGAGCTCCAGGAAATCCCACAGGAAATCCCACAATCCTCTCTAAATCATCATTGAACCCATCAGCCTCAGGCTGATCTACTACAACCTGCAAACAAATTAATAAACTGATAGGACTAATTAAAGACAGGAGGACTTGCAATGCAAGATGTATATGAACAAGGGTAAGAACACTGCAAACATATACAAGGCAAGCTTTAGCCTGAGTCTAATACAGGAAGTTGTCTTATGTGTTGCAGACGGGACTCCCTTCTGCAAATCTACCTCGAAGCACTTTGGATGGGAACACATTGCACCTTGCCTTGGAGAATATAGTGTGATATTTGGCCACAGTCAAATTCTTAAAATAATTTGCTTCATGGAGAGGCCCAGCATAGTGCATATACTCAGGGCACTTGGGGAACAAGAAATATACGAGTGAGAGCGCAGCTCTCAGAAGGCAACATCCCAGAGTCTTCGTAACTGTAATCTTGCTACTGTTATTAATCATAATGTAAATCTCTGATATGCAGGATGTATTTTCATTCACTGGACCAAATTTGGCACAAATACCCCATATACCCAAATTTGAATACTGGAGGGGATGGGGGGGGGGGGGGATTTATTTTGTCATTTGGGAGTTGCTGTTGCTGGGATTTATTGTTCTCCTACAATCAAAGAGCATTCTGAACTCCACCAGTGATGGAATTGAACCAAACTTGGAACACAGAACTCCCATGACCAACAGAAAATAATGGAAGAGTTTGGTGGGCATTGACCTTGAGTTTTGGAGTTGTTGTTCACCTACATCCAGAGAGCACTGTGGACTCAAATAATGATGGATTTGGACCAAACTTGGCACGAATCCTCAATATGCCTAAATGTGATCACTGGCAGAGTTTGGAGAAAATAGACCTTGACATTTGGGAGTTGTAGTTGCTGGGATTTATAGTTCACCTACAATCAAAGAGCATTCTGAACCCCACCAACGATAAATTGGGCCAAATTTTGCACACAGAACCCCCATGACCAACAAAAATACTGTGTTTTCTGATGGTCTTTGGCGACCCCTCTGACATCCAACTCACTATTCCCCTAGGAGTCCCAATGCTGCTCTAAACCTTCATCCAAGTCATTAATAAAGGTGTAAAATAGAACTGGGTCCAGGACCAAACCCTGTTTATGGGATTCCACTAGTCACTTCTTTCCAGGATGAAGAAGATGAACCATTGGGGAGAAGCACCATTCATCAAGACCCCTCTCTCCCCCCGCCCCCAAACATGCTGGACATTATCCCACCTCCAGAGCTGGCATGGAGAGCAGGACGTGTGTGGACTGAGCCACGTCAGCCGCATGGATGTTGTTGTGGTAGGACACGTCTGAGTGGTAGTGGTCCTCCAGCGTCATCACGAAGGTGATGAAGACGTCCACCGGAATCTGGAAGGTCTTCAACAGGTCTCTCTCCTGCAAAGTGGGGGGCAAATATCCAAGGCTTTTCTAAAAACATCCTCTGTTTTAAACTAAATGTGTTTTAGAAGCCTGTATTTCCTCTGCTTCATTATCTGGCCTTAAGAGATTTGAGTTTATTTTGAGTAGCCAGGTATTCTTGCACTGTATTGTCGAAGGCTTTCATGGCCGGAATCACTGGGTTGTTGTAGGTTTTTTTGGGCTATATGGCCATGTTCTAGATGCATTCTCTCCTGACGTTTCTCCTGCATCTATGGCAAGCATCCTCAGAGGTACTACCTCTGAGGATGCTTGCCATAGATGCAGGTGAAACGTCAGGAGAGAATGCCTCTAGAACATGGCTATATAGCCCGAAAAAAACTACATCAACCTACTCTTGCACTACGTCTTTGCCTATACTGTGCCACATTTCCTTCTATTGCATCATCTGCTTCTTTCCCCATTTGATACAAATAGACTACTCAAAATGATGGACAACATCAAAGGGGATTAAAAGAGCTGGTTCTGAATTAAAAGGAACCTTTTTTGTTTTGGCACTTGATTAGTCCTTATTTTTAAGGCTTTCTTCATAGACCTCTCAGCAGCTTATGACACTGTAAATCATCACCTTCTCCGGAGAAAAACATAATATCACAAAGGATTACCACCTCACCCACTTCATAGGAAATCTGTTACAAAACAGGAGCTTTTTTGTCAAGTTCCAGAGCCAGAGAAGCAGATGGCGGAAACAGAAGAACTGCCTGCTTCAGAGGAGCGTGCTTGCTCCATCAATGTTTAACATTTACACAAATGACCAGCCACTGCCAGAAGGGACAGAGAGTTTCATCTATGCTGACAATCGTGCCATCACTGCCCAAGCAGGGAGCTTTGAGATGGTAGAACAGAAGCTCTCCGAAGCTCTAGGTGCTCTTACTGCTTATTACAGGGAAAACCAGCTGATCCCTAACCCATCTAAAACACAGACATGTGCCTTTCATCTCAAGAACAGAGAAGCATCCCGAGCTCTGAAGATCACCTGGGAAGGAATCCCACTGGAGCATTGCAGCGCACCCAAATACCTGGGAGTCACTCTGGACCGTGCTCTTACCTACAAAAAGCACTGCCTGAACATCAAGCAAAAAGTGGGTGCTAGAAACAATATCATACGAAAGCTGACTGGCACAACCTGGGGATCACAACCAGATACAGTGAAGACATCTGCCCTTGCGCTGTGCTACTCTGCTGCTGAGTATGCATGCCCAGTGTGGAACACATCTCACCACACTAAAACAGTGGATGTGGCTCTTAATGAGACATGCCGCATTATCACGGGGTGTCTGCGCCCTACACCACTGGAGAAATTACACTGCTTAGCCGGTATTGCACCACCTGACATCTGCCAGGAAGTAGCAGCCAATAGTGAAAGGACCAAGGCAGAGACATCTCCAGCTCATCTCCTGTTTGGGTATCAGCCAGCACATCAACGACTTAAATCTAGAAATAGTTTTCTAAGATCTACAGAGACACTCGCTGGAACACCTCAGCAAGCGAGAGTCCAAAAGTGGCAGGCTCAAACCCAGAACCTCAACCAATGGCTGATACCAAATGAGAGACTCCCCCCTGGGCACACAGAAAACTGGGCAACTTGGAAGGCGCTGAACAGACTGCGCTCTGGCACCACAAGATGCAGAGCCAACCTCAAGAAATGGGGCTACAAAGTGGAATCCTCGACATGCGAGTGTGGAGAGGAGCAAACCACTGACCACCTGCTGCAATGCAACCTGAGCCCTGCCACATGTACAATGGAGGACCTTCTTGCGGCAACACCAGAAGCACTCCAAGTGGCCAGATACTGGTCAAAGGACATTTAACCAACTACCAAACTCACAAATTTTGTATTTTGTCTGTTTGTTTGCTTTGTTCTGTTAGACATGTAATATAATTGACTGGTTGCCCTGATATGACAAATAAATAAATAAATAACCTCGTCATCAGTGGAAAAGTATTTTCCACCCAGGCGTTCCTTCAATTTAGTGAACAGATGAGAGTCACAGGGTGCGAGATTGGGGCTGTGGGTGGGGGTGGTTCAAACATCCCAACCAAATGAAGTCAAACACTCTTGTGTTGCATGAGTGGCATGCGGACGTGCATTGTCATGAAGGAGACTCCTGCTGTCAGCATCCCACAACGTTTGTTTTGGATGGCTCTGTGAAGTTTCTTCATAGCCTCACAATATATTCCGTACCCATTTTGTCAAATGCTGTCTTGACATGACGTACTCTCCATAAACTGAAACGATTTCATGATGAATCGCAGCAGTGTTCATTACACTGTGAAATTCGCAATTGGTGGGAAATGGAAGGAGGATGCCCATTTCTAACCTTCACTGCGCCAGTCGATGAGCTACTGACAACTGGCACTGCTCGTTCACTTCTGCTGCTTCCTGCTACATGGCAGTGAGACCAATTTCCCCCGAGAAAATTCCCTGCAAGAGCTATGTGACTTGTAACCTTACTTTCCAGATTACCCTCATATTAGTAAAGACTTAACTCACTAGCAATACATTCATTACGCCCTCCCCATTATTCCTTTTTTTTGTTTTCCCTGACTTTCCCATCCCACCATTTTTGTGCAGAAAAAAATGGAAATGTTTAATGGAACAGGAGTTCATTAGGCTACTGTAACCCCTATTGAGAACAAATCAGGAGCAATTTCTCAAATGGGACCCAAAGCTAGACATTTCGCGCCAAGAACAACAAGCTCACCTGGAAGATCCTGTACAAGATGACGGTCAGGGGCCTGTGGCCCGAGTATTCAGAGATCTTGAAGACGTCCAGGCCCCACCGGTTCACATTCTCGAGTTCCTAGCATGGAAAGGCAGAAAGGCAGGAAAGTGTTTCCATTGAGAACTTGTTGCCAAACTCATTGCCCGAACAATATGAAAACACTGGATTATTGTGTGCTTGCTGAGCTGTCTGGCCAATATGTTCTAGCAGCATTTTCTCCTAACGGTTCTCCTGCATCTGTGGCTACTGATATCTTCAGAAGATCTGATGGGAGTCAAGCAAGTGGAATCTATCTATCTATCTATCTATCTATCTATCTATCTATCTACCTACCTACCTACCTACCTACCTACCTACCTACCTACCTACCTACCTTTCTGGGAGTCTCTCTATCTATCTATCTATCTATCTATCTATCTATCTACCTACCTACCTACCTACCTTTCTGGGAGTCTATCTATCTATCTATCTATCTATCTATCTATCTATCTATACACATAATTAAAGTGAAAATATGTATGTGTGTGTGGCTGGAGTATCCACTTACACATATAAGCTCCTGTCTCCTCAAACAGCTATAGATTCCACTACCCAGGAGACACCAAAGGCCCTCCCTCCAATGACATTTCAGGTTATAGCGAGCACCATGAACATGAACACCCTGTCAATGTTCTCCACAGAAACCATACTGTTCACAATCCAAGTGAAGGCTTTCATACAGGGAACATTTTATGTGTTTCCTCCACCACAGACATCCCAGAGTTTCTTACTCTCACCATTGGTGTGGAATTTGCATGACCCCGCCCACTGCCTCTCCCTCAACCCTTTCGTATTCTTTTCTATGGCACACAGCAAACAGAGGAATTGATCAGCAACTGAACATACTAGAGAAATTTGGGGAAAATTCACAATGATTTATAGGAGTTGTAGGTAGTGGAATATATAATTCACCTGCAAAGAAAGAGCACTCAGAATTCCACCAATGATGGACCTGGATCAAACTTGGCACACAAAGCCCTCATGACCAACAAAAAAAATATATACTGGAGGTCTTAGGGGAAAATTCACCTTGATTTGGGGGAGTTGTAGTTCACTGTCATCCAGAGAGCACCGTGAAGCCAAACATTGTTGGATCTGGACCGAACTTGGAACACATACCTGATATGCCGGAATTTGATAACTGGAGGGGTTTGAGGGGAACTGACCTTCTTTTCTGGGAGTTGTAGTTCACCCACAACCACAACCAGTGACCTCCACCAATGATGGACCTGGACCAAACTTGGCACACTGAACCCCCATGAATAACTCAACCTACTGGAGGGGTTTGAGGGGATGACTCACTATAGACATTGCCTTTGGATTGGATCATTTTGAGAACATGGTGTCCACTACCAGGACCTGGCTGAGCCATTGGCGGGCCTAATGTCCACTGATTGAGAAATTTCCCAGTCGTAGGACAATTTCAGCCTCTAGCATGGAGAGGCATGGAGCTCAATCACATGTTCCGGGATTGAAAAGAGGCAGAAATGTCCCAAAAGGAGGGAGCTCTGAACATGGGGAAGCAATCCTGTTGAGAGCTCCTACCTCTTATTGCACTTTACTCCCATCTTTACAATGGGAAAAACAGGTGGGATGGAAACTATCAGTTTCCTGTCCTGTTTCATTGCCAAACCGTCAGCAGTCCTTTGAAGGTTTCCGTGCTTGGTTGTGAGTGTGATAACAGGACTGCTGGCGATATAAGAGGGGCGATTCTCTATGCCAAAAAGGATAATCACCCATGCTTTCCTCATTCAATGTGACGAAGTGGTTAAAATACTTTTCTGTTTGGCCAGCTTCTCTTTTCCTTCCCTTTTGTCTCCGTGTTTTCTAGTCAGATCTTTCCCTCGGATTGTGCATACAGATGAATAGCCCTACCAATAACGCTTTGTGGGGTTTCTCCAAGGCTAGGGTCATCCCACCTTGGCCAGCGGCCCCTCCTGCTCTGTCAGGACCCCGAAGCGAGGGACAGCTGTCAAGTTGAAGCTGGAGCTGTGTGTGAGCTTCTTCACACCACTGATCTGAGACATGGGGCGCCTCTTCTTGTCTTTCTCCTTAGGGACCACAGGCGGGATTTCCACTTCATGTTGCTTGTCTGAAGGGGAAAGAACGAGAAGGAACTCCAATGAACTTAGCAGTGGATTTGGGACAATGGAGTATGGCTAATGATCTACTTCAGAGGGGAGACAGTAACACAAACTGCCCCTAGCTGACAGTTTGGAATAATTGAAATCTATGTTATTGGGACGGGCTTTGGGTTAAACCGCCAGCTACAGTTAATGTACTATCTTTGCTAATTGTATAACAGCATTTAATGTTTGCCATCTATGTGTACCATAATCTGCCCTGAGTCCCTTCAGGGAGATAGGGCGGATTATAAATAATGTATATTATTATTATTATTATTATTATTATTTGAAACACAACAAGATGAGTCCACAGCAGACAAGATCACTCTGATGGCTATTGTATTGGATCACACATTGGACACTTCCCAAGTGTCTAGGACTATGGGATGTATCGGTGAATAATGCGTGCAGATCCCAGTAAGGTGGCCTTCTGCAGCTAGCAGATGGTAATTTTGTCAGTGCTAATTGTGTTTAAGTGCAAGCCAAGGTCTTTAGGCACTGCACCCAGTGTGCCGATCACTACTGGGACCACCTCTACTGGCTTGTGCCAGAGTCTTTGCAGTTAGATCTTTAAATCCTCATATGATGTCAGCTTTTCCAGTTGTTTCTCTTCAATCCTGCTGTCACCTGGGATCGCAACACTGAGGTCAGGAGTATTGTGCTCCAAAACTCTGTCTGTCTGAATTTGGAAGTCCCAGAGCAGTTTGACATGTTCATTTTCTATAACTTTTTTTAGGCTTGTGATCCCACCAGTTCTTTGTTGCAGGCAGATGATATTTGTGGCACAAGTTCCAATTAATCATCTGAGCAACGGTGTTATGCCTCTGCTTGTAATCTGTCTGCACGATCTTCTTGCAACAGCTGAGGATGCAATCTATAGTTTCATCTGCTTCCTTGCAGAGTCTACACTTGGGATCTGTCGTCGACTTTTCAGTTCTGGCTTTGATGGCATTGATTCTAATGGCTTGTTCTTGGGCTGCCAGAATCAGACTCTCCGTCTCCTTTTTCAAAGTTCCATTTGTGTGCCACAGCCATGTTTTTTCTTTGTCAATTTGGCTCTCAATTTTCCCCAGGAACTGTCCATGGAGAGCCTTAGTGCTTAACAATATTTGCTAATAAATTCTGTGATATTTGGCCATCTGCAGAGACGTTGCCCAGTTGAGGCCCAGATGTGTTACCATCCTGTGGGAGGCTTCTCTCATGGCCCCGCATGGGAAACTGGGGCTGACAGATGGGAGCTCACCCTGTCTTGCGGATTCAAACTCGTGACCTTCAGGTCAGCAGTTCTGCTGGCATAAGGGTTTAACCCATTGCACCATTGTCGCTCTTGTGATATTTGCTAATGATAATGCTTGACATTCTCAGACGATTGCGTCCTTTTTGCCAAAAATCTGGAAGATTTACGACATGATCTCCAACAACTAGCTCGACTCTCAAAATTAGTAGGACTGTTAATGATAAAAGGGACAGTTTTCTTGTAATAATTAAAAAGAAAGAAAAATAGCCTTATCTGTTGGTCCCAGTAAAAACTCAATTGTAATTCATGCAAATTCGTGGATTTTTCAGCCCAAGTGGAGTTATTGTATATGCAATTGTTATACCTTTCCTGCCACCTTGTGTCCAGAATGAACAGAATGGCAGAAGAAGACCCACAAGCCACTCTAAACACCTTTGCAGCATCGACACCGAAATACAACACCGCCTGAGCTCTGTGAGTGCAGCATTGTTCCAAATGAAGCAGAGAGTGTTTGAGGACTGGGACATTTGTAGGGATACCGAGGTGCTTGTTATAAAGCCTTTGTCCTCCCAACCCTGCTATATGCCTGTGAAACATGGACTGTCTACAGACGTCACATGCAACTCCTGGAACGATTCCATCAGCGCTGCCTCCGGAAAATCCTGCAAACCTCTTGGGTAGACAAACGGACAAACGTCAGCGTGCTGGAAGAAGCAAAGACCACCAGCATTGAAGCGATGGTCCTCCGCCATCAACTCCACTGGACCGGCCACATTGTCGGGATGCCTGACCACCGTCTCCCAAATCAGTTGCTCTACTCCCAACTCAAGAACGGAAAACAGGATGTTGGTGGGCAGGAAAAGAGATTTAAAGATAGGCTCAAAGCCAACCTTTAAAACTCTGGCATAGACACTGAGAACTGGGAAGCCCTGGCCCTTGAGCGCTCCAGCTAGAGGTCAGCTGTGACCAGCAGTGCTGTAGAATTTGAAGAGTCACAAATGGAGGGCGCAAGAGAGAAACGTGCCAAGAGGAAGGCGCATCAAGCCAACCCCGACCGGGACTGCCTTCCACCTGGAAACCAATGTCCTCACTGCAGGAGAACATGCGGATCAAGAATAGGGCTCCACAGTCACCTAAGGACCCACCGCCAGCACACAACAAACAATACTGGAGGTCTTTGGGGAAAATTCACCTTGATTCAGTGGAGTTGTAGTTCACCTACATCAAGACAGCACTGTGAACCCAAACACATATGGATCTGGACAAAATTTGGCACACAGACCTCATATGCTGAAATTTGATTAGTGGGATGGTTTGGGGGAAATTGACCTTCATTTCTGGGAATTGCAGTTCATCTACAACCAGAGAAATGGTGACCTCCACCGATGAAGGACCTGGACCAAACTGGGCATATAGAACCCCCATGACTAACTCAACCTACTGGAGGGGTTTGAGAGGACTGACTCACCATAGTGGGAGTCGTAGTTCACCCTACAGCTAGAGACCACACTGAACCTCACTGATGATGCATCCAAAGCAAATTTGCCTGGAGTAACAAACTTTAAGTATTGATGGAGTTTCTCGGGGTTAACCTGGCATGATGGGAGTTGTAGTTCGCCCACAACCTTATTCCTTTTAGTACAATTTTTTAAAATGACGTTTTCAAATAACCCGGGCAACACCGTGTCTCAAGCTAGTGTGTGTATGTATGTGTGTGTGTGTGTGTGTGTGTGTGTGTGTGTGTGTGTATATATATATATATATATATATATAAAAACAAATCCAAAAAGCAAACCTCAATTTTTATCATTTTATATAAAAGTGACATAGGGCTTGAACATTGTGAGATTTTGGGATCTGCAACCATAGCGGGAGTTGTAGTTTACCCTACAGCCAGAGAACACATTGAACCCCACCGATGAGGCATCTAGAGCAAACGTGCCCAACATAAAAAACCTTAAGAGCTGATGGAGTTAACCTGGTATGATGTGAGTTGTAATTCACCCACAGCCTTGTGCGTTTTTTACAATTAAAAACCTACTTTTTGAAATAATCCGGGCAACGCTGGGCACCCAAGCTAGTAGTGGGGTTGCCTATGAAGACTGCCCGGAAGCTCCAACTGCGGCAGCCAGAATGCTAACACGAGCAGGGTACAGGGAGCATACTACTCCTCTATTGCGCCAGCTCCACTGGCTGCCAACTAGCTTCCGAGCACAATTCAAAGTGCTGGTGTTAACCTATAAAGCCCTAAACGACTCCGGCCCAGTTTACCTGTCCGAACGTATTCTCCCCTATGAACCATCTAGGTTGTTAAGATCGTCTGGAGGGGCCCTGCTCTCGGTCCCACTGGCCTCTCAGGCGCGTCTGGTGGGGACGAGGGACAGGGCCTTCTCGGTGGTGGCCCCTCGACTCTGGAACTCTCTCCCACTGGAGATCAGAACTGCCCCCTCCATTCTGTCGTTCAGAAAACGGGTGAAAACCTGGCTATGGGGTTTGGCTTTCGACGAGTGAATCAATATTTCTGTGATCGGATAGATGACGATGAATGATGGACAACGAATTCACTATGACGACTGACCATTGTTATTATGTGATTGCATTTTGCTATTATAACGTTTTAATTGAATATGTTATATGATGTTTTTAAGGATTGTTTTGTGATTTTATTGTTGGAAACCGGCCCGAGTCCCCCGATAGAAGACCGGTATACAAAATTGCTAAATAAATAAATAAATAGTAGTAGTAGTAGTAGTAATGCATTGATTACCTTTCCTTCTTTTCAGCTTGAGGTGGGGCATAATGTATATCCCCATATATTCCGGCATATAAGATAACTGGGCGTATAAGACGACCCCCAACTTTTCCAGTTAAAATATAGAGTTTGGGATATACTCTCCGTATAAGACGATCCCTCTTCCAATGCACAACAAATACAAATTTAAAAAGCATCAGATTTGACCCCTGGCTTTTGAGAAGATTTTCTGGGGTTAAAAAGTAGTCTTATACGCCAGAATATACGCTAAATACATCTATAAAATCACATATTAAAACATAGTTATCATGCAACCATAAAAGCCTAGATTAAAACATGATTAAAATGCACGAGACGCATGTTAAAACACAATAAACTTTCTAAATTTGGCATTGAAAGCATGATATTTAAAATAATGGGACTCGAAGTGGAGAAGAGTGTTATGAGAGTGTCTGATGAGGCTCTACTGCTTCAGCATTGGCTTCATCCACAGACCAGTGGGCGTAACGAAACCCTATGCGGGAGACTCCGCTGTTCCGAGGGAGCTCCCCTCCTCCCCAAAATTAAGTCTAACGTTAGCAGGAACTAATAATATTACTGGCGTCATGGCAACAGGAGGGAAGTGCATGGCAGAATGTCGGTCCCGTCCCCAAAAATGATGCTCCTGAGGCCCGGTGGGGTTTTGACTGGCTTCAGCCTCCCCATGCTTGCTTTATCCCCCTTGTGCAAGCTTATGCAATGCATAGGCGCCAGGAAAGTGCAGCCTCGCTCCTCTATCTCATTGCTAAAGAGGCATCTGAACATTGAAACAACAACAACAACAACAACAACAGGGCCTCTGCGTGGAGAGGGTGGTGAAATGCTAATACGGGATAGGGAAAAGGCAGAGTTGCTCAAAACCTTCTTTGCCTCAGTCTTCTCCCAAAAGGAGCTTGGGGTTCAAACTAAGCAATACAGAGTGTTGGGTTTCATCCCTGGACCGCACAAGTCTCTTGTGTCATCAGGTCTCCAGACCTCAATGAGTAGTTAGAATAGAGATAGGATTAGAGTGAGGATTCCTTCCCCTACATTCCTATGCATGTTTATTTATTTATTTACTAGCTGTACCCGCTACGCGTGGTTGTGGCCAACCTTCCCTCCCTCTTTCTCTCCTTCTTTCTTTCTCTCCTTCCTTCCCTCCCTCTTTCCTTCCTTCCCTCTTTCTCTTTCCCTTCTTCTTTCTTCCTTCTCTACCTGTTTCTTTTCTTGCTTCCTTTGCTCTTTGGTTCCATCCTTCCTTGTCTCTTTCCTTCCTTCCTTCCTTCTCCTTTCTTCCCTCTTTCACTTTTTTATTTCATTCTCTCCCTCCTTCTCTCCTTCCTTCCTTCTCTACCCTTCTTTCTTTCCTTCATTCTCTCCTTCTTTCTTTCTCCCCCTCCTTCTCTTCTTCCTTCCTTCTCTATCCTTTTTTCCCTTCCTTCTCTCCTTCCCTCCTTCTTCTCTCCCTCTTTCTCTTCCTCCTTCCTTCTCTACCTTTCTTTCTTTCCTTCTTTCGTTCCTTCCCTCCTCCTTTCCTTTCTCTCCCTCCTTCCTTCCTTCTCTACCCTTCTTTCTTTCCTTCCTTCTCTCCCTTCTCTCCTTCCTTCCCTCCCTCTTTCCTTCCTTCCCTCTTTCTCTTTTCCTTCTTCTTTATTCCTTCTCTACCGGTTTCCTTTCTCGCTTCCTTTGCTCTTTGGTTCCATCCTTCCTTGTCTCTTTCCTTCCTTCCTTCCTTCCTTCCTTCCTTCCTTCCTCTTCCTTCCTTCCTTCCTTCCCTCTTTCTCTTTCTTTCTTTCTCTCCTTCCTGCACACAATCAAAGTTTGAAAACTTGGCATTATATTATATAATTTATTTATTTACGGCATTTATATGCTGCCCTTCTCACCCTGAAGGGGACTCAGAGCGGCTTACAAGATATCTTTTCATACAATATATTATATTATTAGCATAGCACAATATCAGTATTCGACATTACCATATTGCACTATACCATTATATCGTAATATTATTAGTAATATTACATGTAATGTAAATATATAATTATAATTATAATATTGTATTAATATTACTAGTATTATATTGTATCACATTATAACATTATAAATAATATATGTCTAAACAATATACTATATTATATTCTTCTTCTTTTTCTTAGGCAATCCCTCATTTTCCGAGGATGATTGTCTTCCAGTATTCTTGCGGGTCCATATGTGGCTGTGGAGCCCTATTTTTGCTCTGCATCTTCTCCCGCAGTGAAGGCATTGGTTTCCAGGTGGTCTCGGTCGGGGTTGGCTTGACGCACCTTCCTCTTGGCACGCTTCTCCCTTACGCCCTCCATTCGTGCCTCTTCACATTCTGCAGCACTGCTGGTCACAGCTGACCTCCAGCTGGAGCGGTCAAGAGCCAGGGCTTTCCAGTTCTCAGTGTTTATGCCAGAGTTTTTATGGTTGGCTTCGAGCCCATCTTTAAATCTCTTTTCCCATCCTCCAATATTCCGTTTTCCATTCTTGAGTTCGGAATAGAGCAACTGCTTGGGGAGATAGTGGTCGGGCATCTGGATCACGTGGCCGGCCCAGCGGAGTTGATGGCGGAGGACCATCGCTTCAATGTTGGTGGTCTTTGCTTCTTCCAGCACGCTGACGTTTGTCCGCTTGTCTTCCTAAGAGATTTGCAGGATTTTCCGGAGGCAGCGCTGATGGAATCGTTCCAGGAGTTGCATGTGACGTCTGTAGACAGTCCACATCTCACAGGCATGCATATAGCAGGGTTGGGAGAACAATAGCTCTATAAACAAGCACCTTGGTATCCCTGCGGATGTCCCGGTCCTCAAACACTCTCTGCTTCATTCGGAAAAATGCTGCGCTCGCAGAGCTCAGGCGGTGTTGTATTTCGGTGTCAATGTTGACTTTGGTGGAGACGTGGCTGCCAAGGTAGCGGAAATGATCAACATTTTCTAATGTTACACCATTAAGCTGTATCACTGGCATTGGAGAGGGGTTGGCTGGTGTCTGCTGGAACAGCACCTTCAATGTTCAATGACAGGCCGAGCTTCTCATATGCTTCTGCGAAGGTATTTAGAATGGCTTGTAGATCTTCTTCTGAATGCGCACAGACAACGTTATCATCAGCATACTGGAGTTCTATAACAGATGTTGTTGTAACCTTGGTTTTGGCTTTCAGTCTGCTGAGGTTGAATAGCTTGCCATCTGTCCGATAGATGATTTCCACTCCGGTGGGAAGCTTCCCATCAACAAGGTGAAGTATCATAGCAATGAAGATGGAGAATAAAGTTGGGGCAATAACACATCCCTGTTTGACACCTGATTCCACCTTAAATGGGTCACTTTGGGAGCCATTGCTGTCCAAGACTGTTGCCATCATGTCATCATGGAGGAGCCGCAGGATGTTCACAAATTTGCTTAGGGCACCCGATTTTTTGGAGGATGGTCCAGAGAGCGCTGCGATTCACTGTGTCGAATGCCTTTGCAAGATCGATGAATGCCATGTACAGAGGTTGGTTTTGTTCCCTGCATTTTTCTTGGAGCTGTCGTGCAGTGAAGATCATGTCCACGGTTCCTCTGGAGGAGCGGAAGCCGTTCTGGGATTCTGGGAGGGTGTCTTCTGAGAGGGGCAGAAGGCGGTTTGCAAGGATTCTTGCGAGGATTTTCCCAGCGGAGGTTAGAAGGGAGATGTAATATAATATATTATATTATTAGTAAAGACAAGATGGAAGTGTCTTCTGCTCCCCTCTGTCTTCACTCTGGCCAGAGCAGCAGTTGGTGCCAGAGTGGGGAGAGGCTTCCCAACTGATGATAGAGGCAAAAGGGGCCTTTGTCTTTACTCTTTGTGCTTGTCACTATCTCCTCCCTCTTTGGAGATGTAGCAATGGGATATCTGTGAGGTATGAGGTAACTTTCTCTTTAAATATATTTTTATTGCCTTGGGTTTGGCCATGTGGTCATCCTCCATTGTTGCTCTCTCTGCCTTTACTTCCTTCTCGTGAAGATGCATTTTGCCTCTCTCCAGGCAAAATGTAACTGCATGGATATATATATATATTTTACTGTTTACGCCTTTACTTCTTAGAAGATGAGATTTAGTAAGCTAATTAGTTCCAAGACCTTTTCTATCGAGAATGGATTTTTTTTTTACTTCAATACATATTTTGAACCTAAAGTTGTGACTTTACAATTCTGTGCCATTCAATCCTGTCGAATGGAAGCTTATCCTGGTTCACCACACGTTATGATGTTTACTTCTGGTGCTCTGCTATATTTATGGTGGAATCACCCCAACTGAGGATTATTTTTGAGCCTAACAACTCAACACGAGGTAATAAGGGAAATGCAACCCAAAATTTGTAAAGAAGTAGTCCGGGAATACTCGGTTACTCTAAATGAATCCAAGTCTTCATGGCTAGAGGAACTACATTCACGAATATTGAAGGAATGAGCAGAAGTCATTTCAGAACCACAGGCAATCATCTTTGGGAATTCTTGGAGAATAGGAGAAGTCTCATAAGAAGACTGGAAGAGGGCAAATATTGTCCTGATCTTCAAGAAGGGGAAAAAAGAGGACCCAAACAATGACCAATGTCCAGTCAGCCTGACATCAAGACCAGGAAAGATTCTGGAGCAGATCTTGAAGGAGGCAGTCTGCAATCACTTCGTGTAATCACGAAAAGTCAACATGGATTCCTCAAAAACAAGTCATATCTCTGGGTTGTTGTAGGTTTTTTTCGGGCTATATGGCCATGTTCTAGAGAATTCTCTCCTGATGTTTTGCCTGCATCTATGGCACGCATCTTCAGAGGTAGTGAAATCATAACTCTTTTTTTTGATAGCATTACAAGTTTGGTAATGCTGTTGATGGAGCAGATCTTGATTTCAGGAAGGTCTTCGACAAAGCCCCCCATGACCTTCTTACAAGCAGATTAGTCCAATGTGGGGTAGGCAATGCCACTGTTAGGTGGATCTGTAATTGATTGAGCAACTGAACCCAAAGGGTGCTTCTCCTTAATGGTTCCTCTTCTTATCCTGGAAAAGCTGACTATTTGGGGGCCATGAAGAGGGTTCGGTCCTGGGCCCAGTTCCGTTCAACATCTTTATTAATGACTTGGATAAAGATTTAGTGGGTCTACTAATCAGGTTTACAGATGGGACCAAGTTAGGAGTGAGAGCTTTTCCCCCCTCCAAAATGGCCATGCGACTATTACGTGAGGAAACTCTTCGTTCTGTGTTGCCTTCACAGGCTTTCAAGCTGCTTTTGATGCCATCTCCTGAATTAAGCTGTGGGAAAAAACTGGAGGCCTCCTCAACTGATCAATGACTCAATTCAAAATGACCTGAACAAATGAGAGAACTGATTGGCCAAAACGAACACAATGAATTTCAACAAGGACAAATGTAAGATACGACACCTAGGCAAAAAAAAAAATGAAATGTAAAGACACAGGAAGCATGATGCCTGGCTCGACAACAGTCCGTGTGAGAAAAATCTTGAAGTCTTCATGGAGGACAAGTTGAACGTGAGACAAGAGTGTGATGTAGCAGCTCAAAAAGCCAATGGGATTTTGGGCAGCAGCCAAAGAAGTTGAGTGTCCAGATCATGGGAAGTCATGGTGCCTCTGTCTTCAGCTTTGGTTAGACCTTTTAAACTGAAATAAGACTGTGTCTAATTCTGGGCCGCACAGTTCAAAAGGGAGATTGACTTTAAGCTGGAAGGTGTCCAGAAGAGGGCGACTAAAAATGATCAAAGGTCTGGAGGAGACCATGAATAATTCCCTCTGAGGAGCATCTTAAAGTACTGGGCATGTTTAGCCTCAGAAGATAAGGTTGAGAGGAGACATGACTGCCATGTAGAAGTATGTGAAAGGATAATAGTAATAATAATAATAATAAGAAAGGATGGAAACTCAGACTTGGAGCAATGGGTTCAAATGATAGGCAAGGAGATTCCATTGAACATTAGGAAGAACTGGACTAACAACATGTGAGTTCACAGAAGAGCAACACAGACCACTTACTACAATGCTGTCTGAGCCCTGTCACATGCACAATGGAGGACCTTCTCACAGTGCCACCAGAGGCAAGTGGCTGTCTTCCTGTCAAAGAAAATTTAGTACAATGCCAATGTTTTAACTTTTCTATACATTATAACTGCATTCTCAATTTGTTTCTGACACAATAAATAAATAAATATGCAGTCGGTATGGCTTCCTATACACATGACTATATATATGACATTAAGACAAGAAATTCACAACATTGAAAGCAGAAAATCCATAATATCAAGTCGGATCTACATGGCTTCCTATATATATATATATATAATATATATATATATAGTTTCCAAATCAATACCTGCTTGAACCGCTGCAAACTGGAGAGCAAATGTTCAGAAGCAAGCAAAAATACAGCAGAGTCCTTTCACAGCAACAACATTCTTCATCCTGTCTATCAGCATACTCCAACTGCAAGCCTCCAATCTTATCTATACGCTGTTTAGTAAGCTCACCGATTCAGGTTTTCATCTAAAATATCCAGAGGCTTTAATCTTCACCATTGCAATATATACAAAATGTAAAGCAAGATACACAGGTACACTTGTACTGGGAAACAATCAGAGTTCTCAAATAGTCATATACAACATAGGCAGATACTCACACTAAGTCACACAGGAGAAAGAAAGATGGATTATTTCAGTCGCCCGTCTGATCAGGGTGGCAACCTGTGCTGGACAGGGTTGCACACCCCCTGAAGTCGCAGATCCGCAGATTGGGGGTCCTCCTGGACTCAGCGCTGACGCTTGATGTATAGGTGTCGGCAGTGGCTGGGAGATCCTTCGCACAATTAAAACTTGTGCGCCAACTGCGACCATACCTCGTGAACTCTGACTTGACCATAGTGGTCCATGCCTTAGTTAGTTCTAGACTGGACTATTGCAATATTCTCTACGTGGGGCTACCCTTGAAGATGGCCCGGAGATTACAACATATTCAACGGTCCGCAGCCAGATTAATAACTGGGGCGACTTACAGGGAGTGGTCAACCCCCCTGTTTAAGGAGCTCCATTGGCTGCCGTTCATCTTCCGGTCCCAATTCAAGGTACAGGTTCTTACCTATAAAGCCCTAAACCGTTTGGGACCCACCTACCTTCGTGACAGCATCTCTCTCCATGAGCCAGCCCGAACCCTTCAAGCTTCGGGTGAGGCCCTCCATTTGCCCTTACCAGTCTCTCAGACGTGCCTTGTGGGTACAAGGGAGAGAGCCTTCTCCTTTGTGGCCCCCCGACTCTGGAATTTATTGCCCGGAAACTTTGGAAACTTTTAAAAAGAGTCTCAAGACCTGGCTCTGCCGTTGCGCTTTTGGAGAGTAGCTACATAATTTTATGCTAGTGCTCTCCCATAGTTCTTGTCCCAGGATTGTCCCCCCCCCCCCATGTATGTAGGTTTGCTTATTTTCCTATCTCTCTATGAGTTCTCCCTTACAATGAGTTCTTCCCCCTTATCTCACCCGGGGTTTTAAAAATCATTTTATGTACATGTGGCCCGGCCTCTGTCATTTTGTTCCTATGTTCTGTGTATATTGTTTTATATGCTTTGATGTTTTATTTTAATGTTATGTTGTTTATTTTGTTGCAATTTGTATTGTTATATTGTAATTCTTGTTCGGGCTTGGCCCCATGTAAGCCACTCTGAGTCCCCATTGGGGAGATGGTGGCGGGGTACAAATAAAGTTTTTTTTAAAATTATTATTATTATTATTCTTTCATCCTCCTTATATGACCACCTGCTGATAGGTCATCAGTAAGGGATACTGGCTGATGCAACCCCTTTGCAATAACCCTCACATGGTTATAACTCAGCCATTATTACTACACCCCCTAAAGTATTGCATCATGACATTCACAGTCATTACTCAGCTCCTATCAATATTCCACATGTTCATCAAACGATATTTTCCTTTGACTAGAAATGCTATGCCATTTCTCTCTAACACTCATGACCCATGATAACGTGAGACCTGAACTAGTTCCACGAGCCCTTCCTTTGCAGATTGCAATAAAACAAAAAACAAAAACGACTGCTTACCCAAAAAGGTGCTGGAGATGTATTCGGAAACTTGGTTTCCCGAACGGCTGGTCTCGGAGAGGTGTGTCAGCTCTCGGTTGAGCATCCTTTTGAACTAGAGGTCAAGAGAAAAGGTGGGGGGGGGGGGAAGTCTTTTAAATCTGAAGCATGCAGGTTGTAAACCATCCTGGCTGTGTTTTAAATGAGAAGAGCAATGCTGCTCATACTTTTAACAACAAGATCCTGGAACTTGTAGCCCGCTGTGGCAGAAAATTCCAGATTCATATTTATTTATGTATTTATTTACAGCATTTATATTCCGCCCTTCTCACCCCGCAGGGGACTCAGGGCGGATGACAGTGTACACATATATGGCAAACATTCAATGCCAATTTTAACATACAACATATACAGACATACACAGAGGCTATTTAACTTTTTCTGGCTGCCAGGGGAGCTGTCGCTTTCATGGTCCATCTGCGACACTGATGAAGTACTTCCGCATTCCCCGCATGCTTCCGCTGGAGTGCTCTGCCGGAGTCCTTTTTTATGGCCTCATAAATTAGTTAATTTAGCCTCCCCACACTTTAAGGTGGTACCTAATTTTCCTACTTGACAGATGCAACCAGAGGCGGCCCTAGGTCATTTTCAACGGTAAGCAAACAGTATTTTGGCGCCCCCCCCACCCAATCATTGATATATATTTTCTGTTCATCGTGGGAGTTCTGTGTGCCATATTTGGTTCAATTCCATCATTGGTGGAGTTCAGAATGCTCTTTGATTGTAGGTGAACTATACATCCCAGTAACTACACTTGCCGCACTTGCTCCCTTGCCTGGCCCGCTTTGGGTCCGGAGGCGTGCCTGAAGACCCCGGCGTGTGCACCAAAAGTCACCTCTTCTCCTGACTTTCTCCTCAGCCATTGGGACCGAGAGAGAGAGAGAGAGAGAGAGAGGTGGAGATGCCCACCTTTCCTGAAGGTAGGCGCAAAAACAAAGGAGGGAGCGGAGGTGGGAGATACCTCCAGCTGGAGGGGCTCTCTCTCTCTCTTGGTCCCAATGGCTGAAGAGAAAGTCAGGAGAAGAGGCGACTTTTGGTGCGCATGCTGGGGTCTTCAGACACACCTCCGGACCTGAAGCGGGCCAGGCACGGCGGCTCCGCCCCTTGGCCCACCCGCAGATTGAGGAGAGGAGAGGAGGCGGGTGAAGCGCCGGGGATTGGGAAAGGGAGCCGGTCATGGGGAAGGAATCGAACGCGATGAACGATTGAGCGCCGGCTTTGCTCGCGCACCCGGTGGCAGGTGGAGCAGGAATGAAAGGGGCTAGGCGAGGCTCAAGGGCCTGGCCCCTTTGGGAAGATGATCACCTGGCAGCGAGGCAAGAAAGCCGAGGCTCCCCCCGGACTGCTAGGACTGTTGTGAGCTGAGGGGGCGCTCCTCAAGTGGCGGTCGAGGGGCATTTACAGAGGCGCCTCTGCGCCCCTGGCAAAAAAAAGTGTTCTGCGACTGCTTACTTCGCGTAATGGACGAACCGCCCCTGGATGCAACTGTCTTTTGGGTTGCAAAGGTCAACAACAAGCTACACAATTGGTTGGAAACCCACTCCAACCCGGGCTGGCTTTGAACTCATGACCTTTCATAGAAGTGCAAACTACAGGATTATGACAGTAGGTTACATCCCCTGCTCTTGTTCTCTATAACATAAAGCTGGATGTGCCAGCTTTCTAGAGGCTTGGGGGGTCAGCTCTCTGCTGTGCTCAGAAGGAGTAAATGTTGGGTTCCTCACCTTATTGGAGGCCATCTCGCTGACCGAGTGGCGGGTCTGCAGTGTTTCCAACTGGTCCAGGCACCAATCCAGCTCCTCCAGTGTGTCCATGGCCAATTTATGGACAACATCTTCTGCAGAAAGCAGAAAAATTATACTCAAAGGAGCACTAGCTTGAATACGAGACTTGACTCGCTTCTCTCGCTTCTGTGGATGTCTGGGAACACATCCAGCCACACTTTGGACCATCCTGTCACAATCATGTCATTTTAACTAAGACATCCAAGGTGCAGTTGCATAGCATATGGACAAACGGTGCAGGAAACGGGAAGGTGCCATCAGCTGGCCATAAAGACCAATCAATTACTTTGATGTCCAGGGGAAAAGGGGGACTTACACATGATGGGTGTCAGCTCCATACATATTGATGGCATGGTAGGATTGATCAATGGCTCTGATGTGTGGGAGAAGGGCGACCATCAGAGGATTTCAGTGACTGATGACATTATAGGGTAAGTCCCATCTATATGGACCATAGAGCATGATTCATGTATTTTGAACAAATTGTAAAGGTCCCTTTGTGCATCGGATGTGTTGCTATAGAGTTAGACTTCTCTCCAAAATAATTCTCCAAGGCGCACAGGAGTTGATTTATATCATCGTATTATCACACCACGAACCCTCTCTTTGGCTCACCTTACCGGTCTGTTGAAAGGAATCAAGACCGAGTTCAAAATGCATCCCACAGATCCTCACACAGTAGAAGCACTTACCAGGAAGGTTGACTTTGGGTGGAGGCGGGCTGGAGGCTTTCCTGAAAAACACATCATCTTTTGAGGCCCAGGGATCAAGACATGGTCACAGAGAGATTCCCCCACTCCTTAAAACAAGCAGCTTGCAAAAGATGATACAACACAATACTGAAGGGACAAGTCCCCCTTTTTGATTGGTTAATGGGTTGGTTACCCTTCACCCAATGGATAAAAGACCTTTTTCTGTTGTCCTGCTTCTTGGGATTGCTTCCAGTGCTATTGTTGTGCTGCTTACTTATAACTGATGTATGGTTCTTGCCACACACCAATGGAACCACTGACCGCATTGGGAAGCTGATGAAGAAACACAACATACAAACAATCTACCGACCCACTGAGAAAATCCAACAAATGCTCCATTCAGCAAAGGACAAGAGGGATCCTCTCACCTCTGCAGGAGTCTACCGGATACCATGCAGCTGTGGACCACCAAACGCAGCAGCATTGCCCAAACACGAATCAAGGAACACAAAAGGCACTGCAGACTACTTCAACCAGAGAAGTCAGCCATAGCAGAGCACCTGTTGAACCAACCTGGACATAGCATATTATTTGAGAACATAGAAATGCTGGACGACTCTAACAACTACCATGTCACGCTATACAGAGAAGCCACTGAAATCCACAAGCATGTGGACAATTTCAACAGAAAGGAAGAAACCATGAAAATGAACAAAATCTGGCTACCGGTATTAAAAAAACCTCTAAAATTATAACAATAAATAAAGAACAAAACTCAAACACAGGAGAACTCCAGACAAGGAACAATCAGGAACAGCTAATCACCTCTCAACAAAGAATTCCCCCAGGAAGTAACAAGGCACACCTAAAAACTGTCAGGCCATCAGATGCTAATCAAGGTGGCCAATTGAGACATTCACACCTAGCTCCAACAGACAAGAGTCCTTTCCCCCACCCTGGAATTTCCACAGATATATAAACCCAATTTTCCTAGTTTCCAAAAGAACTCACAATTATTTATGAGGGGTATTTTTTAAGTAAGGTCCGTTTTGTTGTAGACACTAGTAGTTTGCGTGCATACCGCAACGAGCGCGTGCGTCGTGTACCGGCATGCCTTGGGAACAACTGTGCTCAGTTTCCGCTCTGTAGCTAACCTGTACGGTTCTGTTCTGTGCTTTAAAAATGTTTAAGACTATCAACTCACCCTCCGCATGTGAGGTTCGCTCAGTGATACGGTTTTTGTCAGCAAGGAACCTGCCTGCTGCAGAAATTCATCGACAGATTTGTGAAGTGTACGGTAATACTGTTATGAGTGAAAGCAAAGTGCGTAAGTGGGTACGACAATTCAAAGATGGCCGTGACAACGTCCATGATGAGGACCGCTCCGGTCGGCCTTCTTTGATTACAGACGATTTGGTGGCTTGAGTTGAAGCGAGTTTTTATGAAGAGGGTATTTTAAAATTGGTTCAGAGGTATGATAAGTGTTTGAACAAACTTGGCAACTATGTCGAAAAATAGAGTAAAGTATGTACTTTCTGAAAATAAATTTACTTTTTTGAAATAAACTTTCGTTGTGTACTTATGTTCCAACGGACCTTACTTAAAAAATACCCCTCGTATTTTATTTCCAGCATTTATATACTGCTTTTCTCACCCCTAGGGGGACTCAAGGATGCCTGCCCCAGATGCAGGCGTAACGTCAGGACAGAATGCTTCTAGAACATGGCCATACAGCCCGAAAAACCTACAACAACCTTACCTATAATTGTTAAATTCCTTCAAAATACTGTGAATCACGTTATTACTCAGGATCATGAAATTGCCTTATTTGCAATGTTTACCAAACAAGGGTGATGCTACAGGAGTCGGAGCATCGAAGGGGGGAGTGAAAGGGTCATTAGAGATGAACAGATCACATTTGGGAAATGGAGTGACAACAATGGAACTGAGCACAAAAGCACTAACTGCCGCTCTGGGCCAGAGTGAAGAGAGAGGGGGCCAGGGGACAGTTCCACCTTGTCTCCTGTGCTAGGCTAATAATGTAATGTAATGTAATGTAATGTAATATATTGCATATATATATGTAATGTAATGCAATATAATACTACTACTAATAATATATTATAATTATATATTTATATTACATGTAATATTACTAATAATATTACAGTATAATTGATGTAGTGCAATATAGCAATATTTAAAACTGATATTGTACTATGTTAATAATATATTGTATGTATATATACCTTGTAAGGCACTCTGAGTCCCCTTCGGGGTGAGAAGGGTGGCATATAAATGTCGTAATATATATATATATATATATATATATATATATATATATAATGTTATACAATATAATAGAAATAATATGATATTATAATTATATATTTTATGTTACATGTAATATTACTAATAATATTGCAATATAATGGTATAGTACAATATAGTAATATATAATACTGATATTTTTACTATACTAATAATATAATATATTGTATGTATATATATCTTGTAAGCCGCTTCTCAGGGTGAGAAGGGCAGCATATAAATGTTGTAAATAAATAAATACGATGCCAAAGATGGGAAAAGCCAACATATACCTCTATGTACCATTGTCTGTCTTGTTTGTGTATAAAATGGCATTGAATGTTTGCCGCGTATGTATGTTTTGCGATCCACCCTGAGTCCCCTTCGGGGCGAGAAGGGCAGAATATAAATACTGCAAATAAATAAATAAATAAATAAATAAATAAGATCATATAGACACTTTCCCCTGAATGATGCTGTTTCAGACAGTAGGTGGTGCCATGTGGTCAGGGAATATACAATACATGCAAAGAAGAGGGGGTTCTTTTTATACTCCATCTTTGCTTGTGTCATCTCTGGGGTTTGGGGGTTTTATTATTATTATTATTATTGATTAGATGCAAATAATTTGTAACATTGTCACAATTGCATATACACAGCAATATATCAGAGGAAGGCCTGGCGTGTTTCCTAAGAAACCACCATATGGGTTCTTCTATGCTGGGTTGCATAGAATAATGGAGAGACAACATTCCCCATTTGCCAAGATGCCAGACCTTTGGACTTCATTGCTTGTTAGGTCTTCCGGTCAGTTGTGTACTCAACCCACACTCAGATCTTTCCACCTGACCGCCGCTTGAACAACAAGGAATCAAATTCTGATGGCCAATAGGCTCCCCAAAAGAGGCAGAGGTGGATGGCAATGGGTCTGTCCCATCGGATTCCCATATCCCATCTCTTTCTCCCCTTTGCTACCCTCTTACTTGTTACTGCTGCGCTCTTGCTGCACATTGGTTACAACGGTGAAGTTGCTTCTCACTGTTTGAAGGCTGGCCAGGACCTGGAGCAAGGAAGGAATTCAGGACATAAAATTATACCCCAAAAGGCAACACACCCTACCCGATCCTGAATAGAATCATAGAGTTGGAAGAGACCTCATGGGTCATCCAGTCCAACCCCCTGCCAAGAAGCAAGAATATTGCATTCAAAGCAACCCCGACAGATGGCCATCCAGCCTTTGTTTAAAAGCTTCCAAAGAAGGAGCCTCCACCACACTCCGGGGCAGAGAGTTCCACTGCTGAACGGCTCTCACAGTCAGGAAGTTCTTCCTCATGTTCAGATGGAATCTCCTTTCTTGTAGTTTGAAGCCATTGTTCCGCGTCCTAGTCTCCAGGGAAGCAGAAAACAAGCTTGCTCCCTCCTCCCGGTGACTTCCTCTCACATATTTATACATGGCTATCATATCTCCTCTCAGCCTTCTCTTCTTCAGGCTAAACATGCCCAGCTCCTTAAGCCGCTCCTCATAGGGCTTGTTCTCCAGACCCTTGATCATTTTAGTCACCCTCCTTTGGACATATTCCAGCGTGTCAATATCTCTCTTGAATTGTGGTGCCCAGAATTGGACACAATATTCCAGGTGTGGTCTAACCAAGGCGGAATAGAGGGGAGCATGACTTCCCTAGATCTAGACACCATGCTCCTATTGATGCAGGCCAAAATCCCATTGTGAATACTTTCTTTGAGAATTAAGGACTTAAATATTTTGTTCCCGGCATTCCAATATTATTTCCAAACACTGTTCAGCAGGTCGTTGATGTAAGGCTAACTATATCTCATGTCATTATTTTTCTCATTCGTGTCACTGCTTTGTCATAACCTCAGATTTGGAAGAGATAATCCCAATTACTCCTCTGCTGTCCCATTAGATTCTACTGAAATCAGTGTGAAAATGCATTAATTATCCGATTCGCCTCATCACAAAAACTATACGTGATAGAGAAAAAATAAATACATATCTGGATTCAGTGCAAAAAATCTATAAGAATGACCTAAAATTACATCTGATTAAAAATACTTGTTGGCTTGTGTTAATAGTATTAAAATGTATTGTTGTTGTTGTTATTATTATTATTATTATTATTATTATTATTATTATTATTATTATTATTATTATTTGAAACACAACAAGATGAGTCCACAGCAGACAAGATCACTCTGCTGGCTGTTGTATTGGATCACTCGTCAGACACTTCCCAAGTGTCTAGGACTGTGTGATGTATCGGCAAATAATGCGTGCAGATCCCACTAAGGTGGCCTTCCGCAGCTGGCAGGTGGTAATTTTGTCAGCACCAATTGTGTTTAAGTGCAGGCCAAGGTCTTTAGGCACTGCACCCAGTGTGCCGATCACCACTGGGACCACCTTTACTGGCTTGTACCAGAGTCTTTGCAGTTCGATCTTTAAATCCTCATATCGTGTTAGTTTTTTAGTTGTTTCTCTTCAATCCTGCTGTCACCTGGGATTTCAACATGGACGATCCATACTTTGTTTTTTAACATGATCATGAGGTCAGGAGTCTTGTGCTCCAAAACTCTTGTCAGTCTGAATTCAAAAGTCCCAGAGTAGTTTGATGTGTTCATTTTGAGTAACTTTATCAGGCTTGTGATCCCTCCTCCTCCTCCTCCTTATATTTATCCCTCGCTTTCTCTTCCCAAAGGGGACTCAAAGTGGTTATGTTTATTTGTGGTATTTTTACAATGTTTACATATTTTAATTATTCTGTCACCCACCTCGAGTCATGAGGAGAGGCGGGTAAGAAAAATTATTATTATTATTATTATTAATAATAATAATAATAATGGGGTCACGGTGGCACAGCAGGTTAAATTGCTAAGCTGCATAACTTGCTGATTGGCAGGTCGGTGGTTCGATTCTGCAGACAGAGTGAGATCCCGTTGTTAGCCCCAGCTTCTGCTAACCTAGGTAAAGGTAAAGGTTGTCCCCTGACATTAAGTCCAGTCATGTCTGACTCTGGGGTGTGGTGCTCATCTCCATTTCTAAGCCGAAGAGCCGGCGTTGTCCATAGACACCTCCAAGGTCATGTGGCCAGCATGACTGCATGGAGCGCCATTACCTTCCCACCGGAGTGGTACCTCTTGATCTACTCACATTTGCATGTTTTCGAACTGCTAGGTTGGCAGAAGCTAGGGCTGACAGCGGAAGCTCACGCCGCTCCCCGGAATCGAACCTGCGACCTTCTGCTAACCTAGCAGTTCAAAAACATTCAGTAGATCAATAGATACTGCTTTGGCGGAAAGGTGATGGCACTCCACGCAGTCATGCTGGCCACATGACATTGGAGGCATCTATGGACAACACCAGCTCTTTGGCTTAGAAATGGAGATGAACACCAATCCCCAGTGTCAGACACGACTAGATTTAATGTCAAGGGAAATCTTTACCTTTAATAATAATAATAATAATAATAATAATAATAATAATAATAATAAATATTGCCTTATCAGCTTCAATCATTAACTCAATCTTAGTGAGGCAGCCCCTGATTGATGCAAGCCCATTCTCGCCCACTTTATCTCTCAAAAGATCCCCTACCTGTGCAAAGGGGGTCACAATCAGGTCCTCTCCATGCCTGAAAAGAAGGAAATAAAGCATGCTAGAGATACAGAAACTCGTGTGCATGTATGAAGATACTCTCCAACAGAAGAGTCAAACGTTTTTGCCCATTCAAGGTTGCTCAAATGGAGTTGGAGCTTTTCATGCGCAGGTGAGGAGCATTTGGTTCTGTTGTCATTAACGTGTGCCTCCCATCCCACAACAGAGCAGACTCCATGTGCTTACATTTCACTGGCCACAGAGGAATTACGGGACATGGCATTTGGGGAGACGTCATAGTCGCTGTCAGAACGGTAGAGGAACGATTCCCGGCGCTGTCCATGCAAAGCGGATCCCTGAACCACCAGCCCCAGGCTTGGGTTGGCCAAGGACTCCAGCGGGCTCCGGCCTGGAGAAAAGCCATTCTCAATGTCAAAGCTGTTGGGAGAGAAACAAGAGGAAAAAGAGAGGATATTAAGGGCTGTGTGATGGATGAAAAAAAATTCAAATCTTGTGGGTTTTTTCGGGCTATATGGCCATGTTCTAGAGGCATTTCTCCTGACGTTTCGCCTGCATCTATGGCAAGCATCCTCAGAGATGAGGTCTGCCGGGAAAAAAGGGGTATAAACCCCTTTTTTCCCAGCTCCAGCAGACCTCACCTCTGAGGATGCTTGCCATAGATGCAGGCGAAACGTCAGGAGAAATGCCTCTAGAACATGGCCATATAGCCCGAAAAAACCCACAAGAACTGAGTGATTCCGGCCATGAAAGCCTTCGACAATACAAAAAATTCAAAGCCTATTGCAAAATTAGGGAGCACCGGCATTTTGTTTCTAAAGTCTTTCCAAAGTGTCGTTAGTGAAAATTTTGTGACTATAACAAGAGTAACAAAATTTTGCATTGTGCAAATGGGGAAACTTCGGAGGCTCCTTTCTCCCTCATTTTTACAGCAATTGGGGTGAAACTTGTGTTAAACTTAATCCAGGCCAAACTCTTCTAAGGTACATAGGCAAAGGCATGAACATGAAACAAAAATCTTGGCATTACAAGAACCAAAGACTTGAAAACTTGGCAACATGAACGGAAGACTGTTTCCACACAGCAAAGTTGTATTCTCTGATTTCCTGAGAATCAAACACCTATTTATTGAGTTGTTGTAGGTTTTTTCAGGCTATATGGCCATGCAAAAAGAATCTGCGAACCCCACCTCCTCCAAGATGAACTGAACCACCTCAACTGGGCTCTCCAGGCCAATGGAGACTCCACCTCAGACATCAGAAGAGCTGCAAGACCAAGAACAAGCCACGAGAGTAAAGATGAAGATCCACCCAGAGGAAAAGTGTTCCTGCCATACATCAAGGGAACCACTGACCGCATAGGGAAGCTGATGAGGAAACACAACATACAAACTACAGACCCACCAAGAAAATCCAACAAATGCTACGTTCAGCAAAGGACAAGAGGGATCCTCTCACCTCTGCAGGAGTCTACCGTATACCATGCAGCTGTGGACAAGTCTACATAGGGACCACATGCAGCAGCATTGCCCAAACACGAATCAAGGAACATGAAAGGCACTGCAGACTACTTCAACCAGAGAAGTCAGCCATAGCAGAGCACCTGATGAACCAGCCTGGACACAGCATATTATTTGAGAACACAGAAATGCTGGACCACACCAACAACCACCATGTCAGACTACACAGAGAAGCCATTGAAATCCACAAGCATGTGGACAATTTCAACAGAAAGGAAGAGACCATGAAAATGAACAAAATCTGGCTACCAGTATTAAAAAACTCTAAAATTACAACAGCAAAACAGCAGAGAGGAAACAACCAGGCACATCTTAACACCTCTCAACAAAAGATTTTCCCAGGCTCAGCCAGGCCTTCAAATGCTAATGAAGGTGGTCAGTTGAAACATTCACACCTAGCTCCAGCAGAGAAGAGCTCTTTGCCCCACCCCGGCCATTCCACAGATATATAAACCCATTGTCCTAATTCCAACAGACCTCAATACCTCTGAGGATGCTTGCCATAGATGCAGGCGAAACGTCAGGAGAAATGCCTCTAGAACATGGCCCTATAGCCCGAAAAACCCACAAGAACCTATATGGCCATGGTCTAGAGGCATTCTCTCCTGACGTTTCGCCTGCATCTATGGCAAGCATCCTCAGAGGTAGTGAGATCTGTTGGAACTAGGAAAAAGGGGTTTATATATCTGTGGAATGACCAGGGTGAGACAAAGGACTCTTGTCTGCTGGAGCTAGGTGTGAATGTTTCAACTGACCACCTTGATTAGCATATAATGGCCTGACAGTGCCTAGATATATAAACCACAGATATATAAACCCCTTTTCCTAGTTCCAACAGACCTCACTACCTCTGAGGATGCTTGCCATAGATGCAGGCGAAACGTCAGGAGAGAATGCCTCTTGACCATGGCCATATAGCCCGAAAAAACCTACAACAACCCAGTGATTCCAGCCATGAAAGCCTTCGATAATACATTGAACACCTATTTATTTATCATATCAGAAGCAAAGCAGAGGTACAATTGTAATGTATTTTTAAAAAACACAAAGTTTACAACTTGGCATTATGCTAAATGTCCTTTGACCAGTAGAAATCGGCTCTTGTGCTTTGCTATTCTGCTGCTGAGTACACATGTCCAGTGTGGAACACTTCTCACCACGCTAAAACAGTGGATGTGGCTCTGAATTAGACATGTCGCATTATCACAGGATGTCTATGCCCTACACCACAGGAGAAATTATACTCACTACCTCTGAGGATGCTTGCCATAGATGCAGGCGAAACGTCAGGAGAAATGCCTCTAGAACATGGCCCTATAGCCCGAAAAAACCCACAAGAACCTAGAAATTATACTGTTTAGCTGGTATTGTACCATCTGACATCTGCCGGGTAGTAGTAGCGTGGAGTGAAATGACTAAGTCAGTGATATCTCCGGCCCGTCCTCTGTTCAGATATCAGCCAGCACGCCAATGCCTTAAATCAAGAAATAGTGTTCAAAGATTTACAGAGATACTCACAGGAACATCTCAGCAAGCAAGAGTCCAAAAGTGGCAGGCTCAAACCCCGAACCTCAATCCATGGCTGATATCAAATGAGAGACTCTTTCGTCAGCACACAGAAGGCTGAGCAACTTTGAAGGCGCTGAACAGACTGCGCTCTGGTACCACGGGATGCCATGCCAAAATGGCGCCACAAAGTGGTGTTCCCAGCATGCAAATGTGGAGAAGAGCAAACCACAGACCACCTACTACAATGCCATCCGAGCCCGGCCACATGCACAATGGAGGACCTTCTCACAGTGCACTAGAGGCAGGCCCGTAGCCAGGATTTCGTTTCGGGGGGGGGGGGCTGAATTTTTTTCAGGGGGGGTTTCGGGGGGGGGCTGAGTTTTGGGGGGGCTGAGTCTGAGTGAAAGAGGGTCTAGCCTAGCAAACCTTTTGTATCATTACCCCAATACCCCCATGCATATGGGATATATTGAGTATGGTGATCAGATCATGATATGAATAAACATAACAGTTTAAATAATGCACCAGTAAGGCCTTTTCGCGAACCACCATGAAAATTTCGGGGGGGGGGGGGGCTGAAGCCCCCCGAGCCCCCCCCCCCCGGCTACATGCCTGATCAGAGGCACTCCAAGCGGCCAGCTTCTGGTCAAAGGACATTGAGTATAATGCCAAGTTTTGAAACTTGTGTTTATAAAATACATTACAACTGTACCCTTGATTTGCTTCTGAGACAATAAATAAACAAATAACTATCTGGATAACTTGCCAAAAAAGTCACTTGCCAACCGGCTTAGAAAGCATCTGAAAACATAGCCCTTTGCGATCCTTTTTAAACGCCAAGATATCTCGACCCTACGCTTGAAACCTACGTCATGGGATGAACACTGTAGGTTGCCGTTTCTTAAGCGGGTGGCTCAGTAGTAATAATGCATGTGATGAAGTGATAGGAGAAACTGAAGAGGATGGACTGGACACTGCATCTCCTTTGTGCTCTGATTGGGACTGAAGGGTTTTGAAGGCCAGTCTTTTCCTCCTCCTCCTCCTCCGCCTCTTCCTCCTCCTTCTCCTCCTTTGGCACAGATACTGGAGGCGGTCACCTCCCTGCCGCTTGGCTCAGCTCCTCTTTCCATGATGCGGTGTGAGAAAGGAGCCTGGACCTCTCCAGGGAAGAGGCCTTGGAAGAAGGAGGCCGATGGCCAAGGACTGCAGGTGCTGCGGTCCCTCCTGGGAAATAAAAGGGAACAGATCTGGACGTGGAAGCGAAGCAGAGCCAGCCCTGGTTAGTCCTTGGAAGGTGCTGAATAGGCCTTGGAAGAAGAGGCCTTGGAAGAAGGAGGCCGATGGCCAAGGACTGCAGGAGCTGCGGGCCCTCCTGGGAAATAAAAGGGAACAGATCTGGACGTGGAAGCGAAGCAGAGCCAGCCCTGGTTAGTCCTTGGAAGGTGCTGAAGGCTGACCAAGCCTCCCCTGAGTCTGACTTGTCTAAGAAAGAAAACTTTGAATGAATTCATGAGGCCACCATAACTCCATACACATCCACAACAATCGATATACAGGTAGTCCCCAAGTTATAAACAAGGCGTGTTCTTAGAATCATAGAATAATGAAAGTTAGTTAGTTAGGTGATCCCTCGTTGTCTGAGTAGGATTGTCTTCCAAGATCGGTGTACTGGTGGTGAGTCCATAGCTGACTGTGGAGCCCTATTCTTGCTCTGCATCTTCTTCCGCAGTGAGGGCATTGGTTTCCAGGTGGAAGGCGGTCCCGGTTGGGGTTGGCTTGACGCGCCTTCCTCTTGGCACGTTTCTCTCTTTCGCCCTCCATTTGTGACTCTTCAAATTCTACAGCACTGCTGGTCACAGCTGACCTCCAGCTGGAGCCCTCAAAGACCAGGGCTTCCCAGTTCTCAGTGTCTATGCCAGTTTTTAAGATTGGCTTTGAGCCCATCTTTAAATCTCTTTTCCAACCACATAGAATCATAGATTTTTGGAAGTTGCAGTTCACCTGCATCCAGAAATACTGTGACCCCCACCAACAATGGACGGGGACCTTACTTACTTACTTACTTACTTAGGCGATCCCTCGTTGGACGAGTAAGATGGTCTTCCTTGATGACTATTTTTGTGGGTTTGTAGGTGGTTGTGGAGTCCTATTCTTGACCCGCATCTTCTCCCACAGTGAAGGCATTGATTTCCAGGTGGAAGGCGTTTTCCGTTCTTAAGTTCGGAGTAGAGCAACTGCTTTGGGAGACGGTGGTCAGGCATCCGGACAACGTGGCCGGTCCAGCGGAGTTGATGGCAGAGGACCATCGCTTCAATGCTGGTGGTCTTTGCTTCTTCTAGCACGCTGACGTTTGTCCGCTTGTCTTCCCAAGAGATTTGCAGGATTTTCTGGAGGCAGCGCTGATGGAATCGTTCCAGGAGTTGCATGTGACGTCTGTAGACAGTCCACGTTTCGCAGGCATATAGCAGGGTTGGGAGGACAATAGCTTTATAAACAAGCACCTTGGTATCCCTACGGATGTCCCGGTCCTCAAACACTCTCTGCTTCATTCGGGAAAATGCTGCACTCGCAGAGCTCAGGCGGTGTTGTATTTCGGTGTCGATGTTGACTTTGGTGGCACAGAGAACCAAACTTGGCACAGAGATGCCCCATGGCCCACTGAACATACTGCAGGAGTTGGGGGGAATAGACCTTGATTTTTGGGAGTTGAAATTCACCTGCATCCAGAGAGCACTGAAACCAGCCAATGTTGGATCTGGACTAAACTTGGAAGAAAGACCCAACATGGCCAACCTTTTTTTTGGTGGGAGTGGGGGAGGTGATTGACCTTGGGATATGGGAGTTGTAGTTCAGCCTTATCCAGAGAGCCCTTTGAACCCCACCAATGATGCATCTGGACAGAGGCGGCCCTAGGTAATTTTCAATGGTAAGCAAACAGTATTTTGACCCCCCCCCCCCCAACCAATCACTGATATATATTTTCTGTTCGTCATGGGAGTTCTGTGTGCCATATTTGGTTCAATTCCATCATTGGTGGAGTTAAGAATGCTCTTTGATTGTAGGTGAACTATACATCTCAGTAACCACAACTCGCATATGTCAAGGTCTATTTTCCCCCAAGAGCGCCTCAAGAGCGCCCCTGGGCAAAATCAACTATACTGCAAATGCTTACTTTGCGTAATGGGTTGAGCCACCCCTGCATCTGGACTACGCTTGGCACACAGACCCAATGTGGCCAACTTTGAATACTGGCAGGGTTTGGGGGTGACTGACCCACGATTTTGGGACCACTTTTACTGGCTTGTGCCAGGTTCTTTGCAGTTCGATCTTTAAATCCTCATATAATGTCAGCTTTTCCAGTTGTTTCTCTTCAATCCTGCTGTCACCTGGGATTGCAACATCAACAATCCATACTTGGTTTTTTTTAACACAATTGTGAGGTCAGGAGTCTTGTGCTCCAAAACTCTGTCAGTCTGAATTCAGAAGTCCCAGAGTAGCTTGACGTGTTCATTTTCTGTAACTTTATCAGGTTTGTGATTTCACCAGTTCTTTGTCACAGGCAGTTAGTATTTATGGCACAACTTCTTCTTCTTCTTCTTAATATTATTGAGGAAGTGTGGCTTTCTGTCGGGGGTGCTTTGATTGTGTTTTTTCCTGTCTGGCAGAAGGAGGTTGGACTAGATGGCCCAAGTGGTCTCTTCCAAGATTGAGGTGGTCCTTGGGGCTGAATGGGGACCCCAAAGTCAAGGGATGGTTTGGAGTGCCGTCTACTGAACCTCAGCATCTGCTGCCTGGGTCCACCTTCCTCTGATGGGCACCTACCTGATCTTCCTTGGGATGGAGCCAATGCAGGAATGCCTCCGGAAGGGGCACCGGGCACCAAGCAGCATCCTCTCCTGACCCACAAGGGAACAGCATGACGCTCCCAATCACCCCCTAACTCCCTCCTTCTTCGTCTTACTCAGGACCCGAACAATGGGTTCAGAATTCACGTCAGAGTCCGGACGGGTGGCATAAGAGGCCCATTGTCTCTGCTCCAAACTGGGGAAGGGGATGGAGTGGGCTTCAGGCAACTTTGCCGAGAGCCTTCCCGGATGAGGATGGACTGTTTGCATTTGGGTGGAGACACCAAGGACTGGAGGGATCCCCCCCAAGGAAAACATACACCCTTAAAATCCCACTCATTGTTGTTCGGCTTCTGGGTCATTTCCCCTCATGACACCAGAGTGGAACAAAGCTTCAATTGTGGGGCTGACGTCTTCCGGAAGAAGGGTTCTCCCTGCCGAATAGGGCAGGGGCAAAACAAGCACAGAAAGGCCAGGCCTAGAACCAAAGCATGGGCACCGGTCTCTTCTGTGAGCAGCAGGTTCCCAAAAGAGGTTTCCTCCGATCCAATCATGTATCCGTTTACTTCTTTAAGCCACCCTCTTGCTCCCAGCTGCTGAGTTTATAGGTTTTTTCCCCCACTTAGAACTCAGTGTCGAGCAGGCATGGGCAAACTTCAGCCCTCCAAGGTCAGAGAAGCAGATGACAAAGACAAAAGAATGGCCTTTCTTGGGGAGCGTGGTTGCTCTATCAATGTTTAACATTTACACAATTGATCGGCCACTGCCAGAAGGAATAGAGAGTTTCATCTATGCTGACGATCGTGCCATCACTGCTCAAGAATGGAGCTTTGGAAATGGTTGAACCAAAGCTTTCCAAACCTTTAGGTGCTCTCACTGCCTATGACAGGGTAAGCCAGCTGATTCCTAGAATCAGATCCTCTGCAGAGGCCAGTAGCCACAGATGCAGGCAGAACGTCAGGAGGAGTGAATGCTGCTAGAACACATTGGCGATACAGCCCAGAAACCACACAACACACTAGTGGATTCGGCCGTGAAAAGTCTTCGACAATACATAATCAAAGAGACTTTACTGCCAGGATCAAAAGGAGTCCAGTGTCTAGATGGAGGGAAGTTATGGTGCCTCTCTCTTCTGCTTTGGTTAAACCAGTATTTCTCAACCTTCCCAATGCCGCAACCTCATAATAAAGTTCCTCATGTTGTGGTGACCCCCAACCTTAACATTATTTTCATTGCTACTTCATAACTGTAACTGTAATTGTATGGAGCCCCCGGTGGCACAGTGGGTTAAACTCCTGTGCTGGCAGGACTGAAGACCGACAGGTCGCAGGTTCAAATCCAGGGAGAGGTGGATGAGCTCCCTCTATCAGCTCCAGCTCCTCATGCGGGGACATGAGAGAAGCCTCCCACAAGGATGATAAAAACATCAAATCCCCTGGGCAACGTCCTTGCAGACGGCCAATTCTTTCATACCAGAAGTGACTTGCAGTTTCTCAAGTCGCTCCTGACACGACCAAACTATAATTTTGCTACTGTTATGAATCATCATGTAAATATCCGATATGCAGGATGGATTTTCATTCACTGGACCAAATTCGACACAAATACCCAATATGCCCACATTTGAATGCTGGTGAGGTTTGCAGGGTGGGATTAATTTTGTCATTTGAAGGTTGTAGTTGCTGGAATTTATAGTTCACCTACAATCAAAGAGCATTTTAAACTCCACCAGTAATGGCACTGAACCAAACTTGGCGCACAGAACTCCCATGACCAACAGAAAATACTGGATGGGTTTGGTGAGCATTGACCTTGAGTTTGGAAGTTGCAGTTCACCTATATCCAGAGAGCACTGTGGACTCAAACAATGATGGATCTGGACCAAACTTGGCACAAATATTCAATATTCCCCAATGTGAACACTGGTGGAGTTTTGGAGAAACAGACCTTGACATTTGGGAGTTGTAGTTGCTGGGGTTTATAGTTCACCTACAATCAAAGAGCATTCTGAACCCCACCAATGATAGAATTGGGCCAAACTTCCCACACAGAATCCCCATGACAATGATGGATCTGGACCAAACTTGGCACAAATATTCAATATTCCCAAATGTGAACACTGGTGGAGTTTTGGAGAAACAGACCTTGACATTTGGGAGTTGTAGTTGCTGGGATTTAAAGTTCACCTACAATCAAAGAGCATTCTGAACCCCACCAATGATAGAATTGGGCCAAACTTCCCACACAGAACCCCCATGACCAACAGAAAATACTGTGTTTTCTGATGGTCTTTGGTGACCCTTTTGAAACCCCCTTGCAACCCCCCAGAAGTCCCGACCCCCAGGTTGAGAAATACTGCTTTAGGTACTCTTATTGCATATTACAGGGAAAATCTGTTGATTCCTAATCCATCTAAGAAACAATTGGAAAAGTGGGACAACGGAAGAGCAATTGGGACTGTTCCCAGCCAAATCAGGACACGCAAAATATAGACCCAGGAATCATGCATCCCTTTGGAAGTAGATGCAGCTCCCATCAGTCTAAGGTTAAGGGTGCAACCATACAAACAGATATGATTGGGCTTCGATGTAAATGGGGGATGAAAAATATTCTGTCCCACACTGTTTGCTTTAATAGTTCCTGACCTCATGGATTGGAGGCTGGGGAGCATTGTTTGGAATTTGTCTCACTCCTATAAATAGATGCTGACCCGACTGGCAGGGGGGCAGGTCAGAGAAGGGAGCAAAAGTAAGTGCAAATGTTCAAAATAATAATACTCTAGCGATACACGTAATAAAAGAGAAAATATGCATGTGTGTGGCTGGAGTGTCCACTTCCACAGGCTCCCACTTCCACAAACAGCTATAACTTCCACCGCTCAAGAAACAACAATGGCCCTCCCTCCAATGACATCACCGGAAACATGTTCAAGAGCCCTGCCAATTTCCTCCAGAAACACCATAATGTCCACCACCACCAAGTGAAGGCTTTTATATGGGGACCATTTTATGTGTTTCCTCCACCACAGACATCCCAGTGTTTCTTACTCTCACCATTGGTGTGGAAATTACATGACCCCGCCTACTACATCTCCCTTAACCCTTTCCTATTCTTTTCTATGGCACACAGCAAACAGAGGATTTAATCAGCGACTGAACATACAAGAGAGGTTTGGGGAGAATTCACCATGATTTATAGGAATTGTAGGTACTGGGATGTATAGTTCATCTGCAATCAATGAGTACTCTAAATTCGACCAAAGATGGAATTGGACCAAACTTGGCACACAGAGCCCCCAGGATCAGCAAAAAATCCTGGAGGTCTTTGGAGGAAAATCACCTTGAATTAGGGGAGTTGTAGTTCACCTACATCCAGAGTGCACTGTGAACCCAAACACCGATGGATCTGGACCAAACTTGGCACACAGACCCAATATGCTGTAATTTGATTCTTGGAGGGGTTTAGGGGGAACTGACCTTTCTTCCTGGGAATTGTAGTTCACCCACAAGCAAAGAAACAGTGACCTCCAGCAATGATGGACCTGGACCAAATTTGGCACACAGAACCCCCATGACTAACTCAACCTACTTGAAGGGTTTAAGGGAACTGATTCATCAAATGGGAGTTGTAATTTACCCTACAGCCAGAGAGCACACTGAACCCCACCGCTGATGCATCTAGAGCAGAGGTTCTCAACCTTCCTAATGCCGCAACCCCTTAATATAGTTCCTCATGTTGTGGTGACCCCCAACCATAACCCTAACATTATGAATCGCCATATAAATAATGATCTGCAGGATGTATTTTCATTCACTGGAGCAAATTTGGCACAAATACCCGGTATGCCCAAATTTGAATACTGGTGGAGTTGGCGGGGGGATTGATTTTGCCATTTGGGAGTTGTAGTTGCTGGGATTTATAGTTAACCTGTAAACAAAGAGCATTCTGAACCCCACCAACAATGGAACTGAACCAAAGTTGGCACACAGAACTCCCATGACCAACAGAAAATACTGGAAGGGTTTGGTGGGCATTTACCTTGAGTTTGGGAGTTGAAGTTCACCTATATCCAGAGAGCACTCTAGACTCCAACAATGATGGATCTGGACCAAACTTGGAACGGATACTCCATATGCCCAAATGTGAACACTGGTGGGGTTTTGGGAAAATAGACCTTGAGATTTGGGAGTTGTACTTGCTGGGATTTATAGTTCACCTACAATCAAGGAGCGTTCTGATCCCCAACAATGATAGAATTGGGCCAAACTTCCCACACAGAGACCCCCATGACCAACAGAAAATACTGTGTTTTCTGATGGTCTTTGGCGACCCCTCTGACACCCCTTCACGACCCCTCCAGGGGTCCCGACCCCCAGGTTGAGAAACACTGATCTAGAGCAAAGTTGTCCAACATAACAAACTAAGTACTGAAGGAGTTTCTCGGGGTTAACCTGGCATGATGTGAGTTGTAGCTCATCCACAACCTTAAGCATTTTGTACAATTAAAACACTGACTTTTTCAAATAACATGGGCAATGCCAAGTACTGAAGTTAGTACAATATTAACTCAATACACAATATATATCTAATCTGAGAGATATGACAAAATACTCCCCATAGTCCCCCTCAATGGCATCTCTTACCAAAGCGTGTGGGCCACGGTGAACCTCCGCTTGCTCCGGATGTTGGGATTTATCTGCATTTTCCTAAAGGGGTGAAGGGTTCAAGGAGGAAGGAGACAGAGGAAGCATGGCCAGGCTCCCCAAATGTGAAGGTCAGTGACGATGGGCAGAGTGGCGGTCAGAGGTCTGGCCATGGCCACAGCCGCACAGGCCTTGTCCTACGGGAGGACTGCACAAAAGTCTCTCTTTGCTGATATTCCAGGATGACCGCAGTCCCAACAGGGTCTGTTTGGGGTTTGGAGTCCCGGCCCTGAGCAAGAGACGTGCCGAGCAACATGACGTCCCAGCTGCTGCTGCTCCCAAGACGTTCCTGCCGCTGGGTCCAGCCCAGTTGGGAAACTAAACAAATGGCCTGGCTCCAACCCAACAGAGAGCCATCACACGGGCCAACTTTCCCTCACCGGCTGTGGTGGAGAAAAGCAGGACTAGAGTCATAGGATCATAGAGGTGGAAGAGACCACATGGGCCATTTAGTCCAACCCCCTGCATGCAGGAAAAGCACAATTAAAGTATCCCTGACAGATGGCCATCCAGCCTCCATTTAAAAGCTTCCAAGGAAGGAGCTTCCACCACAATCTGAGGCAGAGAGTTCCACTACTGAACAGCTCATACAGTGACAAAGTTCTTACTCGTTTTCAGATGGAATCTCATTTCCTGTCATTTGAATGAATAAAGATGTTGAACGGAACTGGGGAAGACCCCCTTCATTCCAAGACACAAATGTTGTGGCGTAATGTAAAATAAACCATGTGTATTTCACATTTGATCAGCCCACGTACTGCCTTGCCAGAGAAAGAAAATATGCCATGCAGATGAACAATGAAGAACAAGTAGTTTACTCTTTGTAAATTAGAACAACAAATTTAGAATCATGTGATCAGTTACATCGACTCCTTTTATGAGAGATTTAATATAGTCTTTCTTTGTCCATGTGGATAAACTCCTTCAGCAGTTCATGAAGCAAGAGCACACTCCAAATTCTGTCTCTCTCTGCTTCCCGCTTCATCTCTCTGTGCATCCGCATAGCTCAAGCCTGAACAAAATGTAACTGCAATCAAAAGTCCCAGGCTCAGCCTGCTCCCCGGGCATTGCCCGACCAATCAGCTTCATGCATCTTATTTTGCAGTTGAAACACACGAACTCATAATAAATTCACACACACATCATAATAAATTGTGGCAAGTTCTTAGTGGTATGGGGATACCAAATCACCTTATCTGTCTCCTGAGGAATCTGTATAACAACCAAGTAACAACAGTAAGAACTGACCATGGAAGATCAGACTGGTTCAAGATTGGGAAAAGCATACGGCGTACTCTCACTCAACCTATTCAACTTGTATGCAGAACACATCATGCACTGTGTGGGGCTTGACGAATCCAAGGCTGGAGTTAAAATTGCTGGAAGAAACATTAACAACCTTAGATATGCAGATGATACCACTTTGATGGCCGAAAGTGAGGAGGAGCTAAGGAGCCTTCTAACAAGGTGAAAGAAGAAAGTGCAAAAGCTGGGTTGCAGTTAAACACTTAAAAAATCCAAGATCATGGCAACACAACTGATTGATAACTGGCAAACAGAGGGAGAAAAAATGGAGGCAGTGACAGACTTTGTATTTCTAAGTGCAAAGATTATTGCAGATGCAGACTGTGGCCAGGAAATCAGAAGATGTTTACTTTTTGGGAGGAGAGCAATGACCAATCTTGATAAAATAGTGAAGAGTAGAGACGTCACACCGGCAACAAAGATCTGCATAATCAAAGCCATGGTATTCCCCATAGTCACCTATGGATGCAGGGGCGGCTCGTCCATTATGCGAAGTAAGCGGTCGCAGAACGCTTTTTTTTGCCAGGGGTGCAGAGGCGCCTCTGTAAATGCCCCTCGACCGCCACTTCTCCCAATGGCTGAGGAGAAAGTCGGGAGAAGAGGTGACTTTTGGTGCACACGCCAGGGTCTTCAGGCACGCCTCCGGACCCAAAGCGGGCCAGGCAAGGGAGCAAGTGCGGCAAGTGTAGTTACTGGGATGTATAGTTCACCTACAATCAAAGAGCATTCTGAACTCCACCAATGATGGAATTGAACCAAATATGGCACACAGAACTCCCACGACAAAGAGAAAATATATATCAGTGATTGGTTGGGGAGGGGGGGCAAAATGAAGATATGCAATGGTATTCCGCGAAGTAACGTATTGATGTGAGAGGTGGACCATAAAGAAGGCTGAGGGAAGGAAGAGAGACACTTTTGAACGTGGTGTTGGAGGAAAATTCTGAGAGTGCCTTGGATCACAAGAAGATCCCAATCAGTCCATACTTCAGGAAATAAAGCCCGACTGCTCATTGGAGGGAAGGAAAGATGACGTACTTTGGCCACATCATGAGAAGACAGGAAAGCTTAGAGAAGACAATGATGCTGGGGAAAATGGAAGGAAAAAGGAAGAGGCCGACCAAGGGCAAGATGGATGGATAGATCCTTGAAGTGACTGGCTTGACTTTGAAGGAGCTGGGGGTGGTGACGGCCGACAGGGAGCTCTGGCATGGGCTGGTCCATAAGGTCATGAAGAGTCGGAAGTGACTGAACGAATAAACAACACCACCACACACACACACTCACTGATTCCTTGCATGCTCCAACAAACGTCTCTTCCAAAGGCATGCTCAACAGGGGCAGAGGCGACCCTAGGTAATTTTCAACGGTAAGCAAACAGTATTTTATATATTTATTAGGCTTGGGTAACCACGGAAAAATTTGGTTCTAAACTCGTTTTGTTTTTAGGGGGCCCTTGCGTTTCGTTTTTTTTAATAATTCCGAAATTTTCCTTTTAAAAAATTTCGAAATATACGAAATTTCGTATAATTACGAATCGATTCGTTAATGGCGGACGCGACTGCGCAATATGCTAAAAAAACCTCCAAATGGGACAGGAGGAACTTCTGAAGCTTCCCTCTCCCTCTGTTGTTGACTGTTGGTGTGATAAAACAAACAACAACTATAAAACTTGCACCAGACATGCGAAAATAATTACGAAATAATTACGAAACAATTACGAAATAATGACGAAATAAATTGGAAAAATTGTTTCGAATCTTAATTACTCCTCACACTATTCCTGCATGGCTCAATATTGGATCGTAAGCTAATTTAAATACGAATTAATAACGAATTACGAAATTAACGAACGAAACCGCCCAAGCCTAATATTTATATATTTTCGGTTCGTCATGGGAGTTCTGTGTGCCATATTTGGTTCAATTCCATCATTGGTGGAGTTCAGAATGCTCTTTGATTGTAGGTGAACTATACATCCCAGTAACTACAACTCGCATATGTCAAGGTCTATTTTCCCCCAAGAGCACCTCAAGAGTGCCCCTGGGCAAAATCAACTATACTGCGAATGCTTACTTTGCGTAATGGGTTGAGCCGTCCCTGAACAGGGGCGACCTACAACATTGATGGGTCGTAACCAAACGAAGTTGGAGCAAGTGAACTACAGGGATGAGTCCTCTAAAGCGGGACAGAGTCAAAGCCTGGCTTTGGCAGTCAGCAACTGTGGCCTTCGAAGCCCTTACGCAAATGTAAACACTCTCTTCTGACCTTTAGCTGATATCCAGGGATTATCTGCAAAGGCCTACCCGTTCCTCTTTGGGGACAAAGAGGGCAATGCTGCCACAGGCAAGGGAGGGGATCCAGGGAACAGCCTGTGTGTGTTTTATGTCATTTGATCCAGGCAATGGCCTTCTCATTCCCAGGCCCATCTGGTGCAGCAGGAAAAAAAACAGCTCTTTTTAGAAATGTAATTCATGGTTCTACTCACTGCAATGCCAAAGACCAGATAAGTGGTGTTCACTGGTTTCTGGGAAGCTATATGTGCTCTGGATTATAACAGAGATCTCTAAAAGTACCAGGAAGCATCCCTACATTCGATGGATGACTTCGTATTGCAGTTGCCCTATTACACCTTCAAGTCATTTCAGACTTTTGACATCCAACTAACCTATCATGAAGTTTGATCATTCAGATTTCTTCAGTCTTTCATCCAATCAAGGAAGCCAATCGCTGCCCTGAGTTGGCAGGAGAAACGTAGGACATAAATCCAAGAAATCAATAAATACCATTATTTTTCTTTCAAATCTTCTATTGGGGATGTATTCCATCCTGGGCAGGCATATTCAGCAGCTGAGTAGCAAAACGCAAGGGAAGATGTCTGGCCGGGGTGGTCCATGCCTTGGTCACCTCTAGATTGGACTACTGTAATGTGCTCTACGTGGGGCTGCCCTTGAAAACGGCTCGGAAATTCCAACTGGTCCAACGGGCGGCGGCCAGGATGTTAACTGGTGCTCCTTACAGAGAGAGGTCAACCCTCCTGTTCAAGGAGCTCCATTGGCTGCCATTCATTTTCCGGTCCCAATTCAAGGTGCAGGTGCTCACCTACAAAGCCCTAAATGGTTTGGGACCCGCCTACCTGCGTGACCGCATCTCCATATATGAACCCACACGATCCCTTCGATCATCTGGAGAGGCCCTGCTCACGATCCCACCTGCGTCGCAAGCGCGTTTGGTGGGGACGAGGGACAGGGCCTTCTCTGTGGTGGCCCCCCGACTCTGGAACTCTCTCCCCAAGGACATTAGACAAGCCCCAACGTTGGCAGTCTTTAGGAAGAGCCTGAAGACTTGGCTGTTCCAGTGTGCATTTCCAGAATAGGAAACTCCTAGAACCATGTCCCAAATGCACTTAGTTAGAGTTTTACGATTGTCTGCACATTGCACCTACCTCCAAAACCTCTCCATTTCACCTGTCATGTCCAGCCAAATTGACAAAGAAAAAACATGGTTGTGGCTCACAAATGGAACTCTGAAAAAGGAGACGAAGGGCCTGATTCTGGCAGCCCAAGAACAAGCCATTCGAACCAATGCCATCAAAGCCAGAATTGAAAAGTCGACAACAGATCCCAAATGTAGACTCTGCAAGGAAGGAGATGAAACAATAGATCACATCCTCAGCTGCTGCAAGAAGATCGCGCAGACAGACTACAAGCAGAGGCATAACACCATTGCTCAGATGATTCATTGGAACTTGTGCCACAAATACCATCTGCCTGCAACAAAGAACTGGTGAGATCACAAGCCGGAAAAAAGTTACGATTGTGCCATCACCACTCAAGCAGAGAGCTTTGAAATGCTGGAACAGAAGCTCTCCAAAGCTTTAGGTGCTCTTTCTTCCTATTACAGCAAGAACCAGCTGATTCCTAATCCATCTAAAATGCAGACATGTGCTTTTCATCTTAAGAACAGACAGGCATCTCGAGTTCTGAGGATGACCTGGGAAAGAATCCTGGAGCATTGCAGCACACCCAAATACCTGGGAGTCACTCTGGACCATGCTCTGACTTACAAGAAGCACTGCTTGAATATCAAGCAAAAAGTGGGTGCTAGAAACAATATCATATAAAAGCTGACTGGCACAACCTGGGGATCACAACCAGACACAGTGAAGACATCTGCCCTTGCGCTTTGCTACTCTGCTGCTGAATACGCATGCCCAGTGTGGAATACATCTCACCATGTTAAAACAGTGGACGTGGCTCTTAATGAGACATGCCACATTATCACAGGATTTCTATGCCCAACACCACTGGAGAAATTATACTGTTTAGTTGGTATTGCACCACCTGACATCCGCCTAGGAAGTAGCCAGCAATGAAAGGAACAAGGCATTGACACCTCCAGCCCCTCCTCTGTTCAGATACCAGCCAGCATGTCAATGACTTAAATCAAGAAACAGCTTCCTAAAATCTATAGAGATACTTGCAGTCCAAAAGTGGAAGGCGAAAACTCAGAACCTCAATCGGTGGCTGAGACCGGATAAGAAACAACCCCTTGGCACACAGAGGACTGGGAGACTTGGAAGGCGCTGAACAGACGAGATACAGAGCCAAATGGGACTCAAAGTGGAATTCATGACATGCGAGTATGGAGAAAAGCAAACCACAGACCACTTACTACAATGCAGCCTGAGCCCTGCCAAATGCACAATGG
>NW_026847771.1:52486792-52626808 GCF_025583915.1 Anolis sagrei ordinatus
GGCACAAATATGGTGCCACTCCCTTCCAGTCCTCCAGATCTGGCCAGGGTGGTCCATGCCTTAGTCACCTCCAGATTGGACTACTGTAATGCACTCTACGTGGGGCTGCCCTTGAAAATGGCCCAGAAATCCCAACTGGTTCAACGAGCGGCGGCCAGGTTGTTAACTGGAGCTCCTTACAGAGAGAGGTCAACCCTCCTGTTTAAGGAGCTCCACTGGCTGCCATTCATTTTCCGGTCCCAATTCAAGATGCAGGTGCTTACCTACAAAGCCCTAAACGGTTTGGGACCCGCTACCTGCATGACCGCATCTCAGTATATGAACCCACATGACCTTCGTCCCGCCTACCTGCGTGACCGCATCTCCGTATATGAACTCACACGATCCCTCCATTCATCTGGAGAGGCCCTGCTCACAATTCCACCTGCGTCACAAGCGCGTTTGGTGGGGACAAGGGACAGGGCTTTCTCTGTGGTAGCCCCCTGACTCAGGAACTCTCTCCCCAAGGACATCAGACAAGCCCCAACATTGGCAGTCTTTAGGAAGAGCTTGAAGACCTGGCTGTTCCAGTGTGCCTTTCCAGAATAGGAAACTCCCAGCATCATGTCCCAAATGCACTTTATTAGAGATTTAAGATTGTCTGCACATTGCACCTACCCTAAAATCCTTACATTTCACCTGTCATGTCCAGCACTTTTAATTTTATTCATTACATTTGGCCCGGCCCTTAGTTTTAAATGCGTCATGGTGTCATTGTTTTTAGTGTTTTATTGTTTGCTTGATGTTTTATAATTTGCTTTATGAGTTTTACTGTTGTATTTGTATGCTGTTGTTTTGTTGGTGGCCTTGGCCTTTGTAAGCCGCATCGAGTCCTTCGGGAGATGTTAGCGGGGTATAAATAAAGTTAATAATAATAATAATAATGTCTTCACTGTGCCTAGTTGTGATCCCCAGGTTGTGCCAGTCAGCTTTCGTATGATATTGTTTGTAGCACCCACTTTTTGCTTGGTATTCAAGCAATGCTTCTTATAAGTCAGAGCACAGTCCAGAGTGACTCCCGGGTATTTGGGTGTGCTGCAATGCTCCATGGGATTCCTCTCCAGGTAATCCTCAGAGCTCGAGATGCTTGTCTGTTCTTAAGAGGGAAAGAAAACACATGTCTGTGATGGATTAGGAATCAGCTGGTTTTCCCTGTAATAGGCAGTAAGAGCACCTAAAGCTTCTGAGAGCTTCTGTTCAACCATTTCAAAGCTCCCTGCTTGCACGGTGATGACATGATCATCAGCATATATGAAGCTCTCTGTCCCTTCTGGCAATGGCTGATCATTTGTGTAGATGTTAAACATTGATGGAGCAAGCATGCTCCCCAGAAGCAGGCTGTTTTTCTGTTTTCACCATGTGCTTCTCTGACATCAGGAAAGTCAGCAGTATCTTTCATGCATGCCCTGAATACAGATTTGACTTGGACAATGTTTGTGTTACACAAAAGGTGATGATCCCTTACATTAGTCAATTATCTGTTATACACTAACGGTTCTTTTGAGTCAAATTTTTGTTTTTTATTTGGTGACTGTGACAAACAAGTTGCTTATACGCTGATCCAATTCGGCTTCTTAATTAGGACAGACAGACGCCCTGTGTTAGATTTAATAACTGCTTTTGTGTTTTTCTTCCAAAAATCATTGCCTACTATTGTTTAGCCTTGACAGACCGAGTTGGAGCGGTCAGAGTTCGAACCTTGTTTTAAACACACTAATCCCTGAATCAAGCCAACTACCAGAGAGATTAGGGAGAAAAAGGAGCGTAGAGTTTTCATCTCATGATTGTTACGATTCATGCCATTTCCACACTCCAAGCAGAGACAAGTCGCCGTGTAAGCTGCAGAGAGCTTTTGAACAATGGATATAGCGATGCGAACATAACGCTCTTTCCCATTAAAGCTTTCACACTATAGAGCGTGCTCTCTTTTTTATCCTTTGTATATATTATTTATCTTTCTACTTCGCTCATTAAACTAGCTCCATCTATAGACCACCTAGCTCATTGGATATTTACCTTAATAACTATACCTCATAAAAACAAGCAGAAATGTTTGAAATATTATCATCATGAATACATTAATTAAGATAACAAGACGCAGACAGCCAGACACGGCCATCTCGCAAGGTTATGAGCGAATGGATTATATGAGTTCTTATCTGGCTGGGAAAGAATCCTACTGGAGCATTGCAGCGCACCCAAATACCTGGGAGTCACTCTGGACCATGCTCTGACTTACAAGAAGCACTGCATGACTCACAAACATAAAGTGGGTGCTAGAAACAATATCATATAAAAGCTGACAGGCACAACCTAGGGATCACAACCAGACACAGTGAAGACACCTGCCCTTGCGCTTTGCTACTCTGCTGCTGAATACGCATGCCCAGTGTGGAATATATCTCACCACATTAAAACAGTGGATGTGCCTCTTAATGAGACATGCCACATTATCACAGGATTTCTGTACCCAACATTGCTGGAAAAATTGTACTGTTTGGTCAGTTTTGCACCACCTGACATCCGCCTAGGAAGTAGCCAGCAATGAAAGGAACAAGGCATTGACATCTCCAGCCCATCCTCTGTTCAGATACCAGCCAGCATATCAATGACTTAAATCAAGAAACAGCTTCCTAAAATCTATAGAGATACTTGCAGTCCAAAAGTGGAAGGCGAAAACTCAGAACCTCAATCGGTGGCTGAGACCGGATAAGAAACAACCCCTTGGCACACAGAGGACTGGGAGACTTGGAAGGCGCTGAACAGACGAGATACAGAGCCAAATGGGACTCAAAGTGGAATTCATGACATGCGAGTATGGAGAAAAGCAAACCACAGACCACTTACTACAATGCAGCCTGAGCCCTGCCAAATGCACAATGGAGCGCCTTCTCACAGCGACACCAGAGGCACTCCAAGTGGCCCACTTCTGGTCAAAGAGAATCTAGCATAATGCCAAGTTTTTAACTTTGTGTGTGGTTTTTCTACACATTGTAACTATTATTCTCAACTAGCTGTCCCCTGCCACACGTTGCTGTGGCCCAGTCTGTGCATATGTATTTTGTGTTTTGTGTGTGTGTATATGTATATATGTGTGTATACGTGTAAATATGTTGTTTTGCGCATGCATTGTAATGTTTTTTTAGTCTCTTCTGCTGTGTTTTTCAGTGTTTTTATGAGTGATGGTCACTTGTTGCAGGCCTGATATATGTATTTTGGTGTCTATTTGTCCAGTGGTTTTTGATTTATGTTAATCATAAATACACAGACAGTATTTTATTTATTTTTATAGGAGGTATTTAGCAGTGTTTCTATACTTTTTTAAAGACACAACCCCTTATTGCAGTTCTTCATGTTGTGGTGACCCCCAACCATAATACTGTTTCCATTGCTACTTCATAACTGTAATGTTGCTACTGTTCTGAATCATCATGTAAATATCTGATATGAAAGATGTATTTATGTTGAAAGTCTTTGACAATACATTGTATTTCTGTTGTTATAAATTGAACATAATTAAAGCATACTGATTAATCACAAAAACAATAAGTTTGGGGAGTATGGACAACGGATGATGGGATTTGGAGTACCTTCAACTGATTCAGCTCAGACTTCCACAGACCACTAAGACCCCCATGAATGACAGATCTGAACCAAACTTGGCCCACAGAACATTCATGGTCATCAGAAAATACTGGAGGGGTTTGGGAGGAATCCACAGTAATAGGATCCTAGTGTTGCAAGAGACCTCCAAGGGCCATCCAGTCCAACCTCCTCCTGCCATAAGGGAAAAACACAATCCAAGCACTCCTAACAGATGGCCATAGAGACTGCTTAATAATAATACTATTATTAATAATAGTAATAGAATCATAAAGTAGGGAGACCTCCAAGGTCCATCCAATCCAACTTCCTTCTTTCCTTCCTTCCTCCTTCCATTCCTTCCTTCCTTCCTTCCTTCCTCCTCCTTCCTTCCTTCTTCCTTCCTTCCTTCCCATCCTGCCTCCTTCCTTCTCTCTTTCCTACCTTTCCTTCCATTCATATCCTTCTCTTCACCAGTCCTTTTCTTCCTGTCTTCTCTCCTTTCTTTCCCTTCCTTCCTCCCTTCCTTCTGTGGCAGTTTGTAAGGGGTTTGCATCCTCCCTTCACCCGACGGTCCTGAGTGGGGGGAGGGGTGCGTGCAGCCGCTCCTGCAGCCAGGCTTCCATTTCAAACCTCTGCTGGGGCTTGGCCATGGATTGACCTTGAAGGAGCTCTCAAGATATACAGTCCTTAAATCCAGTGTTTCTCAACCTGGGGGTCGGGACCCCTGAGGGGGTCGCGAGAGAGTTTCAGGGGGGTCGCCAAAGACCATCAGAAAACACACATTTCTGATGGTCTTAGGAACCCTTTTGGCAGAGAAGGCAGAATATCTCTCTGCCTGTCCTTCTCTTTCTTTTTGGTGTTGGTGAACTACAACTCACAGAATTCAAAAACAGCCCTTCCCCGACCCCACTAGTAATCAATGTTGGCCATGTAGGTAGTATGTCGAGTTTAGTACAGATCCCTTATGGGGTGGATTCAGAATGCTCTTTGATTGCAGATTAACTATAAATCCCAGCAACTTCAACTCCCAAATGCCAAGGTCTATTTTTCCCAAACTTTGGGCATATTGAGTATTCATGCCAAGTTTGGTCCAGATCCATTAATGTTTGAGTCCACAGTGCTCTCTGGAGGTAGGTGAACTACAACTCTAAAACTGAAATCAATGCCCACCAAATCCTTCCAATATTTTCTCTTGGTCATAGGAGTTTTGTGTGCCAAATTTGGTTCAGTTCCATAGATGGCGGAGTTCTCTTTGATTGTAGTTTAACTATAAATCTCAGCAACTACAACGGCCAAATGACAAAATCAATCCCCCCAGCCCCACAAGTATTGAAATTTGGGCATATCATTTGTGCCAAATTTGGTCCAGCGAATGAAAATACATCCTGCATGTCAGATATTTACATTACAATTCATAACAGGAGCAAAATTACAGTTATGAAGTAGCAATGAAAATAATGTGATGGTTGGGGGTCACCACAACACGAGGAACTGTATTAAGGGGTCACAGCATTAGGAAGGTTGAGAAACACTGCTCTACGGTGACTGCCGGCGCTTGCTTTGTCACGCCCTCCTCCCTCTCTCCTTCCTTCCTTCCCTCTTTCCTTTCCTCAGGAGTCTGCCTTCCTGCTTGGAAAGGGACTCCATGGCGAGGCAGCCCCTTTCCTCTTTCGAAGGTTGGTGCCTCAGTCTTCTTGCGCGCGCTGGGGAGAGGGCTTTTTGCGCATGCTCAGTTAGGTACTTTTTTGGGGAGGGATGTTAAAGTTATTTCCCCTTCCTTTTAAAAGATTTTTTTGTTTGGAAGACATAGATCGGATTACAATGTGTTTTGCTGCCAAATTTGGTGCCAATTCGTCCAGGGGTTTTTGAGTTCTGTGAATACCACAAACGAACATTGCATTTTTATTTATCTAGATTTGTTTCTGAGACGATAAATAAATATATTGTTGAAGGCTTTCATAGCTGGAATCACTAGGTTCTTGTGGGTTTTTTTCGGGCTATAGGGCCATGTTCTAGAGGCATTTCTCCTGACGTTTCGCCTGCATCTATGGCAAGCATCCTCAGAAAGGCACTGCAGACTACTTCAACCAGAGAAGTCAGCCATAGCAGAGCAACTGATGAACCGGCCTGGACACAGCATATTATTTGAGAACACAGAAATGCTGGACCACACCAACAACCACCATGTCAGACTACACAGAGAAGCCATTGAAATCCACAAGCATGTGGACAATTTCAACAGAAAGGAAAACCATGAAAATGAACAAAATCTGGCTACCAGTATTAAAAAACTCTAAAATTACAACAGCAAAACAGCAGAGAGGAAACAACCAGGCACATCTTAACACCTCTCAACAAAAGATTTTTCCCAGGCTCAGCCAGGCCTTCAAATGCTAATGAAGGTGGTCGGTTGAAACATTCACACCTAGCTCCAGCAGAGAAGAGCTCTTTGCCCCACCCCAGCCATTCCACAGATATATAAACCCATTGTCCTAATTCCAACAGACCTCACTACCTCTGAGGATGCTTGCCATAGATGCAGACGAAATGTCAGAAGAAATGCCTCTAGAACATGGCCCTATAGCCCGAAAAAACCCACAAGAACCTGATAAATAAATACATTCTATTGGGGATGTCTCTCCTAACATCTCAGCCTTGTTGTTTTAATGGGTTTCCACCAGATGGTGGCAGCTGAGCATCACATTCTTGGCGATGGCTTTCGTGTGCCTGTATTTGCCAGCCTTGAGCCCATTGACAGGCCTTTGGGAGACTGAGCTGTTTGCCCAAGGGCCACAGTCCCAAGCAGAAACAAGGGAGAACTCACACAGGAAGCCAAAACCAATGGGTCTAAGTCAGGCCGCTCAAAACGCAGCTGAAAGAAGGCCTTTTCTGGTTTTGGAAACCTAAAACAATTCAGGGAGAATCCACCACCTGTTTGAAAGGCAAATTCGGCGCTCTTCTTTCATCCATCCTGCTCAGTCGCTGCCCTTGCAAATTGAATTAGCCCAGGACAAGGAAGCTGCCCACAGCTGAGACCGGACTCATAGGCTTTAATTGGGTTACAAGATGGTCTATTTATTCTCTTGCTTGCAAGTCTCCTTCTTTGTAAGCTGTCCTAAAGAGTTTGGAGTAAAAACTCTCCAAAGCTCACTACTGCTGTAACTTCTGGGAGCTCAGTGGACAAATAATATGATTTGGCTACTGAGTAATATTCCTCTCTCAACTGCGCCTGAAGCAGAGAGGTAAATGACTTCTGTCTTGTCTTCTTGCTTCTCAACTTCAGGGATTCTTCGATGAAACCGATTATCTTGATCCCCCGCAGTCTGGTTTTGGGCCTGGTCGTGGAACGGAGACTGCTTTGGACACCTTGGTGGATGACCTACGCAGAGAGCTATACAGGGGGAGTGTGTCCTTGCTTTGTTCCCTTGGACATGTCAGCAACTTTTGATACCATCAACCATGGTCTCCTTCTGGGTTAGCTCTCCGGAATGGGTCTTGGGGGCATTGCACTGCAGTAGCTGCACTCCTTCCTGGAGGATTGTACCCAGTTGGAGAACCTGGGGGACGCCTGCTCGGACACCCAGCCATTGGCTTGTGGTGTCCCATATACTCTATTCCAGCATTTCTCAACCTGGGGGTTGGGACCTCGGGGGGGGGGGTCGCAAGGGGATTTCAGATGGGCCACCAAAGACCATCAGAAAACACAGTATTCTGATCCATTTTTTTCTCTTTCTATCCGCTCTATCTAAGGAGCAACATATTCCAAATAAAAATATTCAAAAAAAAAGAAAAGAAAAAGAAAACACAGTATTTTCTGTTGGTCATGGGGATTCTGTGTGGGAAATTTGGCCCAATTGTCTCATTGGTGGGGTTCAGAATGCTATCTGATTGTAGGTGAACTATAAATCCCAGCAACTACAACTCCCAAATGTCAAGGTCTATTTTCCCCAAACTCCACTGTGTTCACATTTGGGCATATTGAGTATTCATGCCAAGTTTGATCCAGATCCATCATTCTTTGAGTCCACAGTGCTCTCTGGATGTAGGAGAACTACAATTCCCAAACTCCCGGTCAATGGCCACCAAACCCTTCCAGTATTTTGTGTTGGTCATTGGAGTTCTGTGTGCCAAGTTTGGTTCAATTCCATCGTTGCTGGAGTTCAGAATGCTATCTGATTGTAGGTGAACTATAAATCCCAGCAACTACAACTCCCAAATGTCAAGGTTTATTTTCCCCAAATTCCACCAGTGTTTCCATTTAGGCATATTGAGTATTCGTGCCAAGTGTGACCCAGATCCATCATTCTTTGAGTCCACAGTGCTCTCTGGATGTAGGAGAACTACAATTCCCAAACTCCCGGTCAATGGCCACCAAACCCTTCCAGTATTTTGTGCTGGTCATTGGAGTTCTGTGTGCCAAGTTCAATTCCATCGTTGTTGGAGTTCAGAATGCTCTTTGATTGTAGGTTAACTATAAATCCCAGCAACTACAACTCCAAATGACAAAATCAATCTCCCTCCCCCAACCCCACCAGTATTCAGATTTGGGCGTATCAGGTATTTGTGCCAAATTTGGTCCAGTGAATGAAAATACATCCTGCATATCAGATATTTACATTGCGATTCCTAACAGTAGCAAAATTGCAGGTATTAAGTAGCAAAGAACATAATGTTGTGGTTGGGGGTCACCACAACATGTTTCTCAACCTTTCTAATGCCACGACTCCTTAATACAGTTCCTCATGTCGCGGTGACCCCAACCATAAAACTATTTTTGTTGCTACTTCATAACTGTAATTTTGCTACTCCCTCATGCTTTTTAACATCTACATCTGCTGGGCGAGGTCATCCGGAGCTTTTGAGTTGGGTGCCATCTCTATGCACATGACACACAACTCTACTTCTCTTTTCCACCCCATTCCAAGGAAGCCCCCCAGATCCTGGACCAGTGCCTGGTAGCTGTGATGGACTGGATGAGGGCCAACAAGCAGAGGCTTAATCCAGACAAGACAGCGGTCCTCCTGGCCAGTCACGAGGCCGATCTGGGTCTAAGGTGGCAACCTGTGGTTGACCAGTTCACACTTCCCCTGAGGACGTAGGTCCACAGTCTTGAGGTGCTCCTGGACTCGGCGCTGACACTTGAAGCTCAGGTGTCAGTGGTAGCCAGGATGGCCTTCACACAGTTAAAGCTTGTGCGCCAGCTGCGACTGTACCTCGAAAAGCCTGACTTGGACACAGTGGTCCACACCTTAGTTACATCCACAATGGACTACTGCAGTGGTTCTCAACCTGGGGTCCCCAGATGTTTTTGGCCTTCAACTCCCAGAAATCCTAACAGCTGGTAAACTGGCTGGGCTTTCTGGGGGTTGTAGGCCAAAAACATCTGGGGACCCCAGGCTGAGAACCACTGGACTACTGTAATGTACTCTATGTGGGGCTGTCTTTGATGACTCCCATGTTGTTTAACATCTACATGAAGCCATTAGGAGAGATCTTCCGGAGTTTTTGAGTTCAATGCCATCTGTACACAGATGACGTTCAACTCTATCACTCCTTTCCATCTGCTGATAAGGAGGCTGTTAAGGTCCTGAACTGGTGTTTGGCAGCTGTGACGGTCTAGATAACAGCGAACAAATTGAAACTGAATTCAGACAAGACAGAGGTCCTTCTGATCAGTTGCAAGGCCAAACGGGCCATAGGGTTACAGCCTGTGCTGGATGGGGTTACACTCCCCCTGAAGACACAGGTTCGCAGCTTGGGTGTGATCCTGGACGCATCGTTGAGCCTGGAACCCCAGGTCTTGGTGTTGGCTAGGGGGGCTTTCACACAATTAAAACTTGTGTGCCAGCTGTGCCCATACCTTGGGAAGTCAGACTTGACCACGGTAGTCCACGCTCTGGTTACATCCTGTATATATTACTGCAATGTGCTCTACATGGGGTTGCCTTTGAAGATTGTTTGGAAGGTCCTTGTGGGTTTTTTCAGGCTATAGGGCCATGTTCTAGAGGCATTTCTCCTGACGTTTCGCCTGCATCTATGGCAAGCATCCTCAGAGGTAGTGAGGTCTGTTGGAAATAGGACAATGGGTTTATATATCTGTGGAATGGCTGGGGTGGGGCAAAGGGCTCTCTGCTGAAGCTAGGTGTGAATGTTTCAACTGACCACCTTCATTAGCATTTGAAAGCCTGCCTGAGCCTGGGAAAATCTCTTGTTGAGAGGTGTTAAGATGTGCCTGGTTGTTTCCTCTCTGCTGTTTTGCTGTTGTAATTTTAGAGTTTTTTAATACTGGTAGCCAGATTTTGTTCATTTTCATGGTCTCTTCCTTTCTGTGATTCCAGCCATGCAACCACCAAACGCAGTGCCCCAACACGAATCAAGGAACATGAAAGGCACTGCAGACTACTTCAACCAGAGAAGTCAGCCATAGCAGAGCACCTGATGAACCAACCTGGACACAGCATATTATTTGAGAACACAGAAATGCTGGACCACTCTCACAACCACCATGTCAAGACTACACAGAGAAGCCATTGAAATCCACAAGCAGGTGGACAATTTCAACAGAAAGGAAGAGACCATGAAAATGAACAAAATCTGGCTACCAGTATTAAAAAACTCTAAAATTACAACAGCAAAACAACAGAGAGGAAACAACCAGGCACATCTTAACACCTCTCAACAAGAGATTTTCCCAGGCTCAGGCAGGCTTTCAAATGCTAATGAAGGTGGTCAGTTGAAACATTCACACCTAGCTCTAGCAGAGAAGAGCTCTTAGCCCCACCCCAGCCATTCCACAGATATATAAACCCATTGTCCTATTTCCAACAGACCTCACTACCTCTGAGGATGCTTGCCATAGATGCAGGCGAAACGTCAGGAGAAATGCCTCTAGAACATGACCCTATAGCCCGAAAAAACCCACAAGAACTTAGTGATTCCAGCCATGAAAGCCTTCAACAATACATTGTTCAGAAGCTCCAAATGGTCCAATGGGCGGCAGCCAGGTTGCTCACTGGAGTGGCTTACAGGAAGCATACAACTCCTCTGCTGCGCCAGCTCCATTGGCTGCCCGTCGGCTACCGAGCATAATTCAAAGTGCTGGTTTTACCCTATAAAACTCTAAATGGTTCCAGCCCAGCCTAACTGTCCCTATGAACCATTTCAGAGCTTAAGATTATCTGGGAAGGCCCTGCTCTTGGTGGGGACAGGAGACAGGGCCTCCTCAGTGGTGGCCCCTCGGCTGTGTAACTATTAGATCAACCCCTTCCCTCCTGACCTTCAGTAAGAAAGTGGAAACATGGCTTTTTGATCAAGCCTTTGAAAATCTTGTGAAATAGATAAATATGTAATCTTGTGCAATAATGATTGGAACGGCCCAAACGATGACTTTGAATAATGTGGTTAACAGTGAAGACATTGTTTTAGATGTTCTAAATGTTTTAATGTATTTTATATAATTGAGGATATAGCACATATACTATTTGATTGTAAATTGTATCAGAAAGGGAGAGACTACTACCTTGGTCCATATATCAAATTGACAATGTATTGGGAATCTCACATTGGAACAACATATTTTATGTGTGGCCAAGACCCAAAAATCTTCTATATATATAAAAATGCTCTGTGCATAATGAGTACCTTAAAAGCAAAAGAACCAGTGAACAAAATCACACCAAATTTGGCAACAAAACGTCTCACAACACAAGGAGTGACCATCACTCCAAAAATTATGATTTTATCATTTGGGAGTTGTAGTTGCTGGGATTTATAGTTCACCTATAGTCAAAGAGCATTCTGAACTCCACCAACAATGGAATTGAATCAAACTTGAGAAACAGAACTCCCATGACCAACAGAAAATACTTGAAGTGTTTGGTGGGCATTGACCTTGAGTTTGGGAGTTGTAGTTCACCTACATCTAGAGAGTACTGTGGACTCAAATAATGATGGATCTGGGCCAACCTTGGCACTAATATTCCATATGCCCAAATATGAATACAGATGGAGTTTGGGGAAAATAGACCTTGACATTTGGGAGCTGTAGTTACTGGGATTTATAGTTCACCTGCAATCAAAGAGCATTCTGAACTCCACCAACAATGGAATTGAACCAAACTTGGCAAACAGAAACCCCATGACCAACAGAAAATACTGGAAGTGTTTGGTGGGTATTGACCTTGAGTTTGGGAGTTGGAGTTCACCTACATCTAGAGAGCACTGTGGACTCAAATAATGATGGATCTGGATCAAACCTGGCACGAATATTCCATATGCCCAAATATGAATACAGATGGAGTTTGGGGAAAATAGACCTTGACATTTGGGAGCTGTAGTTACTGGGATTTATAGTTCACCTACAATCACAGAGCATTCTGAACCCCATCAATGACAGAATTGGGGAAAACGTCCCACACAGAACCCTCAGGACCAACAGAAAATACTTCAGCCCATCCAGTCCTACTCCCTTCCCCAGGAAAAGAAATCTAATCAAAGTCCTCCTGACAAAGAGCCATCCAACCATAGATATAAATAGATAGATATGATTCATACAGACAACAAAGATATAGTATAATAGATTTGAGAGGGACTCCTAAAGAAGTATAATAGATTTGAGAGGGACTCCTAAAGAAGGATAATTATATTTTTTCCCGAGTAGTCAGACCAGACAATCTCCACATCATCACTGAGAAAACTTCAAGAGATACTATTTACCCACAAGTATCAAGAAATTACAGATATTAGAAACTACATACGTGGGGCGGATCAGAGTAAATTGTAGGGGTGATAAGAAAATATGAGGAATATACTCAATGTTATCATATTTATTCAATGTATTGTTATGTGTCTTATTTTAACTTACTACATAGAGTGCAATCAAGTCTTATTAAGCCTTGTTGTTTGGTTTGGTATTGTGATATGGCCGAAGGCAATGTTTCTTACCCTGGGGATCGGGATCCCTGGGAGGGGGTCGGGAGGGGGTTTCAGAGGGGTCGCCAAAGACCATCAGAAAACATATATTTCTGATAATCTCAGGAACCCCTTTGGCAAAGAAGGCTGGAGATCTCTCCGCCTGCCCTTCTCTTCCCTTTTGGAAACAGACGGCAAATCCTCCCACCAAAAGCTCTCCTCTGCTGTGATTGGCCAGGCTTTCAGCCAGGGGAGGGCTGTTTCTGAGACTCCAAGCAGGGAGGGGAGAGAAAGCGTGCTCAGCACATGGCAGCATAGTGCACATGTGTGGGGCAAGGGAGAGCATGCGAGGCTGAAGGGAGGCTCACACCAGCAAGTCCCTGCATGCCATGGGGTTCTATGTGGGATGTTTGACTCAATTCCTTCGTTGGTGGAGTTCAGAATGCTCTTTGATTGTAGATGAACTATACATCCCAGCAACCACTCTCAAAGGTCTATTTTCCCCAAACTCTTCCAGTATTCAAATTTGGGCGTGTCGGGTATTTGTGCCAAATTTGGTCCAGTGAATGAAAATAATCCTGCATATCAGATATTTACATTACGATTCATACTGCAATGCAATCTACGTGGGGCTGCCCTTGGAAATGGCCCGGAAATTCCAACTGGTCCAACGGGCGGCGGCCAGGTTGTTAACTGGTGCTCCTTACAGGGAGAGGTCAACCCTCCTGTTTAAGGAGCTCCATTGGCTGCCGTTCATTTTCCGGTCCCAATTCAAGGTGCAGGTGCTTACCTACAAAGCCCTAAACGGTTTGGGACCCGCCTACCTGCGTGACCGCATCTCCATATATGAACCCACACGATCCCTTCGATCATCTGGAGAGGCCCTGCTCACGATCCCACCTGCGTCGCAAGCGCGTTTGGTGGGGACGAGGGACAGGGCCTTCTCTGTGGTGGCCCCCCGACTCTGGAACTCTCTCCCCAAGGACATTAGACAAGCCCCAACATTGGCAGTCTTTAGGAAGAGCTTGAAGACGTGGTTGTTCCAGTGTGCCTTCCCAGCAGGCATGCAGCCGGGGGGGGGGGGGGGGGCTTGGGGGGGGCTTCAGCCCCCCCCCGAAATTCTCATGGTGGTTTGCGAAAAGGCCTTACTGGTGCATTATTTAAACTGCTATGTTTATTCATATCATGATCTGATCACCATACTCAATATATCCCATATGCATGGGGGTATTGGGGTAATGATACAAAAGGTTTGCTAGGCTAGACCCTCTTTCACTCAGACTCAACCCCCCCGAAACTCAGCCCCCCCCGAAACCTCCCCCGTTGTTGTTCCACTGTGCCTTCCCAGAATAGGAAACTCATGTCCCAATTGCACTTTACTAGAGATTAAGATTGTCTGCACACCGCACTTATCTCCAAAAACCTATTCATCTAACCAGAGGTGGCCCTAGGTAATTTTCAATGGTAAGCAAACAGTATTTTGGCGCCCCCCCCCCCCCCCCAACCAATCACTGATATATATTTTCTGTTCGTCGTGGGAGTTCTGTGTGCCATATTTGGTTCAATTCCATCATTGGTGGAGTTCAGAATGCTCTTTGATTGTAGGTGAACTATACATCCCAGTAACTACAACTCGCATATGTCAAGGTCTATTTTCCCCAAGAGTGCCTCAAGAGCGCCCCTGGGCAAAATCAACTATACTGCAAAGGCTTACTTTGCGTAATGGTTGAGCCGCCCCTGATCTCACCTGTCATGTCCAGCATTTTTAAAATTTTACTTATTACATTTGGCCCGGCCTTAGTTTTAAATGCGCCGTGGTGTTATTGTCTAATGTTTATTGCTATTGTTTTAATGTTTATTGCTTGTTTTGTGAGTTTATTTATTGTTGTATTTGTTATGCTGTTGTTTTATTGATGTGTTGGGCCTCGGCCTCTTGTAAGCCGCACCGAGTCCTTCGGGAGATGTTAGCGGGGTATAAATAAAGGATTATTATTATTATTATTATTATAACAATAACAAAATGACAGTTATGAAGTAGCAACAAAAATAATTTTATGGTTGGAGGTCACAACATGCGGAACTGTCTTAACGGGTCACGGCATTAGCAAGGTTGAAAACCACTAGCCTAGGAGCTAATCAATAAAATTCTTGTTATTGTTATGTATTTTATAATTCTATTTTAAATATTTATTTTAATTGTACATTGTTTTTGAAGGCATCGAATAGCTGCCTAAAGTGTAAGCAGTCTTGAGTTCCCTCCGAGGTGGAGAAAGGCAGGGTAGAAATGTCGTAAATAAATAAATAAATAAGATGGCTCGGAAACTGCAGTTAGTGCAAAGGTTGGCGGCCAGATTACTAACTTGGGCTGCTTATAGGAAGCATACCATGTCTCTATTAAAGCAGCTCCACTGGCTACCAATGAGTTTCCGGGCCCAATTCAAAGTGCAGGTTATCACCTATAAAGCCTTATTCCAGTGTTTCTCAACCTTCCTAATGCCGTATCTTCTAAGAAAAATGCCCTGTGTTATCTGTGCAGAAAAACTACTTCAAATCCTATTTGTAACTGCATTGATATTCAAAGTGCCTGTATGCTGAATCCATGAAGTTTGTGAGTAAATCAACTATGTTACTTTTAAAGAAATCTACCTTATTTTTGTCTCTTTAGAACATGTTCTAAACCAAGAAGTTTTAAGGGAGAGTAGATGTTTTCGGCCAACTGAAAACACACACACACATATATATGCATTGGCATATCTTTGTCCCTAATAGTTCAAAGAGTTGTCTAGTATATCAGTTTAACAGTTGAGAAACCTAATGGCCTTGCATGAATACGAGTGGCTATTTATCAGTAAGGAGAAGGTTGACTCAAGCGAGTTTTTAACTCTTCTCAGAGAGAATCCTGGTTTTTCCTAATGGAAATGAATACGATTTTCTAAAAGGTTATGGCGATTTCCATTACCCAGAAGGTTAAGGCATCATTTTTCCAAAAGAAGAGACCTCAGAGGTCGCCCAGTCTAACTTTATTCTGCAAGGCAAGAAATCGCAACTCAAGCACTCCCAAAAGATGCCCATCCAAACCCTTGAAAAGATAGAAAGACCATCCTGCCCTCAAGGGAATCCATTCCATTGTATTATTATTATTATTATTATTATTATTATTATTATTATTATTATTTGGGGTTGTAGGTTTTTCCGGGCTATATGGCCATGTTCTAGAGGCATTTTCTCCTGACGTTTCGCCTGCATCTATGGCAAGCATCCTCAGAGGTAGATGCAGGTTTTGATACATATATGTAGAAAACAGTTTATACATTCTGTATGAGGAATTGACACAGTACGCAGTATATAAAACAGTGGTTCTCAACCTTCCTAATGCCGTGACCCCTTAATACAGTTCCTCATGTTGTGGTGACCCCCAACCATAAAATTATTGTTGTTGCTACTTTGTAACTGCAACTTTGCTACTGTTATGATGTAAATATCTGATATGCAGGATGTATTTTCATTCACTGGACCAAATTTGACACAAATACTCAATATGCCCAAATCTGAATACTAGTGGGGTTGGGGAGATTTATTTTGTCATTTGGAGTTGTAGTTGCTGGGATTTATAGTTCCTACAATCAAAGAGCATTCTGAACTCCACCAAGAATGGAATTGAACCAAACTTGGCCACACAAAACTCCCATGACCAACAGAAAATACTGGAAGAGTTTAGTGGGGATTGCCCTTGAGTTTTGGAGTTATAGTTCACCTACATCGAGAGAGCACTGTGGACTCAAACAATGATGGATCTGGACCAAACTTGGCACGAATACTCAATATGCCCAAATGTAACACTGGTGGAGTTTAGGGAAAATAGACCTTGACATTTGGGAGTTGTAGTTGCTGGGATTTATAGTTTACCTACAATCAAAGTGTATTCTGAACCCCACCAATTATAGAATTGGGCCAAACTTCCCACACAGCATCCTCATGACTAACTGTGTTTTCTGATGGTCTTGGTGACCCTCCTGACACCCCCTCGTGACCCCCCCCCCAGGGGTCCCAACTCCCAGGTTGAGAAACACTGCTCTAGAACATGGCCATATAGCCCGGAAAAACCTACAACAACCCAGTAATTCCGGCCATTAAAGCCTTCGACAATATTATTATTTTATTTTTATACCCCACCAACCATCTCCCCAAAGGGACTCGAGGCGGCTTACAAGGGACAAGCCCAAAAAAATTACAGATAAAACACAACCAATTAAAAACATCAGATAAATATAAAACTATCACACTTGTAAATAAACATCGAAACAATTTGGCTGAGAAAAAGAACACAGCTGAGGTACAGATTCAATGAGTGCAATACATTCTGAAGGAGCGCCAAGAAAGTGCAACAAACAAGTAGGCAGGGCTGGAGATACTGTCATCAAAAGTGCTAAGGTGGACGATAAGAGGCCTGACGTAAAGTGCTGACTTAAAGTAGGGGCAGGAAAATTACTAGTGGACTGCTTAATCAAAAGCACACCGGAACATAAAGGTTTTTAGTTGTTTCCAGAAAGAGGACAAAGTAGGAGCCTGTCTGATCTCCCTCTTGAGGGAGTTCCAGAGCCGGGGGGCCACCACTGAGAAGGCCCTCTCCCTCATCCCAACCAACTGTGCTTGAGACGGAGGAAGGAGAGACAGCAGTGCCTCCCCGGATGATCTCAAGCAAAGCAAAATCCAGAAGGAGCCCCAAGCTGCGGACCTGTGTCCTCAGAGGGAGTGTGAACCCATCGAGCACAGGTAGTCACCCTATACCCGATCAGTCCCACGACAGTCCCACGAATGTTGAAGTTCTTCTTCATCTCGTGATGTTCTTCTTCTCTTTAGGTGGGAGCTCTTTTCCCGTCACCTGAATCTATTAGTTCACATTCCATCCCAAAACAAAGCTCAACGTGTCTTCAACAGGACAATATTGAAATGGCTGTCATGTTGACGCTCCAACCTTTGCGAGTTGAGCACCCCCAGCTTCTTTGGTAGTTCCTCCTGAGCGGATTCAGTTCTCCTGCAACCCCTCCAAGGTGGTTATTATTTCTGTTGAAGTGAGAACAAGCATCCCCTCCTGAGGTGATGAAAGCTAAGTTGATTAAAAGAACATGGCTGGCGGGTTTGGTCGATATTACATTTTGCTCTGACGGGGCCTCAGAGGCATCTCCCCGCCCCCAGCCATGTTCATACATGCATTCATCAGAGGACCCAATCCAGTCTTTCCTCTTCTAGAGAAAGCACAGCCTGGTACATCATGTGCCAACATCACGGCCCATAAGGAGCCATGCACATCTTCTTTACTGTCCAATTCTGAGCAACAGCAATCAGGGCTTCGAGCATAGACCTGGAGATAATGCTCAAAGCCATTTCTTTCTTATTCTACTTCATCACATGCATTAAATACTACAGAGCCACCCACTTAAGAAATGGCAACCTCCTGTGTTCATCACATGACGTAGGATTCAAGTTTAGGGTAGAGACATCTTGATGTTTTTAAGGGTTATCTTTTCAGAAGCTTTCTAAGCTGGTTGGCAAGTGACTTTTTTTTTTGCAAATTATCTGGATAGAAATGGGCAAAATGGCCAATTCTGTCATTTGATGGTATTCATCGTTCTCAACTTTAAAATGATATGGTTACACAATTTGTGGAAGGAGCCAAAATGTTCCCTTTTGAGAAAAAGCTCCACCATTGACTGCAAGTGTTATTTCTTGTTTAAATGTGTAGACCTTACTTTGAAAGTAGTTGTTGTGCTCCAGAAACTATGTTAAATCGCTGGAGACACTACAACAGCGGTTCTCAACATGAGGGTCGCAACCCCTGGAGGGGTTGAATGAGCGTTTGACAGGGGGTCACCAAAGATGACCAGATGATCTTTGGTGACCCCTGATGGTCTTAGGCACCCTTTTGGCAGAGAAGGATGAAGATCCCTTTGCCTGTTATTCTCTTCCTTTGTAGAGCCAGATGGTGAATCCTCCCACAAAAAGCCCTCCTCCACTGTGATTGGTCAAACTCTCAGTCAATGGGAGGGCTGTTTCTGAGACTCTATGCGAAGGCGGGGGGGGGGGGGGGGGGGGGGGGGGGGGGGGGGGGGGAGAGCAGGTGTGCTCGGCACATGGTGGCATGGTACTCATGCACATGCATGGGCGAGGGAAAACGTGCAAGGCTGGAGAGATGCTCACACCAGTGGTCAAGTCCTTTCAAGTGTGATATGGGACTGAGAGTGGCCCAGCAGCATCAATAGCAAGTTTACTAGTTCCATCACCTGTTTGGTACAGAGTGTTCTCTGAGTGTTGGTGAACTACAACTCCCAGAATTCAAAAACAGCCCCCCCCCAACCCCACCAGCTTTCAATGTTGGCCATGTAGGTTGTGTGCCAAGTTTGGTGCAGATTTATTGCGGGCTGGGTTCAGAGTGCTCTGAACCCAGCGTAGGTGAACTCTAAATCCAAGTAACTACAACTCTCAAATGGTAAATCAATCACCTCCCAACCCCACAAGAATTCAAATTTGGGCATAATGAGTATTTGTGCCAAATTTGGTCCAGATCCATTGTCGTTTTGGGTTCACAGTGCTCTCTGAATGTAGGTAAACTACATCTCCCCAGATCACTGTCAATTCCTCCCAATTCTATTGTTGGTGGGGTTCAAGAGGATCTTTGCTTGGCAGACTAGAATGAGAGCTAGTCCCACCAAATTACCAGAAAACAGGTTATGCTGAAATGGACATCTTTCAGGAATGCTTTGAGACGGTGGATCTGCTCTAGGTTTTAGTCCAAACCAGAACCTATCCAGAAATGTGGTTGTCACGACAAGCCAGAAATGGCTTTTAGAGACTTGAGAAAGGGGAAGCCTTGCCCAGTGAATCAGATTCAAGGGGCAGAATCTAGCCGCGCCATGAAAGTTTGAACGGCGGATGCATTACTCCACAGCTATGGGAGACTGCCGACGGGTAGAACTTTCTCTCTCTCTCTGGGCTTTGATTTTACAGTTTTGCTCTGTGTTCAATTCAGATCTCAAATGTCGCCCCAGGGGCATGTAGTGATGGTGAATTAGGAAAACTTCCAGCTTGCCCCCTCTGAACACAAATACTAGAAAAGCAATTTTGAGTCCTCACCACCCACTTCCCTTTCTGTTCTCCAAGCTGGTCGGAAAGAGCCTTGGGTCATTTACCAGAGAACAGGCCTGGAGGGCTTAATGTGCTCCTCATGTTCATTTCCTTCCATTTCTTCCTCAGATCGAAGTTTTGAAGGACCATTTCCCCAGCTTTCTGAATCACGCTTCCTCCTGGTCTTCATTAAACGCTTGCCCAACCAGCGTGGGCTTCTTTTCACCCTCCATCCTCAGCTCTTGGTACTTTTTAATCAGACGGATGGTGCAGCAGCGGCTCATTCCAAAGGGGACGATGCATAGACACATATTTATAATGGAGTAAATACAGATAGCCTTGGATGACTCACTGCTCTCCACATTTGGTATCGTTTTTCTTTTGATGTCATTGTTTAAAAAGCTGCCCGACGGCGGCATTATCCTCCTCAAAGAGCCGTCCCTTTCCATCTATGAAGTCATCTTCTTTGTTGTCGGCGAGTGAGTAGTACTAGCGGGCCACCAATGACAAGGACCATTGCGTTTATCATCTAAGATGGGAAAACAAGATTTTCTTTTTAGGGCTGCACCAATTGATGATGCCAAATGTGGCTCGAAACTTGGTGGTTTGGAGCCACATTGGATCGCTTTGGTTGCTCTTCTATGGGCATGTTCCAGCTTGTCCACAGCCTTCTTGAACTATGGCATAATGAACTGGATACAGTATGCCAGATGAGCTCTGACCAAAGCAAATTCAGTAATCTGGACGCTGAAATAGAGCAATTTAAAATGGCAGCGGGCTGTGGATAATGAAATTTGAAGTGTGGATACTGAGTCCCGATAAGCGGTTACCAGTATCGGCCACAGGCTGGCCACTCATGGATCCATGTGCCTGGCGAGACAAAGAAGCTACAGCCCAATAATTTCCCAATCAATAGTCTCGCTGAGTTGAAGAAGAAGCCACTGAGGTATTTTATTCAATCAGCTGAAGTGATGCCAGCTCACGGTTATCCGCCAAAGTAAGCTGAGATACCATATATTGCAAAACAGATATTTTAATACACTGAAACCCTTTGAAATTCCCTCTCCCATCCAGCTGGACCCAGCTTCACTGTGATTGCCTAGGCACCGGATGATGGATGAACTTCCTGGGTCATGAAATGGTCATCCTGTCCGAACGCATCTCTCCCTATGAACCATTGCGGAGATTAAGATCCTCCATGGAGGCCCTGCTTTCCATCCCACCATTGTCACAGGCACGACTGGTGGGGACGAGAGACAGAGCCTTCTCGGTGATTGCTCCCCGGCTATGAAACTCCCTTCCTGGTGAGATCAGATTGGCTCCCTCTCTCCTGTCCTTTAGAAGGATGGTAAAAACTTGGTTGTGAGACCAAGCTTTCGGGACAGGGCAATAAAGCAGCAATAGGAAAGATTACCAGGCCAATTGGATTTGACATAGATGACTAGGACGGTTTTAAATGGCGTATTTTAATATTTTGAGAAACGTTTTTAATGTTTATAAGAATTTGTGTCCCGGCATTGAATGCCATATATATGCTGTGTCCCCTTTGGGGTGAGAAGGGCGGAATATAAATGTTTTAAATAAATAAATAACCACAAAGACTTGATCGGTGGCAAGCTTATCCAAAAAAGATTTTATATTGAGATATAAAATATAATATAGTAAATGCGCACACACAAAAGGTTCCATGGATATTGAGGGAACCCTGCAATTCGTAGCCAAAAAGGGGAGCAGACCTGTGCCAATGGCTAGAAGAACTGAGTCACGGTGAAAGACTAGCAGATCTGAGTTTTTCTCCTTTAAAATGCATACAAACATAAACACACTGGGAGAAAGGAAGGGAGCCACTTATGAGGCAGTGAGTCATGGCTCTAAAGTATAAGGAGGCTCATTTGGGGAGAGAAATATGGAAAAAAGGGGGAAGCCTTTGTGTACTTCTCAATACTGCTCAATTTTATTCCCTCTCCACGTCAGGCCCGCTTTATTAGCACTGGATTGCTCTGGAATTAAATTTTGAAGATATGAAGAACAACAACAACAACCCTATCTCATCAGCCAAATCAGGCCCACGCTTCCCATTGAAGTACTGATAAGTTCATATTTGTTAAAATTGCTCTTCATTTTAATAATTGTATTTTTTGTAGTGCTTTCTGCACTACAAATAAGATATGTGCAGTGTGCATAGGAATTCATTTGTATTTTTTTCAAATCTGGCCCTCCAAAAGTTTGAGGGACTGGGACCTGGCCCCCTGTTTAAAAAGTTTGAGGACCCCTGGTGTAGACTATGCAGGGAGAGAGCGGTCCACTTCCAAGCCATCTGTCTATGCAGGGGAAGCAAGGGGAGCGTGTTGAGGAGGACACGGTGAGCACCACTTCTCTCTTTTTTTCTCCTTTTCACCAGGCCTCAAATATTTAGGACGCCATCCTTCCACGAGATAAATATGTCTCCAATCCACAGCTGATTCTCATCCCAAACAGTGTCCAATCAGTAACTCCCAATCTTAAGCCAATCTTTCTTAAGCCAATCTTAAGCCAATCTTAAAAGATTTCTTAAGCCAATCTTAAGAAATGGGGCTACAAAGTGGAATCCCAGACATGCGAGTGTGGAGAAGAGCAAACTATAGACCACTTGCTGCAATGCAACCTGAGCCCTACTACATGCACAATGGAGGACCTCCTTGCGGCAACACCAGAGGCACTCCAAGTGGCCAGATACTGGTCAAAGGACATTTAATCAACTACCAAACTCACAAATTCTGTGTTTTGTCTGTTTGTTTGTTTATTTTTGTTAAAAATGTAATACAAATGCCTGGTTGCTGATGACACGATAAATAAAAGTAACTCCCAAAATTGCCTCCACTGCTAGCTAGCAAAATCCTTTGCAAACTCTCTGCTATTTAGGGAACATCAATAACTCAGGTTCCTTGACTTGAGTGCTGGACAACAACCCTGGCAACCAGAGCTTCAGTGTCCACTTGACCATAGATATATTTTCTGCGTCCTTGGGTGAGTCATGCCCACAAGCTCAGAGGAAGGCACGGACAAAGGCGCTCTGATCAAACCTGACCTTGAAGACAAGCAAGAAACCGCCATCCCATTACAGCAAGCCGGCTTCCCTTGCTGTCAGTTTGCCTCGAGTCCCAATATATTTTTATTATCTGTCAATATGTCACAGGCAAGCACCCAGTCTTTATGCAGTTGACTCAGAAATGTAAGAAAGCTTGGATATGGAAGATCAGCAAACCAAATTGTTGAACCACGACACCCCCCTCTCCAAAGACTTTTAGACCATAAAGAGACTCCAAGCAAGATATATAATAATAATAATAATAATAATAATAATAATAATAATAATAATAATAATTTTATTTCTTACACAGCTCTCCTCGTAGAGCAAGATGGATTACAGAATAATTAAAACAAACACTGTGTCATTTCTTAACAGTGTAAAATATGTAAACTGTATCAAACGGCATCTAGAAGGCAACTCCCTCTCCGTGTCCTCCGTTTGCATAATCCCTTGGGAAAGGTGTTCAAGGCCAGGGTCCCTCCAGCTATTTCCAAAGCCACATAAATATGTATATAACTATGCACATAAATATGTGCAGACTGATGAGCCTCTTTGTCACCAAGATGAGCTCAGGGTGTTTGTCCACTTAAGTTGAGGATGAGTATGCTGCTCCTGCAGAAGTGGAGGCTTAGCAAACATGAATTCATTAACTTTCTGAATGGGCAGCCAAGCCCCTGATTGTACAGAACTGCCATCTTTGTCTCTTGAGTCTTGCATCCTTTATCTCACACGGAACTCGACACTTGAGTCAATCAAAGATTCATCAGCATATCCACATCACCACTTCCTCCAGGTTCACATCATGTATTTTTCTGTAAATTTGTGCTTGTACCTTTTGAAGGATATTACTTGTACTTGCATCCTATTTGGACAAATCATAACAAAGCCTCTGTAGTTTTGCCTTCAACCTGGAGTGCTTGTCTTCAATTGGGGCTGATCTCATTTAGCGGAAGCTCACCAGGCATGGACCTTCTTATCCATGGTCTTAGCTGTGGAGTTTATATGGAGTTTCAAGGAAGGAAAAGTAGATGAAGGAGGCAAACAAATGGCTTACTTCAAGGTTCTTGCACCAACCTTATTATCATCTTTTTTCTAACAATCAGCCACAGCCACCACTCACAAACAGCTTTATATATGCTGATGATCTTGGCCTTGGTCCACGGCTTGGACCTAGAGAGCAAAGTGCTTCCCCAATGTGTAACTCCAGATCAACAACTATCTGAGGAAATAGGCTTCTCTGTGTCTGCTGTCAGTTTGCAGACAGGTCAGCGAAAGATGGAAGCCAGGCTCCAATATTGCACAAGCCACATTTCATGGTGGCATGTTGTGTAGATAGTTTTGCAGAACCTTTAAATATCAAAAAAATGAAACTTTAAGATAAATGGCAAAGGCTTAGAGAAGAGGGAGAGCTAGCCTGATAGAACCATACTTAAATTCCTGGAGAAGATGGAGCCGGCTTGTTGTCTTCTGCTCCAGAGACTAGAAAACGAACCAAGGGATCCAAATTACAAGGAAAAGAGATTCCAAGGAGAACATCTGGGCTGGAAGAACTGTTCCACAGTGGAGGGCAATGGGGTCTCCATCACTGACAGTCTTCAAGCAGACATCTTAACAGCACTTGAATCGTCTTTCTGCATGGCAGGGAGTTACCATTTCCATGTAAAAAATGAAAGAAACTTTTTACTGGTGCAGAATAAATTCTGAGCCGTCAGTAATCCTTGAAAATGCCGCACAGGAGGGTTGAAAAAGAAAAAAAAAGATTCACTGTTGTAAGCGAGAACAAATCTAGGAAGATTTGTGCGTCCCATGGCAGCGCAAAAGTCTCTCCCTCCTTACTTTTCTCTTGTTCATTTCCAGGGGAAATGAAACAGAGCCGGAGAACGGCAGGAGGAATTATATCCCGTAATTTAAAAGGTGGGGAAAGGAAGAAGAGAAAGCAACGGCCAAGGGATTTACCCTGTTCCCTTGGTTTCAGCCTCTTCAAAAAGAACAGATGCTGATTGATTTTGTTTATGCATATACAAACATCCTTATTTTCCATCCATTTTGTCAGACTTTGGTATTAAAACCAATGAATATATTCTCCCAGGTTGTCACCATACTGTGGCTGCCCAACTGGAAAACTGGAAGCCTGGCCGGCAATGATATTTTGCTTTCATTCTGCACCAAGCTAAGCACCGGGACTTTGCTCATGCTTTTTGGACTACACATTTGTCACTTCCGATTGATTCTGAATGTGACTGCAGCTCTCCAAGGTGCTGAATTCTCTTCCTTAAATAGGTTTTGATTCCATTTCAGCCAGACTAAAATCCAAACATTGTGACTATAGTTTCCACAGACTTTTCATAGAATCATAGAATCAAAGAGTTGGAAGAGACCTCAGGGGCCATCCAGTCCAACCCCCTGCCAAGTAGCAGGAATATTGCATTCAAATCACCCCTGACAGATGGCCATCCAGCCTCTGTTTAAAAGCTTCCAACGAAGGAGCCTCCATCACACTCCGGGGCAGAGAGTTCCACTGCTGAACGGCTCTCACAGTCAGGAAGTTCTTCCTCATGTTCAGATGGAATCTCCTCTCTTGTAGTTTGAAGCCATTGTTCCGCGTCCTAGTCTCCATGGAAGCAGAAAACAAGCTTGCTCCCTCCTCCCTGTGGCTTCCTCTCACATATTTATACATGGCTATCATATCTTCTCTCAGCCTTCTCTTCTTCAGGCTAAATATGCCCAGCTCCTTAAGCCGCTCCTCATAGGGCTTGTTCTCCAGACCCTTGATCATTTTAGTCGCCCTCCTCTGGACACATTCCAGCTTGTCAATATCTCTCTTGAATTGTGGTGCCCAGAATTGGACACAATATTCCAGGTGTGGTCTAACCAAGGCAGTATAGAGCATGGGGAGCATGACTTCCCTAGATCTAGACACTAGGCTCCTATTGATGCAGGCCAAAATCCCATTGGCTTTTTTTGCCGCCACATCACATTGTTGGCTCATGTTTAACTTGTTGTCCACGAGGACTCCAAGATCTTTTTCACACATACTGCTCTCGAGCCAGGCATTGTCCCCCATTCTGTATCTTTGCATTTTGTTTTTTCTGCCAAAGTGGAGTATCTTGCATTTGTCCCTGTTGAACTTCATTTTGTTAGTTTTGGCCCATCTCTCTAATCTGTCAAGATCGTTTTGAATTCTGCTCCTGTCTTCTGGAGTATTGGCTATCCCTCCCAATTTGGTGTCGTCTGCAAACTTGATGATCATTCTAGCCCTTCATCTAAGTCATTAATAAAGATGTTGAACAGGACCGGCCCAGGACGGAACCCTGCGGCACTCCGCTCGTCACTTCTTTCCAGGATGAAGAGGAAGCATTGGGGAGAATCACCCTCTGGGTTCGTCCATTTAACCAATTACAGATCCACCTAACCGTAGTTTTGCCTAGCCCACATTGGACTAGTTTGTTTGGCAGAAGGTCGTGGGGGACCTTGTTGAAGGCCTTACTGAAACCCAGGTACGCTATATCCACAGCATTCCCCGCATCTACCCAGCTTGTAACTCTATCGAAAAAAGAGATCAGATTAGTCTGGCATGTCTTGTTTTTGATAAATCCATGTTGACTATTAGCGATGACCGCATTTGTTTCTAAGTGTTTGCAGACCACTTCCTTAACAATCTTTTCCAGAATCTTGCCCGGTATCGACGTGAGGCTGACCGGACGGTAGTTGTTTGGGTCATCCTTTTTTCCCTTCTTGAAGATTGGGACCACATTGGCCCTCCTCCAATCTGCTGGAACTTCTCCCGTTCTCCAAGAACTCTCAAAGATGATTGCCAATGGTTCTGAAATGACTTCCGCTAGTTCCTTCAATACTCTTGGGTGTAGTTGATCTGGCCCTGGGGACTTAAACTCATTTAGAGCAGGCAGGTATTCCTGGATGACTTGTTTCCCAATTTGGGGTTGGATGTCCTCTAATCCCTCATCCACTCCATCTTGCTGAGGTTGAAGATGACTTTCTTTTTGTGAGAAGACCGAGGCAAAGAAGGCATTAAATAGTTCTGCCTTTTCCCTACCCCCTGTCAGCATTGCCCCATCTTCTCCTCGAAGAGGCCCTATCGCCTCCTTGTTTTTCCTTTTTCTACTGACATAAGAAAAAGCCTTTTTATTGTTTTTAATGTCCCTGGCAAGCCTGAGCTCGTTTTGTGCTTTAGCCTTGCGGACCTTTTCTCTACAGGAGTTGGCTATTTGAATTCTTTTTTGGTGATTTCTCCCTTTTTCCACTTCTTGTGCATGTCTCTTTTGAGTCTTAGCACAGTTAGAAGTTCCTTGGACATCCATTCTAGTTTCTTTGCACTTGTCCTAATTTTTTTTCTTTGCTGGCTCTGTTTGCAATTGTACCTTGAGTATTTCACTCTTGAGAAACTCCCATCCATCCATAACTCCCTTGTTTTTTAGTATCTGTGCACGGAATGCTGCTCAGTGTTTCCTTCATTTTTTGGAAATCAGCTCTCCTAAAGTCCAAAATGCGGGTTTGACTTGTCTTAGTTTCGGCCTTCCTTTGTACCTCAAATTGCAGGAGCACATGGTCACTTGCCCCTAAGGATCCTACCACTTCGACCGCATCGATCAGGTCCTCCATTTGTTAGGATGAGATCAAGAGTAGCCAATCCCTCATTGCCTCTTCTACCTTCTGGACCATGAAATTGTTTGCAAGGCAAGCGAGGAATTTCTTGGACCTTGTACTCTTGGCCGAGTTTGTTTTCCAGCAAATATCGGGATAGTTGAAATCGCCCATGACTACTATATCTCTACTTTGTGACTGTTTGGTCAACTTGGCAGAAAACTTCATCAAGTACTTCCGCCTGGCTTGGAGGTCTGTAGTAGACGCCTACAACGAGATCTTTTTGAGTCCCAGTTCCTTTGATTCTTATCCAGATGCTTTCAAGCTGGTTTCCCGGATTGCTGTCTTGCATCTTTTCTGCATCTCTTCTGTTTTTGGCGTTCTTGGGTCTCGGGTTGGCAGTGCGCATGTCTTCGTTGATGGTGTCCATCCATCTTTTCTGTGGCCTTTGTCTATGTGGTCGTTGTCCTGCAATCTCCGAATGCAGTGCTGTGGTATCTATCTATCTATCTGTCTATCTATCTATCTATCTATCTATCCATCCATCCATCCATCCAACCATCCATTTACCCATCTATTCATCTATCTATCCATTCATCTATCCATCCATCTATCCATCTATCTATCCATCCATCTTCTCCTTATTTTATTTTATTTATTTTATTTTCCCAATGGAGGTGTTAGCATTGTGACTGCCATTTCCACAGGCTTTTGTTTTGGGCATCCTCAGGTCTCAGGTTGGCAGCACGCATGTCTTTGTTGATGGAATCCATCCAACTTTTCTTTAGTCTTTGTCCACATCATTGTCATCCTGCAATCTCCAATTGCAGTGTTGGTTGTGCTCCTGATGGCGGTTCTCTTCTCATTATGTGGTCTTACTACCGTAGTCTTGCTTCCTTCATTTTCTTGCTGATCACTGTTATTCCTGGTCTTTGAAGATGTCATCATTTGGCACATGATAAAGAGCAACAAGCCAAGTGTCCATTTCAGCATTTTCATATCCATTGTGTTAAAGGCTCATTCATGTTTCTTTGTAGCTGGCCACACTCTGCTCGGTAAAGGGAGGGCTACTGGGCAGACAATTGTAGTGTAGATCTTAACCTTGAGTTGTTCAGGCATTTTTGAGACACACAGAATGCCGGTAGTTTGCTGCCATTTCAACCAGGCTCAGGCTGCATTTACGTATGTCTGGCCTTGTGTCACCATCTATGGAGACCAGTGACCCTAGGTATTCAAATTGGGTGGCCTTCTTTAGTGCTTGTCCATTGATTTGAATTGTTTTCCAGTTTGAAGGCTACATTCCAGATACTCTTTTGAGTATATTCAGTTGAAGTTCATTTTCACTGAGTCTATCACTCCATGTGTTTTTTTCTGTTCCTGATGCTTTCCATGAATAATCGGAGAGCATGTATTGCATCTAGTGTGCCGTACCCCCTAACAAAGCCACTGTTGTATCCCAGAGCAGGAAGGCCTCTGTCCTTAAACACCACACCACTATAGTAAAATCAGCAAGCAGTTTATTGAAAGATATATGTAAGCAAAGCAATAAAAATGATAGAAACAGTATAGTCCAAAACAGTATTTTCCAAAGAGTACAGATAGTTCATGAACTTCAGGGTACAATGATAAAAACACAAGATTCAAGGATGCAAAATCCAAAAGAACAATATACAGCATGGAGTTCCAATATTCAAAACATTAACCTGGCTAAACTGGAAAAGTTAGAAATCCACTTGGAAAGAAGATGATCATGAAAATTCAACGTTGACGAGACTGAGCTAAAATTCTTTCCTCGTTTCATATAAAGCTTTTCTTGTCCCATGAACCGAAAGGAAAGCATTCCGTTTGCCCTTACAATTAGATAAGGATTTCTTATCTCTCTTTTCTAGCAGACCAACTGACTTTTGGCAATCTTGAGAACTTTGTCTTATCACTTCAGCACACTAGAGAATGAATCCACTTTAAATCTGATTTTTGCCTCCTGCAGAGTTCTGGGGTTTGTAGTTTAGTGAGGCTGTTAAGGGCTCCTCCCTAAACTACAAACCCAGAATTCTACAGGAGGCAGCAACCGGATTTAAAGTGGATTTATTCTCTAGGGTGATGAGGTCCTTAGTTTACAAAAGTCTTGTTTTCTACCTTCAAACTCATTAAATTCTGCACCTGACAAATCATCCTTAGAAAACAGTTTCTCAGAGAAAGACTGCTGTGAGCTTCTCCCAGGAATTGACCTTGGGAGTCTACAGAAGAAACACTCCATTCATGAGAGACCTTGGGCCTCTCAGCAAGGCCTGGGTTTGACTCAGGCTCAGGAAAACCATCATCCCCATTAATACCAGACACAATCACAGGCTGAACTACAACAGCCACACTGATTTAGAGTAATGGCTGGGTGACTTCTCATACTTTTGCCCAATATTTGTCTGGGCTTTAGCACAGCGAGTTAAATCACCAGCTGCAGAAAATCTTGCTGATTGAAAGGTTGGCAATTCAAGCCTGGGTCAGGGTGATCTCCTGCCATCAGCTGAGCTTCGGCTCACCTAGCAGATCGAAAACAGCAATGTGAGTAGATAAATAGGTACCCCTTTAAGTGGGGAGGTAATAAAAGGCACCCATAAGGACATGTCAGTGATTCGATCATGAGGACATCTAAGGACGACAAAGCTCCTTGGCATGAAAGATGGAGCATCAGCACCTCCCTGTGGCCAGAGTAGAGCACAGCCTCCAGATGCCGGAGATGGGAAAAGATGGGAAAGCCTATACCTCTGTTTATGTATTTTCTTTCCTTGTTAATTGTATAACGGCATTGAATGTTTGCCGTATATGTGTTCTGTAATCTGCCCTGAGTTCCCTTGGGGAGGTAGAGTGGAAGATAAATCTATATATATAAAAACGGAAAGGGCGTCCAACGGGACATCAAAACTCAAAAAAACCCCGACGAAAATTTACCAAATTTCCCATGCACATACCTCAACCCACAAGGTATGCACAAATCTCATCAAAATAGCAAACAACATTTCACCAAACCCACAATTTCGAAAACAAAGGGAGCATGCGCAGAAGCGCCCCGGCGCGAGTCCCCCGCCGCGCGCACATGCCGGCCAATGCTCCCTCGCTGCAAACCACGCCCCCTCCCTTTGCTGCCTCGCCCCTACCCGCCCTGACTCAATTCTTTCCCTCCTCCACCTCCTCCTCCGTCACCAACCACGCCCCCTCCACAGAAGCCACGCCCCCTCCCTTCGCTGCCCTGCCCTTTCCCGCCCTGACTCAATCCTTCCCTCCTCCCCCTCCGCCGCCCACGCCCCCCGCACAACCCACGGCCCCTCCCTTCGCCGCCCCGCCCCTTCCCGCCCTGACTCAATCCTTCCCTCCTCCCACGCCCCCTCCGGGAAGTCACGCCCCCTTCCTTTGCCGCCCCACCCCTTCCCGCACTTCTGCTCCCTCGCCTGTCAGTCTTGCTCCCAGCATTTCCGGCGGAACCGCCATAACAACCGAGGCCTCGCCGAGCGACGTGGTGGTTGCAGCCTCCTATACGGCGGGCCCAATCAAGGAAGAGGAAAAAGCATCGAAGGAAGGAAACAGAGAAGGAAACATGGAAGCAAAGAGCGAAGGAAGGAAGGAAAGAGGTAGAGAAGGAAGAAAAGAGAGAAAGAGGAAAAGAAGAGGGAAGAAATGGGTAGAGAAAGAAGGAAGGGGAGAAGGAAAGAAAAGGAAGGAAAGAGGGAGCGAACGAAGAAGAGAAGGAAAGAGAAAGAGGGAAGGAAGGAAGGAAAGACAAAAAGAAGGATGGAAGCAAAAAGCAAAGGAAGGAAGGAAAAAGGCAGAGAAGGAAGAAAGAGAAAGGTAAGGAAAAGAAAAAGGGAGGAAAGAGGAAGAGAAGGAAGGAGAGAAGGAAAGAAAAGGAAGGAAAGAGGAGCAAAGGAAGAAGAGAAAGAAAGAGAAAGAGGGGGAAGGAAGGAAAGACAAAAGGAAGAATGGAAACAAAAACCAAAGAAGGAAGAAAGGAAAGAGGCAGAGAAGGAAGGAAGGAGAAAGGAAGGAAAGAAAAGAAGAAAAAGAGAGAGAAGGAAGGGAAGGAGAGAAGGAAAGAAGAAAAAGGAAGGAGGGAAAGAAGGAAGAGAAAGGGAGGGAAGGTTGGCCACAGCAACAGCATGGTGGGTACAGCTAGTAAATATATATAAATATAATGTTTGTGGGATTAACAGAACTCAAAAACCACTGGGGGAATTGACACCAAATTTGGACACAAGACACCTAACAATCCAATGTATGTCCTTCACTCAAAAAATAGATTTTGTCATTTGGGAGTTGTAGTTGCTGGGATTTATAGTTCACCTACAATCAAAGAGCATTCTAAACTCCACCAATGATGAAATTGGGCCAAACTTAGCTCAAAGGACTCCCATGACCAACAGAAAACACCAGAATGGTTTGGTTGGCATTGACCTTGAGTTTAGGAGTTGTAGTTCACCTACATCCAGAGAGCACTGTGGACTCAAACAATGATGGATCTGGACCAAACTTGGCATGAATACTCAATATGCCCAAATGTGAACACTGGTGGATTTTGGGGAAAATAGAACTTGACATTTGGGAGTTGTAGTTGCTGGGATTTATAGTTCACCTACAATCAAAGAGCATTCTGAACCCCACCAACGATAGAATTGGGCCAAATTTGGCACACAGAACTCCTATGACCAACAAAAAACACTGGAAGGATTTAGTGGGCAATGACCTTGAGTTTGGGAGTTGTAGTTCACCTACATCCAGAGAGGCCTGTGGACCCAAGCAATGATGGAACTGGACCAAACTTGGCACGGATACTCAGTATGCCCAAATGTGAACACTAGTGGAGTTTAGGGGAAATAGACCTTGACATTTGGGAGTTGTAGATGCTGGGATTTATAGTTCACCTACAACCGAGAAGCATTCTGAACCCCACCGACGATGGAATTTGGCTAAACTTCCTACTCAGAACCCCCATGACCAACAGAAAATACTTAAGGCCAAATACTTGTTCATGCCTAGCATTATTTTTTAAACTTTAATTACATTTGGCCCAGCCATAGATTTTAAATGTGTACTGTATTTTGTTTAATGTTTATGCTTTTTGTATATGAGATTTATTTTAATTGCTTTGTATTGTATTTGTTATTGCTTGTTTTGCTTGTATTGTGGGCTCGGCCTCATGTAAGCCCCACCGAATCCCATGGGGAGATGGTAGCGGGGTATAAATAAAGTATTATTAATAATATTATTATCCAGTCCAATTCCCTTCACCAAGGCAAGAAAATGCAAGCAAAGTCCTCCTGACAAAGAGTCATCCAGCCATAGATATAAATAGATATGATTCACACACACAAATAGATATAGTATGATATATTTGAAAGGGATCCCTAAAGAAGGACAATAATATGTTCCATGTTCCAGAGTAGGCAAACCAGACAACCTCTACATCAACACAGACAAAAAAAACAAGAAATACTGTTTACCTACAAGCATAAAAAATACATATATTAGAAACCATCACTTTATCATTACTTTAGGTTCTTGTAGGTTTTTTCGGGCTATAGGGCCATGTTCTAGAGGCATTTCTCCTGACGTTTCGCCTGCATCTATGGCAAGCATCCTCAGAGGTAGTGAGGTCTGTTGGAAATAGGAAAATGGGTTTATATATCTGTGGAATGACTGGGGTGGGGCAAAGAGCTCTCTGCTGAAGCTAGGTGTGAATGTTTCAGCTGACCACCTTCATTAGCATTTGAAGGCCTGGCTGAGCCTGGGAAAATGTTCTGTTGAGAGGTGTTAAGATGTGCCTGGTTGTTTCCTCTCTGCTGTTTTGCTGTAGTAATTTTAGAGTTTTTTAATACTGGTAGCCAGATTTTGTTCATTTTCATGGTCTCCCCCTTTTAGTTTTCAACAGACCTCACTACCTTGTAGGAGCTTGCCATAAGATGCAGGCGAAACGCATCAGGAAGAAATTGCCTCTCCAAGAAACATAGGCCCATTATATTATTTCCCCCCTCCATAAAACAATCTCTTTAATACTTTTTTTTTCAAAACATGGCCCTTTAGCCCGAAAAAACCTACAAGACCTAGTGATTCCAGCCATGAAAGCCTTCGACAATACTTTCTCGTTACTTTATTTTCGAGATCACCAGACTGGGCCACAGCAACGTGTGGCAGGGGACGGCTAGTTTCAAATACTTTCATTGCATGACACAATAGGTGTATTGGGTGGTATGTTGAACAATTGCAGCTCTCTCATTTGCCCTTCCAAATTGGTACGGTTATACTGGCAGTCCATTCCATGGGGTGATTTTTCTGTTATGATTTTGTTGAATAGTGATGCTAGAAAGGTAGCCCCACAGTCTTGGAGCATTTTCCAAATTTCAATTCCTTTTAAATATAAAGTGGGATAGATTACACTTGCAGATTCCAAAATAAATACAAGAGACGAATTCAGTGATTGCGAGACCCACTTGAGATGGGAGTGGGGCTTCCTTTCCTCAGGCCAAAATGACAGAAATAGCCTCCACTTGACAGGATCCCAGGCTGGCAGAAGCATCTTGAGGACAAGGAACTTGGCAGGCAAATGCTCACAAGGCAGACGGCGAAGAGAATTATGGGAGGGAGAGTAGGAGGGAGGGAGGCAAAGGTACAAGAGGAACGCACAAAGAGACAAAAATAGCAAGGGGGCAGATGGGCGACGTGTTGACAAAGCTTGAGTATCCCATATATTTGCACCTTGAGACTATCACCTTTGGGGGACTTTAGCCATCCTTAACAAGAGAGTCAAAGTAATCTAAGAACACAACACAAGGAGACGGCAAAGGCAGACACGCTTCTCTCCCGCATCCTCTGATGCCAACTCCGTTTCTATTTCTTTCCTTCCACTAGATCCCCCTTTCTCTTGAAATTGGATCCTTTGGCAGCTCACAAGAATCTTCAAATCATAGAATTCTAGAAGTGGAAAAGACCCCAGGGGCCATCCAGTCCAACCCACTTCTGACATGCAGGAAGGCACCATCTGCTCTCTCCTGACTTAAATTAAAATTAAAATCCTCTGCTTAAATTAAACTGAAATTGTTCCTGGGTTAGAAATGATGTTTCCTAATTGGTTCTACCATTTAAAAACATGGGTAAAGTGTATTAAAAAGGTTAAAAATGGAATAAGAAAGCCATTTTCATATGGACTGGATGATATGGACTGGATTCATCGCTGAGCCTGGAGCCCCAGGTCTTGGCGGTGACCAGGGGAGCATTTGCACAGCTTAGGCTCGTGCGCCAGCTGCGCCCGTACCTCGGGAAGTCTGACTTGGCCACGGTAGTCCACGCGCTGGTTACATCCCGTTTAGACTACTGCAACACTCTCTACGTGGGGTTGCCCTTGAAGACGGCCCGGAAGCTTCAATTGGTCCAACGTGCTGCAGCCATGTTACTAACAGGAGCGGGACGCAGGGAGCATACAACTCCCTTGCTGCACCAGCTCCACTGGCTGCCGATTTGCTACCGGGCTCAATTCAAGGTGCTGGCGTTGGCCTATAAAGCCCTAAACGGTTCCGGCCCAAGATACCTAGCTGACCGCACCTCTGCCTACAAGCCCACCAGAACTTTGAGAGCGTCCGGGGAGGCCCTGCTCTCGATCCCGCCTGCCTCACAGGCACGCCTGGCGGGGACGACAGACAGGACCTTCTCGGTGGTGGCTCCTCGGCTGTGGAACACCCTTCCCATGGACAACAGACTGGCTCCTTCCCTGATGATATTCCGCAGGAAATTAAAAACTTGGCTGTTCAAGAAGGCGTTCGAACAAGAAGTGCAATAATTGGTAATGACGACAGGAATGGAACAACAGAAAATGATACTGGATTGTGGTTTAAACGATGAGACGACGCGAATGGCTTTTTGTATTTTGATATTGTTGTGTTTTGTTGATGATGTTTTTGATTATTGCTAGATTGATATTTTAGATTGTGTTGAATTTTGAACCTTGTCCTTCTATGTTGTTCACCGCTGTGAGTCGCCCTCGGGCTGAGAACAGCGGTATATAAGCAAAGTAAATAAATAAATAAATAAATAAATATGAGACTACGCTGAGGGGCGAGCTTTAGCACAGCGGGTTAAACTGCCAGCTGTAGAAAATCTTGCTAATCTAATCTCTATCACAAGTGAGGCTGGCGAGGACGAGGAGCAGGGCCTTCTCGGTGGTGGCCCCTCACCTGTGGAATTCACTCCCCGGGGAAATTAGATCTGCAACATCGCTCCTTTCCTTCAGGAAAAAAACTGAAAACATGGATTTGGGACCAGGCATTTGGACTATCGGGCAGATGAAGAAAGAACTTTGATGATGATTAGGAAATGATTAATGGATTAGAACTAGGGAACTCTGAAAGACGGAACGCTGAGCTCGAGAATAGTTTTTATATGATTTTTATATGATGTGTTATGTACTAGTTGTGGTTTGTTTTAATTGTGATAACTGGTTTTAACTTTGGTTTGTATATTTTGTGTAAAGTGTATAGGCATCGAATTGTGCCTTTTTTTGTAAGCTGCCCTGAGTCCTCCCTTGGGGGTTGAGAAGGGCGGGGTAAAAGTACCTGTAATAAATAATAAATAAAATAAAGGCTGGCAGTTGGGGTGAGCTCCTGCTGTCAGCCCAGATTCTGCTCACCGAGCATACTGATGTGAGTAGATAAATAGGTACCACTTTAAGCAGGGAGGTAATAAAAGGTGCCCATAAGGACATACTGACAATTTGATTGGGAGGACGTCTACGGACAACAAAGCTCCTCTGCATGGAAGATGGAGTGACAGCACCTCCCCGTGGCCAGAATCGAGCACTGCCTCCAGATGCCGGAGATGGAAAAAGACGGGAAAGCCTATACCTATGTTTATGTACTGTCTGACTTTGTTAATTGTACAATGGGATTGTGTTGCAGCTCAGGATAGATTCACCTTGCTCAAAATACCACCACACACCAAGGCTGTAGGTTTTGTAGTTTATTGAAGAAAAAGCAAAATCACAAACATAGAAATAAAGTTGCAAAAGTTCAATAGCCAAAACAGAGTCTTAAATGCAAAGGCAAAGTTTCCAAGGTCCAAAGGCAAATAACATGAAGTATAATCCAATAGCATTGGTCAAACAAGAATCCATGGCAGCATGACAAAGTTCCCAATGGGAATATATTATGAGGCAAGTCAGTTGGCAAGATTATTAGGATTTGAATTGGGAGGGTCGAAAAGATGGGTGCAAATAGAAAAGGAAGCAAACAGTTGGCAAAGGAGAGAAAAAAGACAGAAAAGACTTAAAAGTCGGCCCGTTTATCAACGTTGTTAATTTGGGAAAAATGGCAAAATAAATTACAAATAAACAAAAGCAACCCTTTCCCATGGGAAACCTTGGAAAATAAGGACTATGCATTTGGGAATCTAATTAGGGCACTTAAGGATATTGGAATCAAAAGGATTGGGGACCTCATGGAACCTAATGGAGAAATAATAAAGTGGAGTAATATAAAAGACACATGTGGTCATGGAAACTGAATAGCATGGTTAGACCTGTCCAATAAAGCTTAGGCCATGAAAAGAAGAGAAGTGGCACTTGACAGAATAATTAAAAAAGGAAAGTAGAAATAGAAAAAGGGATTATTGGGCTACTAAATGAGGAATTAATCATCTTAATTTACAAAACAAAAACAACCCTTGTAGAAAATTGGAAACAAGAGGAAAGCTTCAATGAGAAATTAATTGGGTCTTGGATTGACAATATTACTAAAATTAAACATTTGGGGATCAAAGAAGCCCAAAGGAAAATCATCTCCAAATGGTATAAAACTCCCACCCAATTTTCACACATTATGGGAAATGTCTCAAGCAAATGTTGGCACAACTGTGGGGGGATCGGTTCATTCTCCCACATGTGGTGGGATTGTATCAGAATTCAGAACTATTATGGTAAAATAAGGATGGTAATGGAAGACATAATAGGGAAATAATTAATGTGGGATAAAGCCAGGTTCAAGTGCCTCACCATAAAGGTAAAAGATGATAACAATAATTGGACAGAAATCTTAAAATATATGACAGCCGCAATACAGGCCACAATAGCCCAGGAATTGAGAGATGATACAAAATGGGATTTGGAAACCTGGTGGACCTATCTATCAGAATATATAATTAATGATTTTATCAATCAAAGGAAAAACAAGTATATAAATAGACAAATAGAACAAGACTGGTTTAGGAAATGGTCTGTGTTAATTGGCAAAATAGACGGAGATGACAGATACAGCATTATGAATCAGGCTTTCCACGCAGTTAAATTGATGCAATGACATGGTTTAGTATTTCTGTTCCAGGGGGGTGGGGGGAATGAGGGGAGGGGGGGTTTGTTGGACGATGCATAACTGAGGAATGTATAAAATGTCATTTAAGGAATATTAATTTTGGAATAATGTATATTGAAATAAGTCCTGTATGACAAATTTTTGTTGATTAGGTTCTTGTGGGTTTTTTCGGGCTATAGAGCCATGTTCTAGAGGCATTTCTCCTGACGTTTCGCCTGCATCTATGGCAAGCATCCTCAGAGGTAGTGAGGTCTGTTGGAATTAGGACAATGGGTTTATATATCTGTGGAATGGCTGGGGTGGGGCAAAGAGCTCTCTGCTGAAGCTAGGTGTGAATGTTTCAGCTGACCACCTTCATTAGCATTTGAAGGCCTGCCTGAGCCTGGGAAAATATTCTGTTGAGAGGTGTTAAGATGTGCCTGGTTGTTTCCTCTCTGCTGTTTTCCTGTTGCAATTTTAGAGTTTTTTAATACTGGTAGCCAGATTTTGTTCATTTTCATGGTCTCTTCTTTCTGTTGAAATTGTCCACAAGCTTGTGGATTTCAATGGCTTCTCTGTGTAGTCTGGCATGGTAGTTGTTAGAGTGGTCCAGCATTTCTGTGTTCGCAAATAATATGCTGTGTCCAGGTTGGTCCATCAGGTGCTCTGCTATGGCTGACTTCTCTGGTTGAATTAGTCTGCAGTGCCTTTCATGTTCCTTGATGCGTGTCTGGGCGCTGCGTTTAGTGGTCCCTATGTAGACTTGTCCACAGCTGCATGGTATACGGTAGACTCCTGCAGAGGTGAGAGGATCCCTCTTGTCCTTTGCTGAACGTAGCATTTGTTGGATTTTCTTGGTGGGTCTGTAGATAGTTTGTATGTTGTGTTTCCTCATCAGCTTCCCAATGTGGTCAGTGGTTCCCTTGATGTATGGCAAGAACACTTTTCCTCTGGGTGGATCTTCATTTACTCTCGTGGCTTGTTCTTGGTCTTGCAGCTCTTCTGATGTCTGAGGTGGAGTATCCATTGGCCTGGAGAGCCCAGTTGAGGTGGTTCAGTTCATCTTGGAGGAGGTGGGGTTCGCAGATTCTTTTTGCACGGTCTGCCAAGGCTTTAATGGTGCTTCTTTTTTGACTTGGGTGATGGTTGGAGTTTTTATGTAGATATCTATTTGTGTGTGTGGGTTTTCTGTAGACGGTTTGTTGATTGTTGGGATGTATCAAATAAAAGGAAAAATGTTTGTTTGTTTTTTAAAAAAGACAAAGTCCCAAAGAGCCAGAAGCCGGGGCAATTCCAAAGAAGTTAACAGGGTGTAAGCAAAGTTGCACTGACAAAAGATTGACTTCAATCAGATCGTTAAATATGTTTCCCTAGCATGAAAGCATTACGTTGACCTCAGACTTCCCATTTGTTGGCAAGCCGAGCACTTCGTCATACCCTTAATTGCAAACGGTCCTCCCTAATCAAATCCCCATCACCTTCAAGGCCAGATAACTCATTATCCTGTCATTGCTGAGCCTGGAACCCCAGGTCTCAGCGGTGGCCGGGATAGCTTTTGCACAATTAAAACTTGTGCGCCAGCTGCGCCCGTACCTTGGGAAGTCTGATCTGGCCACAGTGGTCCACGCTCTTGTTACATCCCAAATAGATTACTGCAACACACTCTACGTGGGGTTGCCTTTGAAGACTGTTCGGAAACTTCAACTGGTCCAGCGAGCGGCAGCCAGATTACTCACCGGAGCGACATACAGGGAGCACACCACCCCCCTGCTGTGTCAGCTCCACTGGCTGCCGGTTCAGTTCTGAGCACAATTCAAGGTGCTGGTTTTGACCTACAAAACCCTGTACGGTTCCGGTCCAGTGTATCTGTCCGAACGTATCTCCCTCTACGTCCCACCCCGGAATTTGAGATCATCTGGGGGGCCCTGCTCTCGACCCCACCACTATCACAAGTGAGGCTGGTGGGGACGAGGAGCAGGGCCTTCTCAGTGGTGGCCCCTCACCTGTGGAACTCACTCCCGGGGGAAATCAGGGCATCAACATCCCTCCTCTCCTTCAGGAGGAAGGTAAAGACGTGGTTGTGGGACCAGGCCTTTGGGCAATCTGATAACTAGATAAGGACAACCAGACGAATAGGACCGACAGGACTGACAATTGTGGAATTGGAAATTGAACTATGAGATAGCGAACGCTGACCGTCAATGAGGAGAAATTGGTTTGTATTGGTTTTATTGGTTTTATGATTGTAACGCAAGAATTGTTGTTTAATTGTTAATTGATGTTATTTTGTTTTATTGCTGTTATGTGATGCGGGCATCGAATTGTGCCTTGCTTTTGTAAGTCGTCCTGAGTCCCCTTCGGGGTGAGAAGGGCGGGGTAGAAGTAAACCAAATAAATAAATAAATAAATAAATAAATAAATAAGCTTGTTTCAAAAATAAAAATGAAATAGAGGTAATTAGGGTGGCAACCTGTGCTGGACGGGGTTACACTCCCCCTGAAGTCACAGGTCCGCAGTTTGGGAGTCCTCTTGGATTCATCACTTACGCTTGAGGCTCAGGCGTCGGCGGTGTCCAAGAGGGCTTTTGCACAATTGAGACTCGTGCGCCAACTGCAACCTTACCTCATAAAGGCTGATCTGGCCGGAATGGTCCATGCCTTGGTCACCTCTAGATTGGACTACTGCAATGCGCTCTACGTGGGGCTGCCCTTGAAAACGGCTCGGAAATTCCAACTGGTCCAATGGTCGGCGGTCAGGCTGTTAACTGGCGCACCTTACAGAGAGAGGGCAACTCTCCTGTTTAAGGAGCTCCATTGGCTGCCGTTCATCTTCCGGTCCCAATTCAAGGTGCAGGTGCTCATCTACAAAGCCCTAAACTGTTTGGGAGCCGCCTACCTGCGTGACCGCATCTCCATATATGAACCCACACGTTCCCTACGATCATTGGGAGAGGCCCTGCTCATGATCCCACCTACGTCGCAAGCGTGTTTGGTGGGGACGAGGGACAGGGCCTTCTCTGTGGTGGCCCCCCGACTCTGGAACTCTCTACCCAAGAACATCAGACAAGCCCCTACGTTGGCAATTTTTAGGAAGAGACTGAAGACCTGGCTGTTCCAGTGTGCCTTTACAGATTAGGAAACTCCGGGCATCATGTCCCAAATGCACTTTATTAGAGACTAGGATTGTCCGCACATTGCACCTACCTCCAAAAACCTCTACGTACCTCCTGTCAAGTTCAGCACTTTTAAATTTTAACCATTACACTTGGCCCGGCCTTAGGTTTTAAATGTGTCATGGTGTCATTGTTTTTAGAGTTTTATTGTTTTGCTTGATGTTTTATTATTTGCTTATGAGTTTTACTGTTATATTTGTATGTTGTTGTTCGTTGGCGGCCTTGGCCATTGTAAGCCGCATCGAGTCCTTTGGGAGATTTTGCGGGGTATAAATAAAGTTAATAATAATAAAAATAATAATAATAATAAATAGGATATAAAATAAATAAATAACTCCAAGGAAGCCCCTCGGGTGCTGGACGAGTGCCTGGCCACTGTGGCTATCTGGATGAGGATGAACAAGCTGAACTCCTACATTTGAAGTCCAAAACACCAGGAGGGCCAAAGTTTGCTCATGCCTGATCTACACTGTAGAATTAATGCAGTTTGACTGCTACAAAATCCTGGGATTTGCAGTTTCCTATACTCCTCGGCAGGGAGCCCCCGGTGGCGCAGTGGGTTAAAGCACTGAGCTGCTGAGCTTGTTGATCGAAAGGTCGCAGGTTCGATTCTGGGGAGCGGTGTGAGCTTCCGCTGTCAGCCCTAGCTTCTGCCAACCTAGCAGTTCGAAAACATGCAAATGTGAGTAGATCAATACCTTTCAGCGGGAAGGTAACGGCACTCCATGCAGTCATGCTGGCCACATGACCTTGGAGGTGTCTACGGACAACACTGGCTCTTCGGCTTAGAAATTGAGATGAGCACCAACTCCCAAAGTCAGACATGACTGGACTTAATGTCAGGGGACTACCTTTACCTTTACCTATACTCCTCGGCAAAGGAGGCTCAAGACAACAAATCCCATGATTTATTGAGCCGCGGAAGAGGTACTGAACTGCATTCATTGTAGAAGCAGCCCAAGGCCTTGTCAAACTACAACTCCCTGGGATCCACAGCCTTGAACTAAGTTAAAATGCTACTGAACCACATTAATTTCCCAGTGCAGATGCACCCCCCTAGTTTCATCTCCCATCCTTTCTCAAAGGCATCTCCCATCATCCCCAGAGTGTTTTGGGGATGAAAGGAGTTGCATTCCATCACCTTTAGAAAGCTCAAGGAATCACTCTGCACATGCTCAGAGGCACCCAGCAATTCCAAGAATCTTTGCGCACAAAACTTCTCCTCTTGCAGGCCTCAGCCCCCAATCTCAGGCTCCTGTCTCTCATCTTTTCTCCTCCAAAGTTAGCATGGGGCTGGAAGCCTGCAGAGCCATAGCCAGGAATCCAGTGGATGCTGCAGAGAGAGAGACAGAGAGAGACAGAGAGGAGAGTCCATCTCCCTTCCTGCTGCTCCTCCACCCACACCCCTCTCTCTCTCTGCCTCTTTTGCTGCTGCTGCTTCCTCTGATATGTTGGAGCATGGAGAATCCAAAAAAGAAGGGCATTGCTGCAGAGTGAAGGCACAAAGTAAATCTAAAGTGTTGTTTACCTCTTTTTGTTTGTTCTTTCCCCTCATCTCCTAATGTGCCCCCTGCCCATCCCTCCTTTCCTTCAGTTGCAAGTTTACCACTTGGAGGAGGAGGAGGAGGGAGCCCAGCCTCCTCTGCACCTGCCGGAGTGCTGCTGCCTGGGGAAGCATGTCTTGGGGGTGGGGAGGGAGACTCACCCTTCTCCACACCCCATAGTTTGAGGACCCCTGATGTAAAGGATAGTGACAGGGTAGCAAGCCTGCGGGGATGAGGGCTTTTCCTCCAGCTCCTAAAGGGAGGGCCTCCATGGGAGCCTGGTGGGCATGTGCACTCACTGCTGGCCATGCACGTGCACTCCTTCCTTCCCCCTCTCTCCCTGAGGCTTACAGTCGAACGTCTTTCTAAGGGGGGTGGGGGAGGGAGGGGGAAGTGTTTTTTTGGGGGGGGGGGGGTTGAGTGGAGAACATACATTGGGTTGTTAGGTGTCTTGTGTCCAAATTTGGTGTCAATTCCCCCAGTGGTTTTTGAGTTCTGATGGTATCACAAACGAACATTACATTTTTATTTATATAGATACTACCATATAATCCAGATTTGTGTGTGTGTCAGGAGTGACTTGAGAAACTGCAACTCGCTTCTGGTGTGAGAGAATTGGCCATCTGCAAGGATATGGCTCAGGGGACACTCAGATGTGTTACCATTCTGTGGGAGGCTTCTCTCATGTCTCCACATGGGAAGCTGGAGCTGATAGACGGGAGCTCACTACACTCTCTGGATTTGAATCGCTGACTTTTAGGTCAGCAGTTCAGCTGGCACAAGTGTTTCACCCATTGCGCCACCAGGGGCTCCCTCAAAGCAGATAATCTACATTATCTGCTTTGAGCTGGATTTTTTTTTTTGTCGTGTCAGGAGCGACTTGAGAAACTGCAAGTCGCTTCTGATGTGAGAGAATTGGCCGTCTGCAAGGACGTTGCCCAGGGGACGCCTGGATGATTTTTTAAATGTTTTTATCATCCTTGTGGGAGGCTTCTCTCATGTCCCCGCATGAGGAGCTGGAGCTGATAGAGGGAGCTCATCCGCCTCTCCCCAGATTCGAACCTGCGACCTGTCGGTCTTCAGTCCTGCCGGCACAGGGGTTTAACCCACTGCGCCACCGGGGGCTCCTTTGAGCTGGATGATATGAGTCTACACTGCCATATAATCCAGATGATCAAATCAGATAATCCACTTGATCTGTTTTGAACTGGATGATATGAGTCCAGTTCACTCTTAATTAAATATGAAAGGGTGACAAAGACAAGGACAGACTAAGATATAGTTTTTATCCTAGATTTTCTACCTTTCCTCCACCACAAACATCCCAGTGTTCCTGACTCTCTCCATTGGTGTAGAATTTGCATGACCCCACCCACTGCCTCTCCATTAACCCTTTCCTATTCTTACCTATGACACACAGCAAACAGAGAAATTGATCAGCAACTGAACATACTAGAGAGGTTTGGGGAGAATTCACCATGATTTATAGGAGTTGTAAGTACTGGGATTTATAGTTCACCTGCAAGCTAAGAACTGCACTATGAACTCCAACAATAATGGACCTGGAACTAACTTGGTACACAGAAGCCCCATGACCAACAAAAAATACTAGAAGTCTTTGAGGAAAATTCACTTTGATTTGGGGGAGATGTAGTTCACCTACATCCAGAGAACACTGTGAACCCAGACACCGATGGATCTGAACCAAATTTGGCACGCATACTTGACATGCCGAAATGTGATTACTGGAAGGATTTGGAGGGAACTGACCTTCCTTTCTGGGCATTGCAGTTCACCCGCAACCAGAGAAACGGTGTCCTTGTACAATTAAAACACTGACTTTCTCAAATAACCCGGGCAACGCTGGGCATCCCAACTGGTAATTTAAAAAAAGAATATGCTGGGTGAGATAGATCCCCAAGAATGCTCTTATGTTTCTTAAGGCTGTAGGAATTATAGTTGTTCCAAAGAGAGGAGAAAGATTCTCTGTGCAGAAGTGGCGACTCTTTGTAAAACCTTCCTATCTGCCATGGTGCAGTTACCAATCCACACACAGATGCTGTAGGTTAGGAAACTCCCTAGAGCAGTGTTTCTCAACCTGGGGGGTCGGAAACCTGGGGGGGGGTTCGTGAGGGGGTTTCAGAGGAGCTGCCAAAGACCATCAGAAAACAGTATTTCTGATGGTCTTAGGAACCCTTTCGGCAGAGAAAACGGAAGATCTCTCCACCTGTCCTACTCTTCCTTTTTGGTGTTGGTGAACTACAACTCCCAGCATTCAAAAACAGCCTCCCTCCAACCCCACCAGTGTTCAATGTTGGCTATGTAAATAGTGTGCCAATCTATTGTGGGCTGGGTTCAGAGAGCTTTTTGACTGTAGCTTAACTAAAAATCCCAGCAACTAAAACTCAAGGTCAATGCCCACCATATCATTTCAGTATTTTCTGTTGGTCATGGGAATTCTGTGTGCCAAGATAGGTTCAATTCTATCATTGGTGGGATTCAGAATGCTCTTTGCTTGTAGGTGAACTATAAATCTCAGAAACTACAACTCCCAAATGTCAAGGTCTAAGGCCGTGATGGTGAACCTATGACACGCATGTCAGCACTGACACACGTGGCTATTTTTGATGACACGAAGACACATGTGGCCACATACAGAGAAATACACCTTATAAGAGCCAATATAATTCCATCCTTAAATTTGTAAAAGGCTCTACAAATCTATATAAATAAAAATGTAATGTTCGTTTGTGGGATTAACAGAACTCCAAAACCATTGGACGAATGGACACCACATTTGGGCACAAGATACCTCTCAGGCCAACGAGTGACCATCACTCAGAACAACACAGCGGAAGGGACTTAAAAAGCCAAAAAACCAAATATATACACAGACACACATATATACACACATATATGCATATACACACACAAATCATACACAGGAAGGAAGGAAGGAAGGAAGGAAGGAAGGAAGGAAGGAAGGAAGGAAGGAAGGAAGGAAGGAAGGAAAGAAAGAAGGGTAGAGAAGGAAGGAAGGAGGGAGAGAAGAGAAAGGAGGAGGGAAGGAGCGAAAGAAAGAAAGAGAAAGGTAGAGAAGGAAGGAGGAAGAGAAAGAGGGAGAGAAGAAGGAGGGAAGGAGAGAAGGAAGGAAAAAGAAGGATAGAGAAGGAAGGAAGGAGAGAAGGAGGGAGAGGAAGAGAGAAGAAGAGAATGAAGGAAAGAAAGAAGGGTAGAGAAGGAAGGAGGGAAAGAAGGAGGGAAGGAGATAAAGAAGGAAAGAAAGAAGGGTAGAGAAGGAAGGAAGGAGAGAAGGAGGGAGAGGAAGAGAGAAGAAGAGAATGAAGGAAAGAAAGAAGGGTAGAGAAGGAAGGAGGGAAAGAAGGAGGGAAGGAGATAAAGAAGGAAAGAAAGAAGGGTAGAGAAGGAAGGAAGGAGAGAAGGAGGGAGAGGAAGAGAGAAGAAGAGAATGAAGGAAAGAAAGAAGGGTAGAGAAGGAAGGAGGGAAAGAAGGAGGGAAGGAGATAAAGAAGGAAAGAAAGAAGGGGAGAGAAGGAAGGAAGGAGAGAAGGAGGGAGAGAATGAAATAAAAAAGTGAAAGAGGGAAGGAAGGAGAGAAGGAACGAAAGAGAAGGAAGAAAAGAAAGAAAGAGACAAGGAAGGATGGAACCAAAGCAAAGGAAGTGAGAAAACAAAAGGTAGAGAAAGAAGAAGAAGGAAGAAAGAGGAAGGAAGGAAAGAGGGAGGGAAGGAAGGAAGGAGGGAGAGAAGGAAAGGAGGAGGGAAGGAGGAAAGAGGGAAAGAGGGAGGGAGGGAGGGAGGGAAGGAAGGAAGGAAGGAAGGAAGGAAGGAAGGAAGGAAGGAAGGAAGGAAGGAAGGAAGGAGGGAGAGAAAGAGGGAGAGAAGAAGGAGGGAAGGAGAGAAGGAAGGAAAAAAGAATAGAGAAGGAAGGAAGGAGAGAAGGAGGGAGAGGAAGAGAGAAGAAGAGAATGAAGGAAAGAAAGAAGGGTAGAGAAGGAAGGAGGGAAAGAAAGGAGGGAAGGAGATAAGAAGGAAAGAAAGAAGGGAGAGAAGGAAGGAAGGAGAGAAGGAGGGAAGAAGAAATAAAAAAGTGAAAGAGGAAGGAAGGAGAGAAGGAACGAAAGAGAGAAAGAGGGAGGGAAGGAAGGAAAGAGACAAGGAAGGATGGAACCAAAGAGCAAAGGAAGCAAGAAAAGAAACAGGTAGAGAAGGAAGGAAGATGAAGGGAAAGAAAAAAGAGGGAAGGAAGGAAAGAGGGAGGGAAGGAAGGAGAGAAAGAAAGAAAGGAGAGAAAGAGAGAGGGAAGGTTGGCCACAACACATGGCGGGTACAGCTAGTTTAACATCTGCACGTTTGAGCATTGTTCACTCCATAACTCAGCATGGATTATACATTTTTCTTATTTAAACTATAAATATTGCAAAAGTATGGTTTTTTTCTCAAAGTGACACTCCACCCAAGTTATGCTCAGGTTTTTGGCAACTTTTGACACACCAAGCTCAAAAGGTTGCCCATCACTGGTCTAAGGTATAAAAACTACAACAACCCAGTCAAGGTCTATTTTCCCCAAACTCCACCAGTGTTCACATTTGGGCATATTGGGTATCTGTGCCAGGTTTGGACCAGACCCATCATTGTTTGAGTCCACACTGCTCTCTGGATGTAGACGAACTACAAGTCCCAAAGTCAAGGTAATTGCCCACCAAACCCTTCCAGTATTTTCTTTTAGTTATGGGAGTTCTGTGTGCCAAGTATGGTTCAATTACATCATGGGTGGAGTTCGGAATACACGAGGAACTGTATTAAAACATGCTGGACGTCTTTGGGGGATTTATAGGAGTTGTAGTTCACTTACATCCAGAGCACATTATGAACCCAAACAATGATGGATCTGGACCAAACTTGGCATGCATACCTGATATGCCCAAATTTGAATACTGGTGGGTTTTGAGGGGAATTGGCCTGGACATTTTGGGGTTGGGATTTATAGTTCACCTGCAATCAATGAGCACTCTGAACTCCACCAAAGATGGTATTGGACCAAACTTGGCAAACAGAGCTCCCATGACCAGCAAAAAAATACTGAGGGAAATTCACCTTGATTTGGGGGAGTTGTAGTTCACCTACATCCAGACAGCACTGTGAACCCAAACACCAGTGGATCTGGATCAAACTTGGCACGCAGACCTGATATGCTGAAATTTGATTACTGGAGGGGTTTGGGGAAAACTGACCTTCCTTTCTGGGAGTTGTAGTTCACCCACAACCAGAGAAATTGTGACCTCCACCAATGATGGACCTGGACCAAACTTGGCACACAGAACTGCAGTGACTAACTCAGCCTACTGGAGGGCTTTACCAACAAGTAACTACATATAAACCCAATTATAAAATACCAAGCCATGCAATCTTAAAATGACTACATAAACTAGCTTTTGCACAGTTGGAAACTATAGCTGAACATCTCAGAATGGCAGTGGTTGTTTTTTGTGCCATCAAGTCATTTCCAACCTAAGGGAGGGTTTTCTTAGCCAGATTTCCTTCGCTTTCCCTCTGAGGCCCAGAGAGTGGGACTCACTCGGGGAATCCTATTCTCCATCATGGTCAGAACAATGGTTGCTTTAATTAACATTGCTTTTTTGAAAAGTAATGTTTCCAAGTTTTCAAGCTTTCTGTCCTCTGAAATGACAGTGTTTCTAAACCTGGGAATTGGGACCCATGGGAGGGGGTTGTGAGGGGGATATCAGAGGAGTCACTGAAGACTATCAGAATACACATATTTCTGATGGTCTTAGGAACACAGCACTCTCCAGAGGTAGGTGAACTACATCTCTCCTAAATCACCATCAATTCCTCCCAAATCCCTCCAGTATTTTCTGTTGGTCATGGGGGTTCTGTGTGGGAAGTTTGGCTCAATTCTATCATTAGTGGGCTTTTTGATTGTAGGTGAACTATAAATCCCAGTAACTACAACTCCCAAATGTCAAGGTCTATTTTCCTCAAACTCCACCAGTGTTCACATTTAGGCATTTTGTGTATTCCTGTCAAGTTTGGTCCAGCTCCATTATTGTTTGAGTCCACAGTGCTCTCTGGATGTAGGCGAACTACAACTCCCAAACTCAAGGTGAATGCCCACCAAACCCTGTTGGTCATGGGAGTTCTGTGTGCCAAGTTTGGTTCAATTACATTGTTGGTGTTCAGAATGCTCTTTGATTGTAGGTGAACTATAAATCCCAGCAACTACAATTTCCAAATGACAAAATCAACCTCACCAGTGTTCAAATTTGGGCAAATTGGATATTTGTGCCAAATTTGGTCCAGTGAATGAAAATACATCCTGCCTATCAGATATTTACATTACAATTTATAACAGTAGCAAAATTACTGTTGCAAAAGTATGTTTTTTTTCTCAAAGTGACACTCCACCCAAGTTATGCTCAGGTTTTTGGCAAATTTTGGCACACCAAGCTCAAAAGGTTGCCCATCACTGGTCTAAGGTATAAAACCTACAAGAACCCAGTCAAGGTCTATTTCCCCCAAACTCCACCAGTGTTCACATTTGGGCAAATTGGGTATCTGTGCCAGGTTTGGTCCAGACCCATCATTGTTTGAGTCCACACTGCTCTCTGGATGTAGACGAACTACAAGTCCCAAAGTCAAGGTAATTGCCCACCAAACCCTTCCAGTATTTTCTTTCAGTCATGGGAGTTGTGTAGTGAAGTAGCAACAAAAATAATGTTATGGTTGGGGGTCACCACAACACGAAGGACTGTATGAAAACATGCTGGATGTCTTTGGGGGGATTTATAGGAGTTGTAGTTCACTTACATCCAGAGCACATTATGAACCCAAACAATGATGGATCTGGACCAAACTTGGCATGCATACCTGATATGCCCAAATTTGAATACTGGTGGGTTTTGAGGGGAATTGGCCTGGACATGTTGGGGTTGGGATTTATAGTTCACCTGCAATCAATGAGCACTCTGTACCAGGTTTGGTCCAGACCCATCATTGTTTGAGTCCACACTGCTCTCTGGATGTAGATGAACTACAAGTCCCAAAGTCAAGGTAATTTCCCACCAAACCCTTCCAGTATTTTCTTTTAGTCATGGGAGTTGTGTTGTGAAGTAGCAACAAAAATAATGTTATGGTTGGGGGTCACCACAACACGAGGGACTGTATGAAAACATGCTGGACGTCTTTGGGGGGATTTATAGGAGTTGTAGTTCACTTACATCCAGAGCACATTATGAACACAAACAATGATAGGTCTGAACCAAATTTGGCACGCATTCCTGATATGCTAAAATTTGAATGCTGGTGGGTTTTGAAGGGAATTGGCCTGGACATTTTGGGGTTGGGATTTATAGTTCACGAAATGACAAAATCCCCTCAGCCCCTCCAGTATTCAAATTTGGGCATATTGAGTATTTGTTCCAAATTTGATCCAGTGAATGAAAATACATCCTGTATATCAGATACTGTATTTACATGATGATTCAGAACAGTAGCAAAATGACACTTATGAAGTAGCAACTAAAATAATGCTATGGTTGGGGGTCACCGCAACTCGAGGAACTGTATTAAGGGGTCGCATCATTAGGAAGGTTGAGAAACGCTGCTCTAGAGAACAGCGGGAGAAAGTCACCAGCAGTTTTCCATTCAATTGTTGTTTCCTTAGAAGTCTCAGGTAGTACAGTCTCTGAACTAACGCTTTGATAATCTGAATTAGACAGACAGCAGTCGCTTCCCCTTCTCCTCCCCCCTTTTCCCCACTTACCGGCGGAGGGCCGAGGAGGGCCAGGAACGGCGGGGGCTGCGCAGGACCGGACGAGGGGTGTCACGGCGCTCGGTGTCAGAGTGGTATCGCCGTGGGATGCGGATGCGGGTGCATGGCTGGCGCCAGAGATGCTTAGGCACCTTGGAGCCCCGTGCCCTCTCCATCTCCAGCCAGATTTGAAGAGAGAGCCAGCCCTGGCCAGCTTATATAGTTCCTTGGCCAGGGGAGGGAGGGGAGAAGAGCAGAAAGGGGACGGCACAGCTTTCGCAGCCTTGATTTGAGCAGAAAAAGCTTCCAGAGTTAAGCAAAAAAGGCTTCCAAGGCAGCCCAGCACACTGCTTTGATTGGCACACAACTATCAAATGAGCAACGCAGGCATACACGCACACACACACACACACAAGAAAAGGAAGTCACGCATAAAAAAAGGAAAGCCTCATTCAGTTATTCATCTCAAGAATAACCCTGGATACAGTCTCACAAAAGGATGCATCAGAGTTGTTCGGACAGAATAGAATTGCACAGACCACATCTTTTCCTGATATCTCTATTCTGAATCATGTTTACAATTTTTGGAGTTTCTGTAAAATGTTTACATTGACTTTGCCACTTTTTATCCCACCCACCCCCCACCCCACCCCCTGCCATATCCCCTGTTTGGATATCAGCCAGCATGCCAAAGCCTTAAATCAAGAAATAGTTCTACAGATCTGAGGAACACCTCAGCAAGCGAGAGTCCAAAAGTGGCGGGCAAAAACCCGGAACCTCAATCCATGGCTGATACCAAATGAGAGACTCCTTTCTTGGCAGACAGAAGACTGGGCGACTTGGAAGGCATTAAACAGACTACACTCTAGCACCACGTTTTTTTTTGGGGGGGGGGCTAATTTTTTTTCAAGGGGGGTTTCGGGGGGGCTGAGTTTCGGGGGGGGGGGCTGGGTCTGATCTGTGTCTGAAGACTGACCCTGCCCACCCCTGCCTCCATGACCTGCTGACTCCCCTTGCCTGAAACACCTTCTGATGACCTGACTCTGACCTGACTGATCTCCTCTGACCCTGCTGACCCTGAGGCTGAGTCTGGGTGCAAGAGGTCTACCCTAGCAAACCTTTTGTATCATTACCCCAATACCCCCATACATATGGGATATATTGAGAATGGTGATCAGATCATGATATGAATAAACATAACAGTTTAAATAATATACCAGTAAGTTTGAGTCCACAGCGGTCTCTGGATGTAGGTAAACTACAACTCCAAAACTTAAGGTCAATGCCCACCAAACCCTTCTAGTATTTTCTGTTGGTCATGGGAGTTCTGTGTGCCAAATTTGGTTCAATTCCATCATTGGTGCACTTCAGAGTGCTCTTTGATGGTAGGTGAACTATAAATCCCAGCAACTGCAACTCCCAAAAGTTAAAGTCTATTTTATCCAAACTCCACCAGTGTTCGCATTTGGGCATATTGGGTCTTCGTGCCAATTTTGGTCTAGATCCATTGCTGAGTCCACAGCGCTCTGTGGATATAGGTGAACTACAACTTCACAACTCAAGGTCAATGCCCAGAAAACCATTCGAGTATTTTCTGTTGGTCATGGGAGTTTGGTATGCCAAGTTTGGTTCCATTCCATCGATGGTGGAGTTCAGAGTGCTCTTTGATGGTAGGTGAACTATAAATCCCAGCAACTACCACTCCCAAGTGACAAAATCAATGCCCCTCCAACCCCATCTGTATTCAAATTAGAGCTTATTAGGTATTTGATCCAGTGAATGAAAATATATCCTGCAATATCAGATATTTACATTACAGTTCATAACAGGAACAAAATGACAGTTATGAAGTAGCAACAAAAATAATGTTACGGTTGGGGTCACCACAACAGGAGGAACTGTAATAAGGGGTCGCAGCATTAGGAAGGTTGAGAAACACTGTTCTAGAAGCATTCTCAGCTGGCGTTTCACCTGCATCTATGGCAAGCATCCTCAGAGGTTGTGAGGTACCTCACAACCTCTGAGGATGCTTGCTATAGTTGCAGGCAAAATGTCAGGAGAGAATGCTTCTAGAACATGGCCATATAGCCCAAAAAACCTACAACAACCCAGTGATTTCAGCCATGAAAGCCTTCAACAGTAGCAAGATTACTGTTATGAAGTGAAAACAAAAATAATTTTATGGTTGGGGGTCACCACAACATGAGGAACTGTCTTAAGGAGTCACAGCATTAGGAAGGTTGAGAACCCCTGGTCTAGAATCATAAGACTCTAGAACAGTGTTTCTCAACCTGGGGGTCGGGACCCCTGGAGGGGTCGCGAGGGGGTGTCAGAGGGGTCACCAAAGACCACCAGAAAACACAGTATTTTCTGTTGGTCATGGAGGTTCTGTGTGGGAAGTTTGGCCCAATTCAATCCTTGGTAGGGTTCGAATGCTCTTTGATTGTAGGTGAACTATAAATCCCAGCAACTACAACTCCCAAATGTCAAGGTCTATTTTCCCCAAACTCTACTAGTGTTTACATTTGGGCATACTGAGAATTCGTGCCAAGTTTGATTCAGATCCATCATTGTTTGAGTCTACAGTTCTATCTGCTTGTAGGTAAACTACAACTCCCAAAACTCAAGGTCAGTGCCCACCAAACCCTTCCAGTATTTTCTGTTGGTCATGGGAATTCTGTGTGTCAAGTTTGATTCAGTTCCATTATTGGTGGAGTTCAGAATGCTCTTTGATTGTAGGTGAACTATAAATCCCAGCAACTACAACTCCCACAGGACAAAATCATTACCCTCCCCCAATCTGTTACTATTCATAACAGCAGCAAAATGAGTTATGAAGTAGCAACGAAACTAATTTTATGGTTGAGGGTCATCATAACATGAGGAAGCGTATTAAGGGGTCATGGCATTAGGAAGGTTGAGAACCACTGCTCTAGAACCATGACTGGATGGCCTTTGGGGTCTCCTCCAACTCTATGAGTCGATGTTTTCTCCCAGGCTTCTTCCCTGAAACACAAAACAACCTTATCAGCCTCCTGTGCCATCCCTCCATAAGTCTCACACTTCAGGGGAGAGCTAGTTCTCCAAAGTCCCAGTACACTAAGAACTATATCACATTGAGTTGTGGGGCTGTGGAAAGACAGCCCTTGCCTTCCCAAACAACAGCCCCTGAACTAACGGACCTCCAACATGCGGTCAACGCTTTCTGTGTTGCTTCTTGAGAAAGGAAGGAAGGAAGGTGGGTTGCATCATGTCCCTTCTGCATCGAACTGCTTTCACCCACACTATTGAAAACAATACTTTCCAGCAAAAGGGCAAGGTTACTGAAGCAATACAACAGCTGCTGCTTGCGATTATTTATATTTATTTATTTACTGTATTTGTATACCGCCTTTCTCAGCCTATCGGTGACTCAAGGCAGTTTCCAACAAAACAGTATACATGGTATCATAAAACAATTTAAAAACATTACAGTTACATAAACCACAACAGCAATAAAAACATCATTGGCGTCTCATTATTGGGTGCATTGAACCAAATACAGTGATACCTTGAGTTAAAGGTTTAAATTGTTTCCTGATTGAGCTCTTAACTCAAATCGCTCTTATCTCAAAGTTAATTTTGCTACTGAAATGCTATTAATCCGCTCGAAACCCCTGAAACCATGTTTGTTGGTTCTCTTGGATATCTCAGTGGCTTTCGATACCATCAACCATGGTAGCCTTCTGGGTCGACTCTTGGGAATGGGTCTCAGGGGCACTGCATTCCAGTGGTTCAGTTCCTTCCTTGAGGGCCGTACTCAGTTGGTGAAGCTGGGGATACCTGCTCGGACCCCTGGCCATGGACCTGTGGGGTCCCACAAGGTTCCATTCTTTCCCCCATGCTATTCAATATCTACATGAAACCGCTGGGCAAGATCATCCAAAGTTTTGGAGCTCAATGCCATCTCTATGCGGATGACGCTCAACTCTGTTACTCCAAGGAAGCCCCTTGAGTCCTTGACCAGTGCCTTGCAGCTGTGATGGGCTGGATGAGGGCTAACAAGCTGAAGCTTAATCCTGACAAAACAGAGGTCCTCCTGGCCAGTCGTGGGACTGATCGGGGCATAGGGTGGCTACCTGTGCTCAATGGAGTCACACTCCTTCTGAGGACACAGGTCCACAGCTTGGGGGTCCTTCTGGACACTTGATGCTCAGGTGTCGGCGGTGGCCGAGAGGGCCTTTGCACAACTAAAACTTGTGCGCCAGATGTGCCCGTACCTCGTGAAATCTAGGTCCATGCCCTAGTCACCTCTAGGTTGGATTACTGCAATGCGTTCTATGTGGGGTTGCCCTTGAAGACGGCCTGGAAACTAAAATTGGTTCAAAGATCAGCAGCCAGACTACTCACGGAAGCTGGTTACAGAGAGCAGTCAACCCTCCTGTTTAAACAGCTCCACTGGCTTCCAATAAGTTTCCGATCCCAATTCAAGGTGCAGGTCGTCACCTATAAAGCCCTAAATGGTTTGGGACCTGTTATCTCCGTGATCACCTCTTCCCCTATGAACCAGCGCGTACTTTGAGATCATCTGGGGAGGCCCTGCTTTTTCTCCCCCCATCATCGCAAGCACAGTTAGTGGGGACGAGGGAGAGAGCCTTCTCGGTGGTGGCCCCTCGGCTCTGGAACTCCCTCCCTAGAGAGATCAGTTAGGTTCCCACTTTGTCCTCATTCCGGAGTCAACTAAAAACCTGGATGTTCCAGTGTGCTTTCGATTAAGCAGCTCACATAATTTTTCCTGTCCCCATTGATTATAGCACTTTATTCTGGCCCTCATATGGTCTTCCTCAACATGTTTTTTGACAGTATTTCCTGCTCAATCTACAGGTTTGTCGCACTTTTCTTGCACTCCTGTAAAACGTATCGCACTCATTGAATTTGTACTTCAGCTATGTTCCTTCTTTTCAGCCATATTGCTCTTATGTTGTGTATAATTATGTTGTATTGTTTTTATCGGATGTTTTTAATTGGTAAGTGTGTTTTAATTGTTTTTGGGCTTGTCTTTTGTAAGCCGCCCCGAGTCCCCTACGGGAGATGGTTGGCGGGGTATAAAAATAAAGTTATTGTTGTTGTTGTTGTTGTTATGTATTGTTATTGTTAATTAATTAATTAATTAATTAATTTAGAACTTTTATATACCGGTCTTCTCACCTCCAGCCGGTTTACAACAAAGGAAATCATACACAATAGTTTAAAAACATCACATCCAATAATACACTAATATACACACACTGAAGTACTATCATATAATTATATAAGGCCAAATCGTTAACATAAAATCACTATTCATCCCCATCCGTCCTTGTGGACAAGAGTTATTGCCTCACTCATCAAATGCCAAATTCCAGAGCCAGGTTTTCACCAACTTTCTAAAGGTCAATAGGGAAGGGGCAGTTCTAATCTCCAATGGGAGAGAGTTCCAGAGCCGAGGTGCCACCACCGAGAAGGCCCTGTCCCTCGTCCCCACCAGACGCAATTGCGAGGATGGTAGGACTGAGAGCAGGGCCCCTCCATACGATCTTAACAACCTTGATGGTTCATAGGGGAGAATCCGTTCGGACAGGTAAACTGGGCCGGAGTCGTTTAGGGATTTATAGGTCAACACCATTAAATAAATAAGAAAATATACTGTTAAATAAGAAAATATACTCCATAAATAACAAATAATGTATAAATGCACAATCACATCTATCTATACACCAAAGTGAAAATATGTATGCATGTATGGGCATAAGGTGTCCATTTACACAGACTAGCTCCTGCCTCCACAAATAGCTATAGCTCCCACTACTCAAAATACACCAATTGCCCTCCCTCCAATAACATTGCAGGTTATAGTGAGTGCCATGAACATGTCCAAGAGCCCGGCCAATGTCGTCCACAAACACCATACTGCCCACCGCCCAAGTGAAGGTTTTCATACAGAGACTATTCCATCCTAGATTTTATGTGTTTCCTCCACCACAGACATCCCAGTATTTCTGACTCTCTCCATTGGTGTGGAATTTGCATGACCCCGTCCACTGCCTCTTCCATAACCCTTTCCTACTCTTTTCTATGGCAAACGGAAAACTGAGGAATTGATCAGCAACTGAACATCCTAGACAGGTTTGCGAAGAATTCACCATAATTTATAAGAGTTGTACGTTCTGGGATGTATAGTTCACCTGTAATCTAAGACCACTCTGAACTCCACCAATTATGGACCTGGAACCCCCATGATCAACAAAACATACTGGAAGTCTTTGGGGGGAATTTATAGGAGTTGTAGTTCACCTACAGCCATATGAACCCAAACAATGATGGATCTGGACCAAACTTGGCATGCATACCCAATATGCCCAAATTGGAATACTGGTGGGTTTTGGGGCGAATTGGCCTGGGCATTTTGGAGTTGTAGGTACTGGGATTTATAGTACACCTGTAATCAATGAGCACTCTGAACTCCACCAAAGATGAAATTGGACCAAACTTGGCACACAGAGCCCCCATGACCAGCAAAAAATACTAGAGCTCTTTAAGAGGAAATTCATCTTGATTTGGGGAGTTGTAGTTCACCTACATCCAGAGAGCATTGTGAACCCAAACACCAATGGACCTGGACCAAATTTAGCATACATAGACCTGATATGCCAAAATTTGATTACTGGAGGGGTTTGGGGGTAACTGACCTTCCTTTCTGGGAGTTGCAGTTCACACACAATCAGAGAAACTGCGACCTTCACTGATTATGGATCCTGACAAAACTTGGAACATAGAACCCTCATGAGTAACTCAACCTAAGAGGGGTTGGAGGGGACTGAGTTACCATAGTGGGAGTTGTAGTTTACCCTGCCACCAGGGAGTACACTGAACCCCACCGATGATGCATCCAGAGCAAACTTGCCCAACATGACAAACTTTAACTTCTGATGGAGTTTCAGGGGGTTAACCTGGCAGAATGTGAGTTGTAGTTCACCCACAACCTTATGCATTTGTGCAATCAAAAACTGACTTTTTCAAACAACGTGGGAAATACTGGGTACCCACACTAGTGATAAATAATGTATAAATGCACATTCAATTAAACAATTAAAATCAACTTTAAAATGGTAGAAGCACAAAGTTGTGGCAAGGAAGCACAAAGCGAAGAAGAGGCAGAAGCATCATTGTTTTAATACTGTTCTCCTTCCAGCCTCACTTTGTCTCTTGCTCTCTCTCCCTTCAAGAAGTCAATCAGTATTTTGGCGCCCCACCCCCCACCCCCAACCAATCATTGATATATATTTTCTGTTTGTCGTGGGAGTTCTGTGTGCCATATTTGGTTCAATTCCATCATTGGTGGAGTTCAGAATGCTCTTTGATTGTAGGTGAACTATACATCCCAGTAATAGTTCACCCTGCCGCATTTGCTCCCTTGCCTGGGCCGCTTTGGGTCCGGAGGCATGCCTGAAGACCGTGTACACCAAAAGTAATCTCTTCTCCTGACTTTCTCCTCAGCCATTGGGACCGAGAGAGAGAGGTGGAGATGCCCACCTTTCCTGAAGGTAGGCGCAAAAACAAAGGAGGGAGCGGAGGTGGGAGATACCTCCAGCCGGAGGGGCTCTCTCTCTCTCTCTCTCTCTTGGTCCCAATGGCTGAAGAGAAAGTCAGGAGAAGAGGCGACTTTTGGTGTGCACGCTGGGGTCTTCAGACACGCCTCCGGACCCGAAGCGGGCCAGGTGCGGCGGCTCCGCCCCTTGGCCCACCCGCGGATTGGGGAGAGGAGAGGAGGCGGGTGGAGCGCCGGGGGATCGGGAAAGGGAGCCAGTCATGGGGAAGGGATCGAACGCGGAGAACGATTGAGCGCCGGCTCTGCTCGCGCACCGGTGGCCGGGTGGAGCAGGAACGAGAGGGGCTAGGTGAGGCTCAAGGGCCCGGCCCCTTTGGGAAGAGGATCGCCCGGCAGCGAGGCAAGAAAGCAGAGGCTCCCCCCGGACTGCTAGGGCTGTTGTGAGCTGAGGGGGCGCTCCTCAAGTGGCAGTCGAGGGGCATTTACAGAGGCGCCTCTGCGCCCCTGGCAAAAAAAGTGTTCTGCGACCGCTTACTTCGTGTAATGGATGAGCCACCCCTGGTTACAAGGAAAACCAGCTGATTCCTAATCTATCTAAAATACAAACGTGTGCTTTTTATCTCAAGAATAGACAAGCATCTCGAGGTCTGAAGATGGCCTCGGAAGGAATCCCACTGGAGCATTGCAACATACCCAAATATCTGGAAGCTATTCAGAACCATCCTCTGACTTACAAGAAGCACTGCTAGACTATCAAGCAAGAAGTGGGTGCCAGAAATAATATCGTATGAAAGCTGACTAGCACAACCTGGGGATCACAACCAGACTCAGTGAAGACATCTGCACTCCAAGTGGCCAGCTTCTGGTGAAAGGACATTTAGTACAATCCCAAGTTTTTGTCATTTTTCTATACATTATAACTGCTGGAGCATGTAAGAAATCAGTTAGTGTGTGTGTCAACTGTAAAATAAGATGGATGAAGCTTATTATTATTATTATTATTATTATTATTATTATTAAACTTTATTTGTACCCCGCTAGCATCTCCCGAAGGACTCGATGCGGCTTACAAAGGCCAAGGCCTCAATACACAACATAAACAATACACTTAAAGCAAATTAAAAACAATTAAAGCATTATTAAACAACAAGAACCACAAGCAATAAACAATACATCAAACAAGATAAAAACTGGGCCGGGCCAGAGTGAGGGGTACAAGATTAAAAAGTGCTGATGTGGCAGGTGATATGTAAGGATTATAGAGCAAGTGCAGTGTGCAGTGTGCGGCAGTCTTAATTCTAATAAAGTGCATCTGGGACTTGGTATTGGAGATTTCCTAATCGGGAAAGGCACATCGGAACAGCCAGGTCTTCAAGTTCTTTCTGAAGACTGCCAATGTAGGGGCCTGTCTAAGATCTTTGGGGAGAGTGTTCCAGAGACGGGGGGCCACCACAGAAAAGGCCCTGTCTCGTGTCCCCACCAAACGTGCTTGCGACGCCGGCGGGATCACGAGCAGGGCCTCTCCAGATGAGCGTAGTGAACGCGTGGGTTCGTAGACGGAGATGCGGTCACGCAGGTAGGCTGGTCCCAAACCGTTCAGGGCTTTGTAGGTAAGCACCTGCACCTTAAATTGGGCTCGGAAGATAAACGGCAGCCAGTGGAGCTCCTTGAACAGGAGGGTTGACCTCTCTCTGTAAGGAGCACCAGTTAACATCCTGGCCGCTGCTCGTTGGACAAGTTGGAATTTCCGAGCCGTTTTCAAGGGCAGCCCCACGTAGAGCGCATTACAGTAATCCAACCTAGAGGTGACCAAGGCATGGACCACTCCGGCCAGATCAGCCTTTTGCGAGGTACGGTCGCAGTTGGCGCACGAGTCTTAGTTGTGCAAAGGCCCTCCCAGACACCGCCGACGCCTGAGCCTCAAACGTGAGCGATGAATCCAGGAGGACTCCCAGACCCTGTGACTTTTGGTTACTGTTACAATTTTCAGGCTTGCAGAGAAGCAGAGAAACAGAGAGAGACAGTTTGGAGTGTGCTCTTGCTTCATGAGCTGCTAGAAGGAATTTCTCCACACGGACAAAGAAAGACAATTTTAAATCTCTCTAAAAGGACATTATGTGAGTCGATGCAACTGATGACATGATTGAAAATATGTTGTTCCGAACTACAAAGAGAAAAATACTTGTTCTTTATTGATAAGCTATGTGGCATATTTTTCTTTCTCTGGCAAGACAGTGTGTGGACTGATCAAACGTGAACTACATGTGGTTTATTTATTTCGTATATTTCTGTCCTACCCTTCTCCCCACAAGGGGGACTCAGAGCAGCCTTAATTACACCACAATAACTTTATTCTCAATTCACTTCTGCCAAAATTCTGCTCTGGAGAGCAGGACACAATGGAGCAACGGATTCAAACTCCAGGCCAAGAGATTCCTACATTAAAGAAGTGCTCCTGATGGCCAGAGCTGTTCAAGAGTTGTGGCTGTGTCCTAGCCTCACAGATGGTTGGAAAGATGGCTAACATAATGAGAGCAATCTAAAATATTGTGTTGGTGCGTTTCCCTCTTGACTTGCTTTCCTTTCTGTTTTTCTCAGACTGAGTTTTATTTTCCAGACGGAGCCTTTTCCTGCGCTCTCCCCCTTCAGTGCCCTGCATCCCTGCCTCCGTATTTGGTGTTTTATGTCTCCAATCTCTTTTCTAATAAATAATAACCGCCATTTAATTTGTTTCTTTCATGGCCACAGCAGGCCCCGAGGGGAACATCCTGTTGTGGCTGGCTTACGAGAGCCCATTTGCATCTGCATTCGTCTCCTTGTGCCATGGCGGCTGCATTTGCGAGGGCGTTTGTGCGTGGGTGTGAATCCGCTCTGGGTTTTAGTCCGGGCTGCTGTACTTCATCACATTTACTAAATTCCACTGAGTCATACGCTTCAGAAGTGGTAACCCTCTGTGTTCATCATATGAGGTTGAGTTCAAGTGTAGCATAGAGCATTCTTTCCATGTCTAAAGCGTTGGGAACAGCTATCTTTTCATACGTTTCGAGAGCTGGTTGGGAAGTGGATTTTTAGGGAGTGATCCAGATGTAGATAGGCAAAAGGGTCATAGAATCATAGAATCAAAGAGTTGGAAGAGACCTCATGGGCCATCCAGTCCAACCCCCTGCAAGAAACAGGAATATTTCATTCAAATCACCCCTGACAGATGGCCATCCAGCCTCTGTTTAAAAGCTTCAAAGAAGGAGCCTCCACCACACTCCGGGGCAGAGAGTTCCACTGCTGAAAGGCTCTCACAGTCAGGAAGTTCTTCCTCATGTTCAGATGGAATCTCCTTTCTTGTAGTTTGAAGCCATTGTTCCTCGTCCTAGTCTCCAGGGCAGCAGAAAACAAGCTTGCTCCCTCCTCCCTGTGACTTCCTCTCACATATTTATACATGGCTATCATATCTCCTCTCAGCCTTCTCTTCTTCAGGCTAAACATGCCCAGCTCCTTAAGCCGCTCCTCATAGGGCTTGTTCTCCAGACCCTTGATCATTTTAGTCGCCCTCCTCTGGACACTTTCCAGTTTGTCAATATCTCTCTTGAATTGTGGTGCCCAGAATTGGACACAATATTCCAGGTGTGGTCTAACCAAGGCAGAATAGAGCATGGGGAGCATGACTTCCCTAGATCTAGACACTATGCTCCTATTGATGCAGGCCAAAATCCCATTGGCTTTTTTTGCCGCCACATCACATTCTTGGCTCAGGTTTAACTTGTGGTCTAACCAAAGCAGAATAGAGGGGTAGCATTACTTCCCTACATAAATACAGACATGTGCTTTTCATCTCAAGAACAGACAAGCATCCCGAGCTCTGAGAATCACCTGGGAAGGAATCCCACTGGAGCATTGCAACACACCTAAATACCTGGGAGTCACTCTGGACCGTGCTCTGACCTACAAGAAGCACTGCCTGAACATCAAGCAAAAAGTGGGTGCTAGAAACAATATCGTACGAAAGCTGCCTGGCACAACCTGGGGATCACAACCAGACACAGTGAAGACATCTGCCCTTGCGCTATGCTACTCTGCTGCTGAGTACGCATGCCCAGTGTGGAACACATCTCACCACACTAAAACAGTAGATGTGGCTCTTAATGAGACATGCCGCATTATCACGGGGTGTCTGCGCCCTACACCACTGGAGAAATTACACTGCTTAGCCAGTATTGCACCACCTGACATCCGCCGGGAAGTAGCAACCAATACTGAAAGAACCAAGGCAAAGACATCTCCAGCTCATCCCCTGTTTGAGTATCAGCCAGCACGTCAACGACTTAAATCTAGAAATAGTTTTCTTAGATCTACAGAGACACTCGCTGGAACACCCCAGCAAGCGAGAGTCCAAAGGTGGCAGGCTGAAACCCAGAACCTCAACCAATGGCTGATACCAAATGAGGGACTCCCCCCTGGGCACACAGAAGACTGGGCGACTTGGAAGGCTCTGAACAGACTGCGCTCTGGCACCACGAGATGCAGAGCCAACCTTCAGAAATGGGGCTACAAAGTGGAATCCACGACATGCGAGTGTGGAGAAGAGCACTGACCACCTGCTGCAATGCAACCTGAGCCCTGCCACATGCACAATGGAGGACCTTCTTGCAGCAACACCAGAAGCACTCCAAGTGGCCAGATACTGGTCAAAGGACATTTAATCAACTACCAAACTCGCAAATTTTGTATTTTGTCTGTTCGTTTGTTTTGTTCTGTTAGAAATGTAATACAATTGACTGGTTGCCCTGACACGACAAATAAAATTACTTCCCTAGATCTAGACACTATGCTCCTATTGATGCAGGCCAAAATCCCATTGGCTTTTTTTGCTGCCACATCACATTCTTGGCTCATGTTTAACTTGTCCACGAGGACTCCAATATCTTTTTCACATGTATTGCTCTCGAGCCAGGCATTGTCCCCCATTCTGTATCTTCGCATTTCGTTTTTTCTGCCAAAGTGGAGCATCTTGCATTTGTCCCTGTTGAACTTCATTTTGTTAGTTTTGGCTAATCATCTCTCTAATCTGTCAAGACCGTTTTGAATCCTGCTCCTGTCCTCTGGAGTATTGGCTATCCCTCCCAATTTGGTGTCATCTGCAAACTTGATGATCATGCCTTCTAGTCCTTCATCTAAGTCATTAATAAAGATGTTGAACAGGACCGGGGCCAGGACGTACCCTGCGGCACTCCGCTCGTCACTTCTTTCCAGGATGAAGAGGAAGCATTGGGGAGAATCACCCTCTGGGTTCGTCCATTTAAACAATTACTGATCCACCTCACCGTAGTTCTGCCTAGCCCTCATTGGATTAGTTTTCTTGCCAGAAGGTCATGGGGAACCTTGTCGAAGGCCTTCCTGAAATCCAGGTACGCTACATCCACGGCATTCCCCGCATCTACCCAGCTTGTAATTCTATCGAAGAAAGAGATCAGATTAGTCAGGCATGACTAATGCACTTGATTTCAGCAGAACACTGCGACCCCTACGAATGACTAACCTGGACTAAAATTGGCACAGAGAAGCCCCTTGACCAACTAGACATACTGCAGGGGTTTGGGGAGAACTGACCATGATTTTTGGGAGTTGTTGTTCACCTGCATCCAGAGATACTGAGAACCCCACCAACAATGGCACAGGATCAAACTTGGCACAAAGAAGCCCCATGACCCATTGCAGAGGTTTGGGAGAAACTGACCTTGATTTTTGAGAGTCGTAGTTTATTTATTTATTTACTTACTTACTTACTATATTTGTATACCGCCCTTCTCAGCCCGCAGGCGACTCTAGAGATACTGCATCTAGAGAATCTGTGACCCCCACCAACAATGAACCAGGACTAAACTAGGCACAGAGAAGTCTCATAACCCACTGAGCATACTGCAGGGGTTTGGGGTGAATAGACTTTGATTTTTGGGAGTTGTAGTTCACCCACATCCAACGAGCACTGAACCCAACCAATGTTGGATCTAGACTAAACTTGGAGCACAGACTCAACATGACAAACTGTGAATACAGGCAGGATTTGGGGGTGATTGACCTTGGAATATAGGAGTTGTAGTTCACCCTAATCCAGAGAGCCCTCTGAATTCCACCAATAACAGATCTGGACTACATTTGGCACACATAGAATCATAGAATCAAAGAGTTGGAAGAGACCTCATGGGCCATCCAGTCCAACCCCCTGCCAAGAAGCAGGAATATTGCATTCAAATCACCCCTGACAGATGGCCATCCAGCCTCTGTTTAAAAGCTTCCAAAGAAGGAGCCTCCACTACACTCCGGGGCAGAGAGTTCCACTGCTGAACGGCTCTCACAGTCAGGAAGTTCTTCCTCATGTTCAGATGGAATCTTCTCTCTTGTAGTTTGAAGCCATTGTTCCAGCGTCCTAGTCTCCAGGGAAGCAGAAAACAAGCTTGCTCCCTCCTCCCTGTGGCTTCCTCTCACATATTTATACATGGCTATCATATCCCCTCTCAGCCTTCTCTTCTTCAGGCTAAACATGCCCAGCTCCTTAAGCCGCTCCTCATAGGGCTTGTTCTCCAGACCTTTTATCATTTTAGTCGCTCTCCTCTGGACACATTCCAGCTTGTCAATATCTCCTTGAATTGTGGTGCCCAGAATTGGACACAATATTCCAGGTGTGGTCTAACCAAAGCAGAATAGAGGGGTAGCATTACTTCCCTAGATCTAGACACTATGCTCCTATTGACACAGTCCCAACAAGGCCAAGTTTGAATACTGGCAGAGTTTGGGGGTGAGTGACCCACGCTTTTGGAAGTTGTAATGCCACTAATTGACTTTGCAGCTGAAATACTACACAATGCTAATCAAGCCTGCCAATTACAACATTCACACTTGCCTCCAACAGACAAGAGTTCGTTCTCCCACCCTGGACATCATTCCACAGGTATGTAAACCTCACTTGCCTAGTTTCCGACAGACCTCACAACATCTGAGGGTGCCTACCATAGATGGGCAAAACGTCAGGAGAGAATGCTGCTGGAATATGTCCAGACAGCTCGGAAATCTCACAGCAACCCAGTGATTCTGGCCATGAAAGCCTTCGATAACATAAGCAGTCCATGGGTTGCTAGATTTCTCGCACTGCTGCTGGACAGTTGATCCTGTGGAACTGCCCTCTGCATGAATTGACAAGAGACTCTTTCAATGCCTTGGTATTTCTGGCATTGGAGAGGGATTGGCTGGTGACTGCTGGAAGATCACTTTGGGATCACAGCGAAGCCGGCACAGGGGGGAGGGCATGGGAACTTTGAATCTGAAAGCTATAAATCCCTGCTCAGGGGTATGTCAATTTGTTGACAGATTACTATGATTGTTGACAGATTACTATGATTGTTTATTTGTTGACAGATTACTATGACCGTCATCCTTTCCAGATGGAATAGAAAATAAACCTCGGTGGCCTTTGCTTCAACTTGGTGAGACTTATTGGGAAATAGGGAAAGTTTTTACTGGTGCTTATTGTCTCGCCAGGTGTTCCAGATCCTCTTTTTGGATCTTGCTGGCCTCTGCCTCGGCATGGCCCCCCTAAATTCACGTTCAACATCAGTGGGATTTGGGGGGGAGGACTGACTCAACATGATGGTAATTGTATTGTCGAAGGCTTTTATGGCCGGAATCACTGGGTTGTTGTAGGTTTTTTTGGGCTGTATGGCCATGGTCTAGAGGCATTCTCTCCTGACGTTTCGCCTGCATCTATGGCAAGCATCCTCAGAGGTAGTGAGGTCTGTTGGAACTAGGAAAAGGGTTTATATATCTGTGGAATGACCAGGGTGGGACAAAGGACTCTTGTCTGCTGGAACTAGGTGTGAATGTATTGTCGAAGGCTTTCATGGCTGGAATCACTAGGTTCTTGTGGGTTTTTTCGGGCTTTAGAGCCATGTTCTAGAGGCATTTCTCCTGACGTTTCGCCTGCATCTATGGCAAGCATCCTCAGAGGTAATGACCTCATTACCTCTGAGGATGCTTGCCATAGATGCAGGCGAAACGTCAGGAGAAAATGCCTCGAGAACATGGCCATATAGCCCGAAAAAACCCACAAGAACCTAGGTGTGAATGTTTCAACTGACCACCTTGATTAGCATACAATGGGCTGACTGTGCCTGGAGCAAACTTTTGTTGAGAGGTGATTAGATGTCCTTGTTTGTTTCCTCTCTGTTGTTGTGCTGTTGCCATTTTAGAGTTTTTTAATACTGATAGCCAGATTTTGTTCATTTTCATGGTTTCCTTTCTGTTGAAATTGTCCACATGCTTGTGTGGTAATTGTAGTTCTCCCACCATCCAGAGCCCTGTGACCCCCCACTGATGATGGATCTGAACCAAACTGGGCACACAGACCCAGCCAACTGGAAAAGAGGCCAACTGGAAAAGAGGCGGGATTTGAGGGTGATTGACCTTGGCATATGGGAGTTGTAGTTCACCCACATTCAAAGAGCACTGAACCCAGCTGACGACGGATCTGAACTAAACTTGGTACACTGATCCAACATGGCCAACTGTGAATACTGGTGGGATTTAGGGAGGATTGACCACAATTTTGGGAGTTGTAGTACACCCACATCCTGCTATGCGCCGAGCAGGCCTCTCTCCCCTTCCCACCTGGAGTCTCAGAAACAGCCCTCCTTTGGCTGAGAGGCCAGCTGAGAGCCCGGCCTTCTCTGCTAAAGAGGTTCTTATGACCATCACAAATATGTGTTTTCTGACAGTCCTTGGCGACCCCTCTGAAATCCCCCTTGCGACCCCCCTAGGGGTCCCGATCTCCAAGTTGAGAAACACTAATCTAAAACAAAGGACATTTCAGTTCGGTTTTCAGACAAATTGCTCCAAAAGACTGGCTGTCATTCCGCACTTCCTCTAATACCTGCCATCATGCTTCAGATTTCTCCCTCCCTCCCACCCAGCTTGGCAAAAGTATCATTCCTAGTTTATTCCTCCATTAATTGCATTTACTTCACATATTGATAGTCATCTTTTCCCCCCTTTTCGAGTGGGGAGAGGCCACCCCCTTTCCCCCTCCATCCTTGATATGTGTCAGGATTTTCCCCTGCCATGTTGCCTTCCTTTTGAGCCAGACATTGGATAAACACCATCAACAGCCACGGGAATAATAATTACAATAAAAGCAGGTTATTTGTCTCCCCGCTTGGGAGCAGACAGGCTTCAGACTGGCACCGCAGGGCGGGAAAAGCAAACATGGGGAAATTGGGGAGGGGGGGTTTGAAGAGCAGGAGAGAACGGCACATTAATCCCCGCCCTGTGGAATGATAGAAATCCTAGAATCAGAAGGGATCCCAAGGGCCATCTAGTCCAACGCCATTTTACCATCCACTTCATCACATTTACTAAATTCTACTGAGTGCTACACTTAAAATGTGCTAAGCCACTGTAGTTTACCCTACAGCCAAAGAGCGTACTGAACCCCACTAATGATGCATCTAGTGCAAACTTGCTCGACATAACAAACTTTAAGGACTGATGGATGCCAGAAAGTGGGTGCCAGAAACAATATCATACGAAAGCTGACTGGCACAACCTGGGGATCACAACCAGATACAGTGAAGACATCTGCCCTTGCGCTGTGCTACTCTGCTGCTGAGTATGCATGCCCAGTGTGGAAACATCTCACCACACTAAAACAGTGGATGTGGCTCTGAATGAGACATGCCGCATTATCACGGGGTGTCTGCGCCCTACACCACTGGAGAAATTACACTGTCTAGCCGGTATGGCACCACCTGACATCCGCAGGGAAGTGGCAGCCAATAGTGAAAGGACCAAGGCAGAGACATCTCCAGCTCATCCCCTGTTTGGGTATCAGCCACGTCAACGACTTAAATCTAGAAATAGTTTTCTAAGATCTACAGAGACACTCGCTGGAACACCTCAGCAAGCGAGAGTCCAAAAGTGGCAGGCTCAAACCCAGCACCTCAACCAATGGCTGATACCAAATGAGAGACTCCCTCCTGGGCACACAGAAGACTGGGCGACTTGGAAGGCATTGAACAGACTGCGCTCTGGCACCACGAGATGCAGAGCCAACCTTCAGAAATGGGGCTACAAAGTGGAATCCTCGACATGCGAGTGTGGAGAATAACAAACCACTGACCACCTGCTGCAATGCAACCTGAGCCCTGCCACATGCACAATGGAGGACCTCCTTGCAGCAATACCGGAAGCACTCCAAGTGGCCAGAAACTCACAAGTTTTGTTTTTGTCTGTTTGTTTGCTTTGTTCTGTTAGAAATGTAATATAATGGACTGGTTGCTCTGACACGACAAATACAATAAGGACTGATGGAGTTTCTCAGGATTCACCTGGCATGCTGTGAATTGTAGTTCACCCACAACCTTAGGCATTTTGTACAATTCAAAAGCTGACTTTTTCAAATAACCTGGGCAATGTCAGAGACCCAAGCTAGTGGAACAATAAAGTAAGAAAGATCAACTTTAAATTGGTAGAAGCACAAAGTTGTGGCAAGGAAGCACAAAGAGAAGAAGGGGCAGAAGCATCATTACCTTCATTCTGTATTCATTCTGGCTTCCCTCCCTCTCTTGCTCCCTCTCCCTCTCTCTCCCTTCAAGAAGCCAAACATACTGGGAATAAAAATGACACAAAACCAACTAACTCAAAGCGGGTGAAAGCAAAGCGGATGAGAGCAAAGCAGACAGCAATCTCTCAAAGTGGACAAGAGCACGAGGCCTGAAACTTACTTACTTACTTACTTAGACGATCCCTCGCTTTCTGAGGATGATTGTCTTCCAATATTCTTGTGGGTCCGTATGTGGCTGTGGAGCCCTATTCTTGCTCTGCATCTTCTTCCGCAGTGAGGGCATTGGTTTCCAGGTGGAAGGCGGTCTCGGCCGGGGTTGGCTTGACGCGCCTTCCTCTTGGCACGTTTTTCTCTTTCACCCTCCATTCGTGCCTCTTCAAATTCTGCAGCACTGCTGGTCACAGCTGACCTCCAGCTGGAGTGCTCAAGGGCCAGGGCTTCCCAGTTCTCAGTGTCTATGCCAGAGTTTTTAAGGTTGGCTTTGAGCCCATCTTTCAATCTCTTTTCCTGTCCACCAACATTCCGTTTTCCATTCTTAAGTTCGGAGTAGAGCAACTGCTTTGGGAGACGGTGGTCGGGCATCCGGACAATGTGGCCGGTCCAGCGGAGTTGATGATGGAGGACCATCGCTTCAATGCTGGTGGTCTTTGCTTCTTCCAGCACGCTGACGTTTGTCCGCTTGTCTTCCCAATAGATTTGCAGGTTTTCCAGAGGCAGCGCTGATGGAATCGTTCCAGGAGTTGCATGTGGCGTTTGTAGACAGTCCACGTCTCACAGGCATATAGCAGGGTTGGGAGGACAATAGCTTTATAAACAAGCAAACTTGGTATCCCTACGGATGTCCCGGTCCTCAAACACTCTCTGCTTCATTCGGAAAAATGCTGCCCTCGCGGGTTGTATTTCGGTGTTGATGTTGACTTTGGTGGAGAGGTGGCTGCCAAGGTAGCGGAAATGATCAACATTTTCTAATGTTACACCATTAAGCTGTATCACTGGCATTGGAGAGGGGTTGGCTGGTGTCTGCTGGAACAGCACCTTGGTTTTTTCAATGTTCAATGACAGGCCGAGCTTCTCGTATGCTTCTGCAAAGGTGTTTAGAGTGGCTTGTAGATCTTCTTCTGAATGCGCACAGATGACGTTGTCATCAGCATACTGGAGTTCTATAACAGATGTTGTTGTAACCTTGGTTTTGGCTTTCAGTCTGCTGAGGTTTAATAGCTTGCCATCTGTCCGATAGATGATTTCCACTCCGGTGGGAAGCTTCCCATCAACAAGGTGAAGTATCATAGCGATGAAGATGGAAAAAAAAGTTGGGGCAATAACACATCCCTGTTTGACACCTGATTCCTCCTTAAATGGGTCACTTTGGGAGCCATTGCTGTCCAAGACTGTTGCCATCATGTCATCATGGAGGAGCCGCAGGATGTTCACAAATTTGTTAGGGCACCCGATTTTTTGGAGGATGGTCCAGAGAGCGCTGCGATTCACTGTGTCGAATGCCTTTGCAAGGTCAATGAATGCCATGTACAGAGGTTGATTTTGTTCTCTGCATTTTTCTTGGAGCTGTCGTGCAGTGAAGATCATGTCCACGGTTCCTCTGGAGGGGCGGAAGCCGTTCTGGGATTCTGGGAGGGTGTCTTCTGAGAGGGGCAGAAGGCGGTTTGCAAGGATTCTTGCGAGGATTTTCCCAGCGGAGGTTAGGAGGGAGATACCTCGATAGTTTCCGCAGTCTGTTCTTTCCCCTTTTTTGAAGAGGGTGATGATGGTGGCATCCTTGAAGTCTGCTGGGATTTTCTCGGTCACCCACACTTTTTCTATGAGCTGGTGGAGTTGGTGTGTCAGCTCAGGTCCTCCCTCTTTAAAGATTTCAGCAGGGATCCCATCCGGTCTGCTGGCTTTGTTATTGTTTTGTTGGCTGATGGCATTGCTGACTTCTTCCAGACTAGGCAGGCAGTCTGGAAGAAGTCTGAAAGCTGCTCCCTTGAAGCCCTAAAGCCCTTTACTTTCACGCTAGGGCTCCCTCTGGCTCTCACTTGTAACTTAAAATGCTGCTCGTATGTAAAAGCAATGGCTCTTAACTCAAGACACCCTTAAGTTTGGGGTGCTCTTAAGTCGAGGTTCTACTGTATTATTATTATTATTATTATTATTATTATTATTATTATTAGGAGCCCCCGGTGGCGCAGTGGGTTAAAGCACTGAGAAGCTGAGCTTGTTGATCGAAAGGTTGCAGGTACGGGGAGCGGCGTGAGCTTCCGCTGATAGCCCTAGCTTCTGCCAACCTAGCAGTTCGAAAACATGCAAATGTGAGTAGATCAATAGGTACCGCTCTGGCGGGAAGGTAACGGTGCTCCATGCAGTCATGCTGGCCACATGACCTTGGAGGTGTCTACGGACAACGCTGGCTCTTCGGCTTAGAAATGGAGATGAGCACCACATCCCAGAGTCAGACATGACTGGACTTAATGTCAGGGGACTACCTTTACCTATTATTATTATTATTATTATTATTATTATTATTATTATGTTTATGTTTATGTTTATGTTTATGTTTATGTTTATGTTTATGTTTATGTTTATTTTTACACTACTTTTCTCTCCACAAGGAGACTCGAAGCACCTGTACCTGACAACTGTGGGTCCTTCGACATCGGCGGGTGCAGATTCCTCGATGGTGAAAACGACACGGCCTCCTCTGTCTGCACCGGGAAGGCGCCCAAAGTCCACCAGTGTGGCCTGACGGGAGATGAGAGGCGGAAGGAGGGGTGTCCCTGAGAAACGGCGCTTGATGGCACTGCTGCTAGGGCCTCCCAGGCAAGGCCCCCAGTCAAGCAGTTCTCGGGATCTCTGGGTGAAGAGAAAGAGGGACACATCAGAGTGAAGGTTCCCATTAGGAAAGAAACACAACCTCCACATTCAGGGACAATCTGCCTAGATAAGGCTGTCCCTGAGTTACAAGCAACTGATATACAAGCGACTCCTAGGTTAAAACCAGGGTGAGACAACAAGAAGGGAGAGGAATGTACACTTTGGAAGGGATATTAACTCCTGAAACCTGAAAGAGTCATTATCATAGGAAAAAGGGGTCTCCGCTGAAGTTTTCTCCAGTCTTGGTTTCTACAACATGTCCATTTTTCCAAAATCCAATTCTCACAGGGACGGAAAGTGAAGTGAAATCTTCTGAACAGGGGCACAGGCAGCACCACGGGGGTGTTCACTTTTCCCTATGCCATCCAAAGCTTGTTTATTTATTTATTTAGAATATTTATATTCCGCCCATCTCACTCCGAAGGGAACTCAGAGCAGATCACAGAAATTCATTGCCTGACTTACCGGGCAAGGCCTGTTGCGGTGGGGGGTGCCCTCCCTCTGGCCATGTTGTTAGCAGGGGCTTCTCTTTCCCAAAAGCCCCTGCGTGGTGGGAAGTTTCCCGCCACTGGATCAGCTGGCCAACCAGAGGCCAGCTCCACCCAGCTCCTGGCATTGGCCAGGGGCTGGTTGCACCCTGTGCCCAGCAGCCTTAAATAGGCTGCGCTGGGCCCAGCAGGCACCAGGCCTGCTTCGGGTTGTCCTCCCACCCACCCTGCATGTTCATGATTTTGTTCATTGTTGCAGTTGTTGTTCATTTTCTGTTCGTCACAACTCCAGTTGGCATGTGGCATGGGCCCTGGATCTGGTTCTGCCCCTCCCCTATTGGCGGGGAGGGAGCATCCGGCGGTTTCCAGGGGTGCCGTGTCATGTGGCCCGGTATTGTGCCGGTGGGCCCCCTGTTGGACCCATCAGGTATCGGTCAGCAGCGGGCTGATCGATCTTGATCCAGAACCCATGCCTAGCAGCCAACCCTGTGTTCCTGTAATTAATAAATTAAGTTGTGGCCATTTTTACTCCATCTATGTGTCTGTGTCATCTCTGGTTCTGTGGGAGGGAGGAGTGTCGCCCATCCACACGCAACAGATATCTGGCAAACATTCAATGCCATTATAGACCTGCCAGCAGCTTATGACACTGTAAACTATTGCCTTCTTCTGAGAAAAATGTATAATATCACAAAGAACTACCACCTCACCCACTTCATAGGAAATCTGCTACAAAACAGGAGCTTTTTTGTCGAGTTCCAGGGCCAGAGAAACAGATAGCGGAAACAGAAGAACAGCTTGCCTCAGGGGAGCGTGCTTGCACCACCCATGTTTAACATTGACATGAATGATCAGCCACTGCCAGAAGGGACAGAGTTTAATCTATGCTGACAATCGTGCCATCAACGCCCAAACACAGAGCTTTGAAATGGTTGAACAGAAACTCTCTGAAGCTTTAGGTGCTCTTACTGCCTATTGCAAGGAAAACCAGCTGATTCCTAATCCATCTAAAACACAGACGTGTGCTTTTCATATTAAGAAAAGACAAGAATCCTGAGGTCTGAGGACTGGGAAGTCGGATCTGGCCACAGTGGTCCACGCTCTTGTTACACCCCAAAAAGATTACTGCAACGCACTCTACGTGGGGTTGCCTTTGAAGACTGTTCGGAAACTTCAATTAGTCCAGCGGGCGGCAGCCAGATTACTCACCGGAGCGTCATACAGGGAGCATACCACCCCCCTGTTATGTCAGCTCCACTGGCTGCCGATCCAGTTCTGAGCACAATTCAAAGTGTTGGTTTTGACCTACAAAACCCTATACAGCTCCGGCCCAGCGTACCTGTCCGAACGTATCTCCTTCTACGTCCCGCCTCGGAGTTTAAGATCTGGGGAGGCCCTGCTCTCGGCCCCACCTCTATCACAAGTGAGGTTGGTGGGAACGAGGAGCAGGGCCCTCTTGGTGGTGGCCCCTCGTCTGTGGAATTCGCTTCCCGGGGAAATTAGGTCATCGACATTCCTCCTCTCTTTTAGACGGAAATTGAAAACATGGATATGGGACCAGGCCTTTGGGTAATCTGGCGGATAGATAAAGAACAATGACGACTAGAATTGATAAGATTTGACAATATGGAATGAACTACGGATTCTGAGCTTGGTGAACGTTGAATATTAGATTGGTTTTTATTAATTGTGATGTATAATGGGATTGTTTTTAATTGTTTTGTAATTGCTGTTGATACATGTTTATTTTATTATCTGTTTGTTGGCATCGAATTGTGCCTTTTTTTGTAAGCCACCCTGAGTCCCTCCTCAGGGGTTGAGAAGGGCAGGGTAGAAGTGCGTGAAATAAATATAAATAAATTATAAATTATCTGGGAAGGAATCCCACTGGAGCATTGCAGCATACCCAAATACCTGGGATTTATCGTGGACTGTGCTCTGACTTACAAGAAGCACTGTTTGAATATCAAGCAAAAAGTGGCCGCTACAAACAATGTCATACGAAAGCTGGCTGGCACAACCTAGGGATCACAACCAGACGCAGTTAAGACATCTGCCCTTGAGCTTTGCTACTCTGCTGCTGAGTACCCATGTCCAGTGTGGAATACATCTCACCACCCTGAAACAGTGGATGTGGCTCTTAATGAGGCATGCCACATTATCACAGGATGTCTATGCCCCACACCACTGGAGAAATTATACTGATTAGTTGACATCCATCAGGAAGTAGCAGCCAAGAAGGAAAGGACCAGGGTAGTGACATCTCCAGCCCATCCTCTGTTCGGATATCAGCTAGCTCGCCAGTGTCTTAAATCAAGAAATAGTTTTCTAAGATCTACAGAGATACTTGCAAAAACTTATCAGCAGCAAGAGTCCAAAAGTGGCAGGCTAAAACACAGAACCTCAGCCCATGGCTGATACCAGATGAGAGACTCCCTCCTGAGCACACAGATGACTGGGCGACTTAGAAGGTGCTAAACAGACATCATGAGATGCAGAGCCAACCTTAAAAAGGGGGGCCACAAAGTGGAGTCCACAATATGTGAGTACTTACTTACTTAGGCGATCCCTCGTTGGACGAGTAGGATAGTCTTCCATGATCAGTATTGTTGTGGATCCGTAGGTGGCTGTGGAGCTCTATTCTTGATCTGCATCTTCTCCCACAGTGAGGGCATTGGTTTCCAGGTGGAAGGCGGTCTCAGTCGGGGTTGGCTTGACGTGCCTTCCTCCTGGCATGTTTCTCTCTTTCACCCTCCATTCATGCCTCTTCAAATTCTGCAGCACAGCTGACCTCCAGCTGGAGCGCTCAAGGGCCAGGGCTTCCCAGTTCTCACTGTCTATGCCAGAGATTTTAAGGTTGGCTTTGAGCCTATCTTTAAATCTCTTTTCTTGTCCACCAACATTCAGTTTTCCGTTCTTGACTTCAGAGTAGAGCAACTGCTTTGGGAGACGGTGGTCGGGCATCCGGACAATGTGGCCGGTCCAGCGGAGTTGATGGCGGAGGACCATCACTTCAATGCTGGTGGTCTTTGCTTCTTCTTCTGATGGTCAACATTTTCTAATGTTATACCATTAAGCTGTTGGCTGGTGACTGCTGGAACAGCACTTTGGTTTTCTCGATGTTCAATGACAGGCTGAGCTTCTCGTATGCTTCTGCGAAGGTGTTTAGAGTGGATTTTAGATCTTCTTCTGAATGCGCACAGACGACATTGTCATCAGCATACTGGAGTTCCATAACAGATGTTGTTGTAACCTTGGTTTTGGCTTTCAGTCTGCTGAGATTAAACAGCTTGCCATCTGTCGGATAGATTATTTCCACTCCGGTGGGAAGCTTCCCACCAACAAGGTGAAGTATCATAGCGAAGAAGATAGAGAATAAAGTTGGGGCAATAACACATCTCTGTTTGACGCCTGATTCCACCTTCAATGGGTCACTTGGGGAGTCATTGCTGTCCAAGACTGTTGCCATCATGGAGGAGCCGCAGGATGTTTACAAATTTGTTAGGGCACCCAATTTTTTGGAGGATGGTCCAGAGAGTGCTGCAATTGACTGCGTCGAATGCCTTTGCAAGGTCAATGAATGCCATGTACAGAGGTTGATTTTGTTCCCTGCATTTTTCTTGGAGCTGTCGTGCAGTGAAGATCATGTCCACGGTTCCTCTGGAGGGGCGGAAGCCATTCTGGGATTCTGGGAGGGTGTCTTCCGAGAGGGATAGAAGGCGGTTTGCAAGGATTCTTGCGAGGATTTTCCCAGCGGAGGTTAAAAGGGAGATACCTCGATAGTTTCCGCAATCTGTTCTTTCCCCTTTTTTGAAGAGGGTGATGATGGTGGCATCCTTGAAATCTGCTGGGATTTTCTTGGTCACCCACACATTTTCTATGAGCTGGTGGAGTTGTTGTGTCAGCTCAGGTCCTCCCTCTTTAAAGATTTCAGCAGGGATCCCATCAGGTCCGCTGGCTTTGTTATTTTTTTGTTGGCTGATGGTATTGCTGACTTCTTCCAAATTAGGCAGTGCTGCAAGTGCACCCCTGGTTTGTTGTTGCGGGATTTGTGAGAGAACCTCTTTGGCCACATTGGAGCTGCAGTTCAGGAGGCTTTGGTAGTGTTCTTTCCAACGTAGTGCAATTGATTTTTGGTCCTTCGGGTGTTTGGTTCCATCTGATGAGCGTAGAGGCTGTGTGCCATGGTTTCTTGGTCCATAGATGACCTTTGCGGCTTTGAAAAATCCCTGAGCATCCTGGGTATCTGCCAGGTGTTGGATTTCTTCAGCCTTCTTTGTCCACCAGATGTTCTTGAGTTCTCTTGTCCTTCTTTGGACCTCAGCTTTTGCACTGGCGTAGATCTTTTTCTTAGCAGCACAGTTGATGTCTCTGCCATGTTTGGAAGGCTTTCCTTTTCTTGTCAATTAGCTGTTGGATCTCGTCATTTTCGTCAAACCAATCTTGATGTTTCTTGGTGTGATATCCAATAGTTTCGTCGTAGGCTGTGATGATGGAGGTCTTCAGTTTGTCCCAATGTTCCTCAACGTTTTCGGGGTGTTCTGTAGGCAGATGGTCCTTGAGTGCTGTTTGGAGAAGGGCTCATCTGGAGGGCTCCTGAAAGGCTTGGGTGTTCATTTTGCGCCTTGCCTTTCTTCCTTGGAGTCTGCGCTTGGGGGCGATCTTGATAGCCATCGTAGATCGGATTAGCCTGTGGTCTGTCCAGCAGTCATCAGCACCTGTCATGGCACTTGTGAGGAGCATGTCACGGCGGTCTCTGGCACGATTGCGTAGTCTAAGAGGTGCCAATGTTTTGACCGGGGGTGCTTCCATGATGTCTTGAGCTTGTTTTTCTGGCTGAAGAGTGTGTTGGTGATGACAAGGTTGTGTTCCGCACATTTGGTGAGAATCAGTATGCCATTCGAGTTGCTGTTTCCAACCCCGTCTTTTCCTATGGTCCCTGGCCACAGGTCGAAGTCTCGCCCGACTCTTGCATTAAAGTCCCACAGGAGGATGATTTTGTCCTCCTATCTCCGATAGGATGATGTCCAGCTGACAGTAAAAAATTTCCTTGATGTCTTCATCAGCATCTAGTGTTGGTGCATAGGCACTTATGATTGTTGCCTGTTGGTTTTTGACAAGATCAATTTGGAGGATTGAGAGTCATTCGTTGATGCCAGTGGGTGCTTCGGTCAGATGTTTCACCAGATCATTTCTGATAGCAAAGCCAAATCCATGCATTCTTTGGTCTTCTTCGGGCAGTCCCTTCCAGAAGAAGGTGTAGCCTCCTTTTCCTTCCTTCAGCTGTCCCTCTCCTGCTCTCCGGGTCTCCTGAAGGGCTGCTATGTCGATGTTAAAGCATCCCAGCTCCCTTGCAATGATAGCAGTTCTGCGTTCAGAGCGTTCACTGTCAGTGTTGTCCATCAGTGTCCGTACGTTCCATGTACCGAAGTTCATTTTTCTTTTTTGGCCGCAGGGTGGTGACCCCACTGGACGCGGCAGTCCAGTCAGGGATAAGAGAGGCAGACTATGTTTAGGGCACCTTTTCTAGCCCCTTCCCCGTGTGGGGTGAGCAGAGTGGGTCCTAAAAGGGGCTGCTCAGTCATGGATACAGCTGCCGAACTACTCAACTGTCTTGGACCTTGAGGTAGAACGACTGAGTCCGTATCCACCGCCCATGTGCCAGTCTGTGACTAGGGGCTTCCAGATTTCACAGTCCTGCCCCCGTCACCACTTGCTAATCGCCATGGGAATTTTGTTGGTTTGTTTTTATTTTCTTTGGAAGATGCCTATACGTGAGTTTTTTTTAATGTGTGGAGGTCAGTGCACAACTGATCAACACACAGTCTTCACAGACTGAGGTTCCACTGGTGGTGTAGTGTAACACAATGACAGTGGCTTCTCAATCTGTTGCAGCCTTCTTCCACCTTCACAGCTGTTGTAACATGTACCATGTTATCCCCCGCCTGCTCCACCGTGGACTGTGCTTGGTCTGGAACCTTTCCCGTGGCCACTCCTGGGAGTGCACGACTCCAGTCGTTGTGCCTGCGGTTTCATTGGAACACGCAAGCCCCCTCACCACGACAAGGTGACAGTCCATCGAGGGGGACTGTCACCTTGAGCAAACCACAGACCATCTATTACAATGCAGTCTGAGCCCTGCCACATGCGCAGTAGAGGAACTTCTTACAACGACACCAGAGGCACTCCAAGTGGCCAGCGACTGGTCAAAGGACATTTAGTACATTGCCAAGTTTTTAAACTTTGTGTTTTTTGATTACAGTACAACTGCACCCTTGGTTCACCTCTAATATGATAAATGCACCAAGAGAAGGGTATGGACCTTGGAAAACTATGACTCCTAGGACTGCACAGCATGGAGACATAGCAAACAACAACAACAATAATAGAAGTGTTATAATTTGACCCTGTTGTGTGTGGGCATATCTGGTGGATGAAAAGGTTCATTCACTAGGTATCACCTAGCACTCCTTATCGGCCATTCTCCCTGAACTACAAGGCAGAATGACAGGTGATTTTGGATTCCTCCTTTACTTTGCTTTCTCTGTTTCATCCATCACTCTGACATCGTCAGACTCGGTGCTTTAAAAAATTACATAAGCCAAAAGAACAGATTGTCCCGCTCCCTCCTTTGCAACTGCTCTAGAATTACAAAACATTTTTTGTTCAGAGCTCGATTGTTCCTTTTCACTATCCATTTCATAGAAACTCAATTCTTTGGTTTGCCCTTTGTAGAATTATCTTTGCAAGGACTGTGACTTCTTATCCGACTACGCAGAGAAGCCACTGAAATCCACAAGTAGGTGGACAACATCTGGCTCCTAGTATTAAAAAACACCATAATCAAGACAGTAAATAAAAAAAAACAGGGGAACTCCAGGGGAACTCCAAATGGCAATCAATCAAGTGCCAATTCTTTGGTTTGCCCTTTGTAGAATTATCTTTGCAAGGACTGTGACTTCTTGTCCGACTACGCAGAGAAGCCACTGAAATCCACAAGTAGGTGGACAACATCTGGCTCCTAGTATTAAAAAACACCATAATCAAGACAGTAAATAAAAAAAGGGGAACTCCAGAGGAACTCCAAATGGCAATTAATCAAGTCCCAGTGAAAACAGAAGGTGCCTCCTGGCAACAACAGCCAGGCTACCTCTATGCAGAAACCCTTGATTGAGCATTTATTATATTTAGTATTATTTTTATTTTTATATTTATTATTCTTATATTTATTCTTATATTTACTCTTATTGTCGGAACTCAGACACCTTAAAGAGCCAGACTCAAAAGTATGTCCAAAAGTACAGTTTGTTTAAACAAAGCAAAAGGGACTCAAAGACACTTAACTCAGTGCCTCTGGTCAAAACTCAAAAGTAGCAACCAGTTCTGGTTCAAAAGATAAACTGCAGTAATAATCCGGATTATCCGGAGAAAAGATCCGGATTAAAACAAAGCGCTTCAAAAGTCACACAAAATAACACAGCCAGTAAAGGGTTAACAAACAAAGATCCACAAGGAAGAAGACGTAGTCAAACGAAGTCCGAGGTCATAGTAAGCCAAGTCCAAAGTTGCGAGGTTCCAAAATCCATGTAGGCAGCGTCATAGTCTAAACCGGTCCGAAGTCAAAGAAGGGGAAATCTGCACTCACGAGAATCCAAGCCGAGTTGAAACACATACAAACGGAAGCAGCAACCTGCAGATCCAGGACCCAATACCAACACGAAATAGGCAGCGACAAAACCCAAGGCACGAAACCAACACTTTGCCTTCTGCAAAGATTCCCCATTTCAAAGCCTACTTTTATCTTCCACCTCATCATCCAAAGACGAGCTGACCTCCGCCCCGTCATCATCTCTTACACCTGTCCTTGATTCCACACATGAACTCTGACGCCCATCCCTCCAACTTCTCCATCTTCTGTCAAGACTTAGATCCCCCAAGACTCAGAAGTATCTCCCGACTGCCAATCCCCACCACCAGAAAACCCCACAAACGTGTCACTAGATGTTGGCTCTAAACATACCTCTTGTACCTTAGTCCAGTCCAGTGTGTCATCCCCATCCTCATCACTCCCAGACCCATCACTCTTAGAGAAACCCATGAATGACTCTTCATCTGTGGAAGCAGTAAATATATCCCGGATCTTCTTCCTTTGTTGCTCCTCATCCGATTCCTGCTCCCGAGTAACCCTCTTAGTTCCCCTATTCAAATCCACTGTATCTCCTTCCTCACTCATTGACCCTTCGCTATCAGAAAACCCTTCAAATGAGTCTTAATCGGTAGGTGCCATAAGTATATCCCGGATCCTTTTCCTTTGTTGTTCTTCATCTAATTCTTGCTCACGAGCACTCCTTTTCCCCCTTCTGACACCCATACTACCACTTGCAACGTTACTTACAGCATTATATATTTATTATTATATTAAGTATTGTATTTATATGGAGCCCCCAGTGGTTCAGTGGGTTAAACTGCTGAGCTGCTGAACTTGCTAGCTGAAAGGTTGCAGATTCGAATCTAGGGAGCGGCGTGAGCTCCCACTGTTAGTCCCAGCTTCTGCCAACCTAGCAGTTTGAAAACATGCAAATGTGAATAGATCAAGAGATACCGCTCTGGCGGGAAGGTAACGGCACTCCAGGTAGTCATGCTGGCCTCATGACCTTGGGGGCATCTATGGACAACGGTGGCTCTTCGGCTTAGAAACAGAGATGAGCACCAAACCCCAGAATCGGACATGACCGGACTTAGTGTCAGGTAAATCCTTTACCTTAGTATTATTATTATTATTATTATTATTATTATTATTATTATTATAGTATTTATGATATTCATTATAATATTTAATATATTTAATATTATATTTATTGTGATTATATTTCATTTTTATATTTTAAATAATAATAATATAATTTATTATTATTATTATTCCCTTGCTTTTTTCTCTGGCTTGAGACCCAATGTAGTTCTCAACCTTTAAACAATATAATTTAAATACAACTTGTGAGGGAGTGGAATTAGGGGTTAACAGGCAGGAAAAGGACCCTTTGTCGTTGATTATGTTATATTTGATGGAAATATATAAATAAACAACAACAACAACGCTTCCTTGGAGGAAAAGACAAGAGTCAGAATTGAACAAACAGCAAAGAGAGGCATTAAATGGCATACAGCATTGATTGGATATGGCCTCAGAGGACTGATGCATTGTGGTTTTTTCCTAACTTGCCATCCCCAGATCTCTGGTGAAGACCCTGAAATCTCAGGGAAGAATCTCTGGGCAAAAGCATAGTCTTGAAAGTCATTCTTTAAAAAAAAAAGAAGAAGAAGAATTGTGGGACAAACGGGCATAAGCCTTAAGTTGAAGTCAGGTGTTGTTTCTGCATCAGTGAAGAAGAGCAGTGGAGGGGAAACTCCATTTGTACCCGAGTTACCAAGGAACTGTGTAAAATTATGGGCCTCATTAACACTTGTTTATGCAGCAAATGGCCCTTGAGGCCCAAGTCGGTAAATCATTCTGTTGTCGTGCCTAACAGCCGCCCTCCTTAATGGATGCAAACCTGAGGAGCAGAAAAAGCAAGGCACAAATAAACATAATAATAATAATAATAACAATAATAATAACAATAACAACAACCGTCTGTCAGGAGGGTTTGGATTGCACCTTCCTCAATAACAGAATGGGTCTGGACAAGACTTATTATTATTATTATTATTATTATTATTATTATTATTATATGCACACTGAGTTTGCTACACAGCAAACAAGATCACTTTGCTGGCTTTTGTATTGGATCACACATCGGACACTTCCCAAATGTCTAGGATTGTGTGATTTATCGGTGAAAAATGTGTGCAGATCCAAGTAGGCTGGCCTTTCACAGCTGACAGTAATTTTGTCAGTGCCAATTGTTTGTAAGTGCAGGCCAAGATCTTTAGGCACTGCACCCAGTGTGTCGATCACCACTGGGACCACATTGACTGGCTTGTGCCAGATTCTTTGCAGTTCGATCTTTAAATCCTCGTATCATGTCAGCTTTTTCAATTGCTTCTCGTCCAGTCTGCTGTCACTTTGTTTTTTCCCACAATTGTGAGGTCAGGAGTCTTGTGCTCCAAAACTCTGTTCGTCTGAATTTGGAAGTCCCAGAATAGTTTGACGTGTTCATTTTCCGTAACTGTTTCAGGCTTGTGATCACACCAGTTCTTTGTAGCAGGCAAGTGGTATTTGTGGCACAAGTTCCAATGGATCATCTGAGCAACTGTGTTGTGCCTCTGCTTGTAATCCATCTGTGCGATCTTCTTGCAGCAGCTGAGGATATGAACCATTGTTCCATCTGCTTCCTTGCAGAGTCTACACTTGGGATCTGTCATCGACTTTTCAATTCCAGCTTGGATGGCATTGGTTCTAATGGCTGGTATTTAGGCTGCCAGAATCAGGCCCTCTGTCTCCTTTTTCAAAGTTCTGTTTGTGAGCCTCATCCATATTTTTTCCTTGTCTATTTTGCTCTCAGTTTTTCCCAGGAACTATCCACGGAGAGCCTCCTTTTGCTAGTTTTCTCTTCTGCTCTGCATTGTATTTCCACAGTATTCACTCTTTGTCTTTTGCACTTTAAAGGGCATATGATGCCGCAATAAAGACCACAAAGAACTATTTCTTTGCGGCCAATACTGCGTCCGCAAAGAACCATCCGGCAGAGCTGTTTTGAGTTGTCAGAGGCCTATTAAATCCCATCTCCCTTAGATGGGAGCCCTGACAACTCAGCAGCCCGCTGTGAAGCATTTGCTTGGTTCTTTGCGGACAAAGTCGCTTTGATCCATTCTGGTCTGGACACCATGTCAACGGCAGTCTCTGAGGATGTAACATGAGCACCTGCTTGTCCAGTTTTGATGGATTCATTTCAATGGGTGAAACCCGAAGATGTGGACAAGATACTTGGAGGAATGAGAGCAACCACATGCATCCTAGACCCCTGCCCATCCTGGCTTCTAAAGGAGGCCAGAGGGGGATTGACCAAGTGGGTAAAGGTGGTGGTTAATGCCTCCCTTAGAGAAGACAATATTCCAGCGAACTTAAAACAAACTAGAATAAAACCGCTGTTGAAAAAGCCATCACTGGACCCCACTCAATTCGTCAACTATCGGCCTGTTTCCAATCTCCCCTTTTTGGGCAAAGTCTTGGAATGTGTGGTGGCCTCACAACTCTAGCTTTCTTGGAGGATATGGATTATCTGGATCTGGCACAGTCTGGCTTTAGACCGGGACATGGAACCGAGACAGTCTTGGTTGCCTTAATTGATTATCTACGCCAGGAGCTAGACAGGGGGAGTGTGTCCCTGATGGTTCTGCTGGACTTCTCAGCGGCCTTTGATACAGTCGACCACGGTATTCTTCTGGGACACCTCGCCAGAATGGGCCTGGGGGGCACTGTTTTACAGTGGCTCTGGTCCTTTCTGGAGGGTCGCACCCAGAAGGTGTTGTTGGGGGACACCTGTTCAACTCCACAACCTTTGTCTTGTGGGGTTCCTGAGGACTCAATACTGTCTTCCATGTTGTTCAACAAATACATGAAGACACTGGGGGAGATCATCCGGGGTGCGGAGTCATCTGTATGCAGATGATTTCCAACTCTGTCACTCCTTCCCACCTGCTACTCAGGAGGCTGTTCAAGTCCTGAACCGGTGCTTGGCCGCTGTGACGGTCTGGATGAGGGCGAACAAATTGAAATTGAATCCAGACAAGACAGAGGTACTCCTGGTTAGTCGCAAGGCCGAACAGGGCATAGGATTACAGCCTGTGTTGGATGGGGTTACACTCCCCCTGAAGATGCAGGTTCGCAGCTTGGGTGTGATCCTGGATTCATCACTGAGGCTGGAACCTCAGGTTTTGGCAGTGACCAGGGGAGCATTTGCACAGTTAAAACTTGTGCGCCAGCTGCGCCCATACCTTGGGAAGTCTGACTTGGCCACGGTGGTCCACGCTCTGGTTACATGAGATTGGATGGTTGTGATGGTAAATAGAAAGTGTAGGTAAAGTTTGGAGAATGTGTGAGATGGTGAGAGAAGGTTAAGGATAAGGTTTGAGGAGTGGCTGATTGGTAATTGGTAAGTTAGAGAAGAATTGTGAAGAACGTGAAGTGTAGAAGGAAGTTTTTGGGTGCTTACCAGAAGAAGGACTTAGAGACGTTAGAAATGGCAGGACTAGAATTTTATAGGAAGAATGACTTATCCTATCTGTGTGACCTCTTGGGAAAATCGTTCAATCTTTTATCACACCAACTTGAAACATTGAACGAAAAAATGGACCACCTCTTTAAAGGAATTGCCCTCATTATTAAAACCCTTGTGCAATATGACCCCCCCGAGGGTCATATTGCACAATGGAGGACGCTTGCTTGATAGGAGAAAGAGGGCCACTGGACTTTGAGTTGGAAGAAAGGGTAGAATGTGTGACGACTGAGGGCCTTCTTGTACTCATAGAAATCACGATGGCCTTCTTGTACTCATAGAAATCATGATGGCCTTCTTGTACTCATAGAAATCACGATGGCCTTGACTGGCAGGAGATAGTTACAGACGTTCAGAGGACAACTGTTAATTTAACATCAGATTCTATTGCTCATCCCACCGCAGTTTGTGGCCAAAATCAACATCTTCTGGAAACGAACAATTTTGCAGTGGAAATTTCTGACTTAATGGTCAATAGAGGCAGATGGACCTCAAGGAGGGCAGTCTGCAAGTCTCTGGCTCAAATCCTATCAAAGAGACCATCAGAAGTCAGAGTGAAGGCTATAACATGGTTACATAGAGACTATCAATCATATGATGGCTCTACTTGTCTTCTAATTACACCAGAAGACAATTCGTGGCTCGGTGAGCTATTAGCAATTCAATCTTGCTTAAAAGAATGGGGCATTACCATCAGAAAGGTTTTTGTGGACCCACATATTTGCCCCCTTGTTGACCCTTCTCATCATGACCTTGAGTTTGGGAGTTGTAGTTCACCTACATCCAGAGAGTCAAGCTAGGATGGATCTGGACCAAACTTGGCACAAAGACTCATTATGCCCAAATGTGGACACTGGTGGAGTTTGGGGAAAATAGACCTTGGCATTTGGGAGTTGTATTTGCTGGGATTTATAGTTCACCTACAATCAAAGAGCATTCTGAACTCCACCAGTGATGGAATTAAACCAACTTGGCACACAGAACCCCATAACCAACAGAAAATACTGTGTTTTTCTGATGGTCTTTGGTGACCCCTTTGACACCCCCTCGCGACCATCATGTGGATCTGGTTAATCCACAAATAGCTCAAATAGCCACAAATCCACAAATAGCTCCCCGGTTAGGACCCCTTCCCCATCTGAACAGTACCAGTTTGAAACCCCATCTGCATCTGTTGTCCCCACTCAATTGGCCACATTCTCTCGCCCAAGGACACTCCCTCTTTTCAGTCCTCTCAGTTCCCTTGATGGTTCCCGTGATGGTTCTCTTCCTACTATGACATCGGAAACATCCTCACATGACCCTCAAAGTAAACCACGTCCTAGCTCCCCTTTGTGGAGAGTTGACTGAATCCACTGAAGCTACTAATTCCAACCTGGGGGGGGGGGGGGGGGGGGGGGTCCCGAAGGAGATGGTCACCATTCAGGTTGTGTGGGGGAGGAGATTTGTTGGTCACCAATACACCAGGGAGAAACGCAACAGAGTTTTTGCGACCCTGCAGAAGGTAGGATGCGGTAGACCCCATGACAGACCCCCCGGACTTAAAGTCCTGCTGGTAAACGCCAGATCCATCAATGGAAAGACAGCTGCCATCCAGGATCTGATCGGCGGATTATATGGCAGTGTAGACTAGAGGCCCCTTCTACACTGCCATATAATCCAGATTATCAAAGCAGATAGGGCCTCTCCTCAATGTGCTTTTAAGGATTGCATTTTAGTCTAATGTAGCGTTTCTCAACTTGGGGGTTAGGACCCCTGGGGGGGGTCGCGAGGGGGTGTCAAAGGGGTCGCCAAAGACCATCAGAAAAACACAGTATTTTCTGTTGGTTATGGGGTTCTGTGTGCCAAATTTGGTTTAATTCCATCACCGGTGGAGTTCAGAATGCTCTTTGATTGTAGGTGAACTATAAAGCTCCCAAATGCCAAAGTCTATTTTCCCCAAACTCCACCAGTGTCCACATTTGGGCATAATGAGTCTTTGTGCCAAGTTTGGTCCAGATCCATCCTAGCTTGACTCTCTGCATGTAGGTGAACTACAACTCCCAAACTCAAAGTCAGTGCCCACCAAACTCTTCCAGTATTTTCTGTTGGTCATGGGAGTTCTGTGTGCCAAGTTGGTGGAGTTCAGAATGCCCTTTGATTGTAGGTGAACTATAAATCCAAGCAGCTACAACTCCCAAATGACAAACTCAATCCCCCCCCCCCAAAAAAAAACCCTCACCAGTATTCAAATGTGGGCATATTAGGTATTTGTGCCAAATTTGGTCCAGTGAATTAAAATACATCCTGCATATCAGATATTTACAAAATCTGGCTACCAGTATTAAAAAACTCCAAAATTACAACAGCCAAACAGCAGAGAGGAAACAACCAATCACAGCTTAACACCTCTCAACAAAAGATTCTCCCAGGCTCAGCCAGGCCTTCAAATGCTAATGAAGGTGGTCAGTTGAAACATTCACACCTAGCTCCAGCAGAGAAGAGCTCTTTCCCCCACCCCAGTCATTCCACAGATATATAAACCCATTGTCCTAGTTTCCAACAGACCTCACTACCTCTGAGGATGCTTGCCATAGATGCAGGCGAAACGTCAGGAGAAATGCCTCTAGAACATGGCCCTATAGCCCGAAAAAACCCACAAGAACCTAACAATTACCATATTTTGTTGTTGTTTATTCATTCAGTTGCTTCCAACTCCTAATTACCTCCTGGACCAGCCCACGCCAGAACTCCCTGTCAGCTGTCACCACCCCCAGCTCCTTCAAAGTCAAGCTACTCCTTTCAAGGATGCCATCCATCCATCTTGTCCTTGGTCGGCCCCTTTTCCTTTCCTTTCCCCCCAACATCATTATATTCTCCAAGCTTTCCTATCTTTCCATTATGTGGCCAAAGTACAAAGTCATCTTTGCCTCTAATAGCCTTCCCTCCAATGAGCAGTCAGTCTCAGGTTTGATTCCGGGGAGCGGCGTGAGCTTCCACTGTCAGCCCTAGCTTCTGCCAACCTAGCAGTTCGAAAACATGCAAATGTGAGTAGATCAGTAGGTACCGCTCCGGCGGGAAGGTAACGGCGCTCCATGCAGTCATGCCGGCCACATGACCTTGGAGGTGTCTATGGACAACGCTGGCTCTTCGGCTTAGAAATGGAGATGAGCACCACACCCCAGAGTCAGACATGACTGGACTTAATGTCAGTACTTCATCTTTTCCTCTACTATCCTTCCCTCCAAAGAGCAGTCTGGCTTTATTTCCTGAAGTATGGACTGGTTGGATCTTCTCGTAGTCCAAGGCACTCTCAGAACTTTCCTCCAAAGCATCTATCTTCCTTCGCTCAGCCTTCCCTAAGGTCCAGCTCTCACATCCGTAGGTTACTACAGGGAATACCATGGCGGATCTTTGTTGCCAGTGTTCTGCATACAAGGTGAATATTTAGGCATTACTATTACAAAAGAAATAACCAAGTTAAAAGTGGCCAACTATGGGGCAATATGGAAAAAAGTTCAGGAAAAAATAAAAGCCTGGAGGGATAAGCAATTAAGTATCCCACGAAAAATACATGTATTTGTTTGTTTGTTTGTTTGTTTGTTTAAATCATTTCTACCCCGCCCTTCTCACCCCCGAGGGGGGACTCAGGGCGGCTAACACAAGCAACAATTCAATGCCTACAGTATCAAAACAACAATATAAGACAGCAACATAAAATCCATTACATAACCATAAACAGTGATATTAATTAAAATTACATAATCACATAGAACAAATCACAGAATCACTGAAAATGTGCATAATTCCCAAATTACTTTATCTTTTCCAAACTTTATCAATAAAAATAGAATATAAACAATTAAAAGAATGGGATAACACTTTGAGAGAATGGATATATGGGGAAAAGAGAAACAGAATAATGAAAAAGATTCAATATACCCCAAGGAGAATTCTCGGATGGGGGTTTCCAAATCTACAATATTATTATGAGGCTTTCCAATTAAGAGCATTACTAGAAATGAGTTTAAAGGGAGAATATAAATGGATAAAAGTAGAGAACGAAATAAATGTAGGATGGGGAAAATACCGGTTATACGCCAGAGATATTAACAAAATAAAGGAAAAACTAAGAGGACCGAGAAAGGTAGCATACGACTCCTGGCAAAAATGGCAAAAGTTATGGGCATATAAAATATCAGGAAAGACCCCAATTAAGAGCATGGGACTCCCCGAAAGGTTAGCAAATAACTACATCAGTGGTTCTCAAACTTCCTAATGCCGTGACCCCTTAATACAGTCCCTCATGTTGTGGTGACCCCCAACCATAATATTGTTTTTGTTGCTACTTCATAACAGTCATTTTACTACTGTTATAAATCATAGTGTAAATATCTGATATGCAGGATGCATTTTCATTCACTGGACCAAACTGGGCACAAATACCCAATACACCCAAATGTGAATGCTAGTGGGGTTGGGGAGGATTGATTTTGTAATTTGGGAGTTGTAGTTGCTGGGATTTATAGTTCACTTATAATCAAAGAGCATTCTGAACTCCACCAGCGATGGATTTGAACCAAACTTGGCTCCCATGACCAATGGAAAACACTGGAAGGGTTTGATGGGCATTGACCTTGAGTTTGGGAGTTGTAGTTCACCTATATCCAGAGAGCACTGTGGACTCATGCAATGGTGGATCTGGACCAAACTTGGCACAAATACTCAATATGCCCAAATGTGAACACTGGTGGAGTCTGGGGAAAATAGATCTTGACATTTGGTAGTTGTAGTTGCTGGGATTTATAGTTCATTACAATCAAATAACATTCTGAACTCCACCAACGATAGAATTGGCTCAAACTTCCCACATGAAATCCCCATGGCCATCAGAAAATACTGTGTTTTCTTATGGTCTTTGGTGACCCCTCTGACACCCCCTCGCAACCCCCTCAGAGGTCCCGACCCCCAGGTTGAGAAACACTGACTTATAAGAAAAGGGATTAAGGTGGGTAAAAGATATGTGGAAACAAGATGGAGAGATAATTAATTGGCCAGAGTTTTTGGAAAGGGGGGGGGGGAGAGAAAATTGGTTAAAATTAAGAGGGATTTGGGAAAAAGTAAAAAAAGAGGGTGCACAGCCCACTGAAGAACTAAAGATAGATAAATTGCTAAATGTAAGAGAGAAAAACAAGTAAAAGAACAGTGGCAAAATATATAATTTAATGGTAGAAGATAAAGAGTTTATGATTAGAGCAATATGTAACAAATGGAATGGGGTTAAATCATTACGGACACAAGAAATAGAGGAAATAATCAGGAACATGAATAAAATAAAAACAGAAAATATAATTAATTAGAAAAAAAGATGATATTAAGATGGTATAGAACTCCTGAACAACTGGCTTATATGGTAAAAGGAAAGAATTTGAAGTGTTGGCGTTGTAATAAAGAAAATGTGGTGGGAGTGTTCTGAAATAAAAAAAAAATCTGGCAAATGATACAAGGAAAAATTCAGGAGATATTCCAGATAAAAATTCAAATTAAGAATGATTTGCTACTATGGGGAGTGTTGGGTCATCTAAGTATAAAAACCAATTGCCAGGAGTTATTTAAGGTAACAATAAGAGCAGCACATGCGGTGATCGCTAGAGGATGGAAAGACAAATTGAAATGGATGTTAAGTAATTGAAATGATTATATGTATGATCAAGAGCTGTTAGATATTACGGGAATTGTAACTAAGCAAGCACCAAGAATGGACAAAGGTCATTACAAAGAGATGGAAGGTCTACTTCAACTGGGTGAAAAATGGAAGAGCCAACAATTACATCAAAGAGAAAATACAAAGACTTCACCAGTGGCTGGATTTGCAAGATTAGTAGAAATATACTGTGGTTGAGGAGGGAGGGTGGAAAAAATATAAACTACACCAGTGTAAATTAGCATAATGTCTTTGCTATTTGTTGAATTACTCAGGATTTATACTTGTAACACTTGGAATTTGGATTGTTGATTTGTGTTTATCTATATATATAAATTTGTTAGGGGCATCCAACGGAGAAACAAAACTCAAAAAACCCCCAACGAAACTTAACCAAAATTCCCATGCCCATAACACAACCCACAAGGTACAAACATATCTACTCAAAATGAAAAACAACACAACAACACACTCACAAAACGGCAAAACAACAAAACTCAAAAAAACCCCAATGAAACTTAACCAAAATTCCCATGCTCAAAACACAACCCACAAGGTACAAACATATCTACTCAAAATGAAAAACAACACAACAACACACTCACAAAACGGCAAAACAACAAAACTCAAAAAACCCCAACGAAACTTAACCAAAATGCCCATGCCCATAACACAACCCACAAGGTACAAACATATCTACTCAAAATGAAAAACAACACAACAACACACTCACAAAACGGCAAAACAACTGAGCATGCGCATTGGCGCCCAGCCGCAAGTTCCCTGGCGCGCGCACATGCTCTTCCGGCCAACGTTCCCTCTGCGGAAACCATGCCCACTCCAAGCCCCGCCGCGCCGCTTCCCGCACACACACACCCCTGCCGCACACACACACACACCCCCACACTCCATCACTCCCCCCGCCGCCGCACACACACGCAACCCCACTCCCCCCGCCGCCGCACACACACACACAACCCCACACTCCATCACTTCCCCCGCTGCCGCATGCACACACGCAACCCCACTCCCCCCGCCGCCGCACACACACACGCAACCCCACACTCCATCACTCCCCCCGCTGCCGCACACACACACGCAACCCCACTCCCCCCGCCGCCGCACACACACACGCAACCCCACACTCCATCACCCCCCCCGCCGCCGCACGCACACACGCAACCCCACTCCCCCCGCCGCCGCACACACACACGCAACCCCACGCTCCATCACTCCCCCGCCGCCGCACACACACACGCAACCCCACCCCCCCGCCGCACACACACACGCAACCCCACGCTCCATCACTCCCCCCGCCGCCGCACACACACACGCAACCCCACAAGGAAGGAGGGAAAGAAGGAGAGAAAGAGGGAAGATTGGCCACAGCAACACGTGGCGGGTAAAGGTTGTTATTTCTATTATTATTATTATTATTATTATTATTATGCTATTGTTCCTATGAGACCCTGGGGGAATGGGAGAGGTGTCAGGTCCCAGAGGCAATGCATTGCATTATTGTTATTGTTATGATGGTGGTAAAATAAAAGGAAATAAAAAGTGAAAGAAGGAAACAAACAGGGAGGGAAGAAAGGCAAAGGAAGAAAGGGGGAGGGAATGAAGGAAAGAGAGAAGGATGAAACCAAGTAGTGAAAGAAAGAAAGAAAGAGGTAGAGAAGGAAGAAAGGAGAGAAAGGGGGAGGAAAAGGGGGAAGGAATAGGTAGGGACCTCTCTTTCATAATAGTCCAGATATCTACCTCAACTTTGATAAGTTTTACTATAGGCCACAGCAACGCGTGGCAGGGCACAGCTAGTAACATAATAAAATATGGTTATTTTTTTAAAAAAAAGAGTGAGAGTATTAGCCCTGTTGTATTCCTTTCCCAATCTTGAACCAGTCTGTTGTTCCGTACTCTGTTCTTACTGTTGCTACTTGGTCATTATACAGATTCCTCAGGAGACAGACAAGGTGGCTTGGGATCTCCAGACCACCAAGAACTTGCCACCGTTTATTATGATCCACACAGTCAAAGGCTTTAGAAGAGTCAATAAAACAGAAATAGATTTTTTAAAAACTCCCTGCCTTCCTCCAGAGAGTATTGGCAATTTGGTCCCTTTTCTAAACCCAACTTGTACATCCAGCAACTCTCTCTCCATTTCTGGGCAAGGTGCTGGAGCGGGTGGTTGCCTCTCAGCTCCAGGGATTTCTGGATGACATCAACTACCTGGACGAGTCACAGTCTGGTTTCAGGCCTGGCCATGGTACCGAGACAGCTTTGGTCGCCTTGGTGGATTATCTCTGCAGAGAACTGGACAGGGAGAGTGTGACCCTGTTGGTTCTCCTGGACATCTCAGCGGCTTTCAATACCATCGATCATGGCATCCTTCTGGGACGACTTTCCAAGATGGGCCTTGGGGGCACGGTTTTATCGTGGCTCCGTTCCTTCCTGGAGGGTCGGTCCCAGTTGGTGAAGCTGGGAGACACTTGCTAGGACCCCTGGCCTTTGACCTGTGGGGTCCCGCAAGGTTCCATTCTGTCTCCCATGCTTTTTAACATCTACATGAAACTGCTGGGTAAGATCATCCTGAGTTTTGGAGTTGGTTGCCATCTCTATGCAGATGACACACAACTCTATTACTCTTTTCCACCAAACTCCAAGGAAACCCCTCGGGTGCTGGGCGAGTGTCTGACCGCTGTTGTTGTCTGGATGAGGAAGAACAAGCTGAAGATCAATCCCGACAAGACTGAGGTCCTCCTAGTTGATCGTAAACTGGATCGGGTATAGGGTGGCAACCGGTGCTGGATGGGGTTACACTCCCCCTGAAATCACAGGTTCGCAGTTTGGGTGTCCTCCTGGATTCAACACTGTCGTTTGAAGCTCAGGCGTTGGCGGTGGCCGGGAGGGCCTTTGCACAATTAAGACTCATGCGCCAACTGTTGTGGGACCGTCCTACCTACGTGACCGCATCTCTGAGTACGAACCTACATGATCTCTTCGTTCATCTGGAGAGGCCCTGCTCACGGTCCCACCTGCGTCGCAGGCGCGATTGGTGGGGACAAGGGATAGGGCTTTCTCGGTGGTGGCCCCTCGACTCTGGAACTCTCCCTAAAGACATCAGGCAGGTCCAGTCACTAGCAATCTTTAGGAGGAGCTTGAAGACATGGTTGTTCCAGTGTGCCTTTCCAGAAAAAGGAAACTCCTAGCATTATGTCCCAACACACTTTATCAGAGATCTAGGATACCTATATGCCCACCCCCTCCAAACACCCCACCTGGTCACGCCCAGCACTTTTTAACTTTTCATTACATTTGGCCCTGCCATTGTTTTTAATTGCGTCATTGTGTGTTGTTAATGTTATTGCTTTGTCTTTTTGAGTTATTGCTGTTGTTATTGTTTTACTATTGTATTTGGGCTCGGCCTCTTGTAAGCCGCACCGAGTCCTTCGGGAGATGGTAGCGGGGTACAAATAAAGGATTATTATTATTATTATTATTATTATTATTATTATTATTATTATTATTATTATATGTATTGCTGGAGTCTACCTTGCAGGATCTTGAGCATTACCTTACTGGCATGAGAAATATGGGCCACTGTATGAAAGTTTGAGCATTCTTTCACATTTCCCTTTTTTGGTATGGGGATAGAAGTGGATTTTTTCCAATCAGATGGCCATTCTTACGTTTTCCATATTTGCCGGCATATGACATGCATCACCTTGACAGCATCCTCTTTCAAGATTATCTTTCAAGATTACCATATTACGCTACTCTAATGCACACCCTAACTTTGTCCAAAAAGGTGAGCATTAGATTTGAGTAAATACAGTATTTCTATACGGCATTCCTCTCACTGCTTGCTAGCTGAAAGGCAGGGAGCCAGCAGAGCATGGTGCATCGCCAAGAAACAGGGGGCTGCAAACAGAGAAACAGGTTGGGACTTGCCTCTCCGAATGCTGCAGGTGAAAGGAGAAGCTGCAAACAGCCACATTTGCATTTCTTTGTATCTTCTTGACTAGTTCTTATGGGAGCGGGCCCCCATAACCACATGGCTCCCATGGCCCTCACAGCCCTTGCAACAAGGCTTCCTTCTTCCCTTCTTCCTTCCTTCCTGCACCCCCAAACATGACCCTAAAACCCTATACAGTTCCAGCCCGGTGTATCTCCCTCTACGTTCCACCTCGAAATTTAAGATCTTCTGGGGAAGCCCTGCTTTCAGCCCTGCCTCTGTCGCAAACATGCCTGACAGGGACGAGGGACAGGGCCTTCTCAGTGGTGGCCCCCCACCTGAGGAATTCGCTTCCCGGGGAAATTAGGTCATCTTTATCCCTCCTCTCCTTCATAAAAAGGCTGAAAACTTGGATGTGGGACCAGGCCTTCGGGTGACTATGCTGACATGGATAATGAGGACAAATTACTACGGCAATGGACTATGGACAAGCTTGATGGAGTCTCCGATCTCAGAATCTCGGCTAGATAAGGCCATATGGCTGTTATATTTAAGCATATTTTAATTGAATGGATTTCATGTTTTTAATTGTATGCAATTATTGGTTTTATTATGTATTGTTATTATGTATTGTTATGTACTCATGTAGGCACTGAATCATGCCAGTTGGAAGCCGCCCTGAGTCTCCCCCCCCCCCGAGGGGTTTGAGAAGGGAGGGGTATAAATATTTGAAATAAATAGTAAGTAAATGAGCCCTTTCACCCCATTCACTCCTGTGGATACCCAGGCCTCTGGAATCATTGGGTCCCCCTCAATATTCAGCCCTCACACAGCCTTCCACGGCCCTCACAATGGGGCCATCCTCTCCTTTATCCCCATTCTAAACACTCTCCCATCTCCCCAAGCCTCTTTTGCCAATCTTCAGCCCCCATGAATGCCCAGGCTCTCTGCAGTCACCGGGCTCCCTTCAGTGTCCATGGATCACCTGTGTATGTATCACATGTGCCTTTCATCTCAAGAACAGACAAGCATCCCGAGCTCTGAGGATTACCTGGGAAGGAATCCCACTGGAGCATTGCAGCGCACCCAAATACCTATGAGTCACTCTGGACCGTGCTCTGACCTACAAGAAGCACTGCCTGAACCTCAAGCAAAAAGTGGGCGCTAGAAACAATATCATATGAAAGCTGACTGGCACAACCTGGGGATCACAACCAGACACAGTGAAGACATCTGCCCTTGCGCTATGCTACTCTGCTGCTGAGTATGCATGCCCAGTGTGGAACACATCTCACCATGCTAAAACAGTGGATGTGGCTCTGAATGAGACATGCCGCATTATCACAGGGTGTCTGCGCCCTACACCACTGGAGAAATTACACTGCTTAGCCGGTATTGTACCACCTGACATCCGCCAGGAAGTAGCAGCCAATAGTGAAAGGACCAAGGCAGAGACATCTCCAGCTCATCCCCTGTTTGGGTATCAGCCAGCACGTCAATGACTTAAATCTAGAAATAGTTTTCTAAGATCTACAGAGACACTCGCTGGAACACCTCAGCAAGCGAGAGTTCAAAAGTGGCAGGCTCAAACCCAGCACCTCAATCCGTGGGTGATACCAGATGAGAGACTCCCCCCTGGGCACACAGAAGACTGGGCGACTTGGAAGGCACTGAACAGACTGCGCTCTGGCACCACAAGATGCAGAGCCAATCTTAAGAAATGGGGCTACAAAGTGGAATCCACGACATGCGAGTGCGGAGAAGAGCAAACCACAGACCACCTGCTGCAATGCAACCTGAGCCCTGCCACGTGCACCATGGAGGACCTTCTTGCGGCAACACCAGAGGCACTCCAAGTGGCCAGATACTGGTCAAAGGACATCTAATCAACTACCAAGTTTGCAAAATTTGTGTTTTTTTATCTGTTGGTTTGTTTTGTTCTGTTAGTAATGTAATACAATGGTCTGTTTGCTGATGACACGATAAATAAATAAATAAATACAGTATATTCTGGCGTATAAGACTACTTTTTAACCCAAGAAAATCTTCTCAAAAGTCAGGGGTCGTCTTATACGCGGGTATAGTCTTATGCATGGGAGTCGTCTTAACTCTATATTTTAACTGGAAATGTTGGGGGTCATCTTATATGCCCAGTCGTCTTATATGCCGGAATATACGGTAAATATGTGCCTCTCTCACCCTGCGGATAATGAGCCTCCGTGACCATCAGGTTCCCCTGGTATTCGAGGGCCCCGCATGTGTGCTTTGTTTAATATTTCTATATTTTATGTCTTGATATAAAACTTTGGAGAACAAAGCCACTCAGCATGACCTTGGTGACCTTTTGTCAACACCCCTTGACCTGAGAATTCCCTCCAGCCATTTTCCCAGTCATCACCTACTTACGAAGGACTCAATCACCCATCATCATATTTGACCCATACCACTGGCTGTGCAAGAGACAACAGGCCTTGGAGTTGGACCACCCGTTCTTTGTACAGCCACATGGACATGTGGAAGCACATTTATCCCCTGGCATTTTCTTCCCTGATGTTGGGATGGCTTGCCCTGCTCTCCACAATGACATTTCCCCTTTTCCCAGCAATGGATCCTGTAATCCCATCACTTTGGATTACACTGGTGCAGAGCCGTGCGTTCGCGGCTCATAAAGACAATCATCACAGTGATAAAACTCATGGGACCCAAGGGCACCTCTTTCTTCATCCCAGAGTTGGGACACTCTGTCCATTCAGAAAATTATGTTTTCTTTGTTTGGTACCATCTCCCGGCCCCTTGCCAGCCATTGGAGAGTGGAAATCTACACTGGAAGTGAGAACACACTCCGATTGGCTGGCTGGGCCATTGCCCTGCCTCCAGGAGGAAATCCCTCCCTGCTGTTCATAACGTCAGGCTGGCTCCACCAATCAGGACAAATACAGCCCTGGCAAGGCGGGCGTGGGAAAAACAAAAGGGTAAACTGTATAAAAAATGTATGTTTCTGCTATATATGGCATGTCAGCTTCCTTCTGCGGCTTACCGCAAACTGGCATCCAAATCAGCTGATTTGAATAAACTACCTCAGTGGCTTCTTCTACAACTTGGTGAGATTTCTTAATCTCATCAAGCACACAGATCCACAGGCGAACTCGGTATCCGCGCTTTGGGGTTTCACTATCCACGGCTCAGATGTCACTATCCATGGCTGGTTCAAATTGTTCTTTTTCATTACCATATGACCCAGGATCTGATCCCAGATTATCTTCTTATCCCAGATTATCTGGCAGTGTGGATATAATCCAGTTCAAAGCAGATCATCTGGGATCAGATCCTGGGATACAGGGCAGTGTAGATCCAACCCAGATCGGTTTCAAACTGGATTACATTGCAGTGTGGGTTCATATAATCCAGTTCAAAGCAGATCATCTGGATCAAGAAACTGGGGATGTGATCTACACTGCCATATAATCCATCTTAATCCACCTTGATCTGCATTGAACAGGATTATATGAAGCCACTTCTACATTGCCATATAAAATCAACATTCTCTGCTTTAAACTGGATTATATGGCAGCGTAGACTCATGTAATCCAGTTCAAAGCAGATAATATTGTGGGTGATCTTTGATCACCTGGATTATATGGCAGTACAGAAGGGGGGCTGAGACCCCATCTACACTGTCATATAATCCGGTTTCTGAATCCAGGTGATCAGCTTTGAACAGGATTACATGGTAGTGTAGACTCGTATAATCCAGTTCAAAGCAGATCACCTGGATTCGGAAATTGGAGGCCCTTCTATGCTGCCATATAATCCCGATTATCAAAGCAGATCATCCACATTGATCTGTTTATATTATGAGTCTACACTGCCATATAATCCAGTTCAAAGCAGATAACTCGGATTTTATCTGGCAGTGTAGAAGGGGCCAGAGTATTTTATCTCTTGTTTTAATGATGCTGTATCCCACCTTGAGTTATTTATTACTATTACTACTACTACTACTACTACTACTACTATTAAATTACAGCGCTGCAGAATTCGAGGAGGCACAAGTGGAGGGTGAAAGAGAGAAATGTGCCAGGAGGAAGGCGCGTCAAGCCAACCCCGACCGGGACCGCCTTCCACCTGGAAACCAATGCCTTCACTGTGGGAGAAGATGCGGGTCAAGAATAGGGCTCCACAGCCACCTACAAACCCACAAAAATAGTCATCAAGGAAGACCATCTTACTCGTCCAACGAGGGATCGCCTAAGTAAGTAAGTAAGTAAGTACTACTACTACTACTACTACTACTACTACTAAATGGCAGTGAAGTTCCATCCTCTGGCCCTGTTGACACTGCCATGCAGTTCAGCTACAGAATGCTGTTTACCTCAATTGAGCTGCATTATATGGCAGAGTACACTCCTAGAATCCTGTTCAATGCAGTCCATCTGCATCCTGAATCCGCATTATATGGCAGTCCTTGAGCATTAGCGTCCCAACCGGCATATTGGAAAAGTGTTGTATATAGACTCACCTCCATGCTCAGGAACGACATGGCAGTCCGGCTGCGTCGCATGGTGGCCGACAGTCGATGTGTTTTCCCTGTAAAGAGGAAAGAGAGCTGATCAGAACAGCGTGACACATTTAGCTGGATCTTTGCCGGATTATGTGTCAGTATGGACAGATTGCTGCCAAGCACAGACCCCCCCCCCCCCCGGGTCAAAATATTAAATTAAAAAACTTGGAATCCAAGCAGAGAGTTCCACAGGTAGCAGGAGCCTGGGATCAATGAATTGGCTTGTGGAGGTGGGGAGAAACCCCTTACTATTAGTTATATTGTCTTTAACCCCAAAATAAACATGGCTGGGTTGTTGTAGGTTTTTTCGGGCTATATGGCCATGATCTAGAGGCATCCTCTCCTGGTGTTTCGCCTGCATCTATGGCAAGCATCCTCAGAGGTAGTGAGGTCCTCAGATGCCATAGATGCAGGCGAAACGTCAGGAGAGAATGCCTCTAGATCATGGCCATATAGCTCGAAAAAACCTACAACAACCCAGTGATTCCGGCCATGAAAGCCTTCGACAATACATTAAACATGACTATCCTAAACTTTTGCTCGTTTGTATCTCTTTCCTCTCGCTTCTACCTCCCGCAGATGGCCCAGTGGCAGGCTGGGCCACATGGCCCTCACATGGCCTTCCATGACCCTTGTAACTGGGCCATCTTATCCTCGGTGTCCATGGATCAACTATGTATGTGCCTACCTCACCCCCTGGATACTGGGCCACCGCAACCATCAGGTTCCCCAGTATCCACAGGCCCCTCATGTGTGTTTTTGTCCAATATTTCATGTTTTATGTCATAATATAAAACTTTGAAAAATGAAGTCGCCCAGGTCAAGGGCTGTGACCTTTTGTCACAGCCCTTGACCTGGGAATTCCCTCCAGCCATTTCCCCAGTCATCACCTACTTACAAAGGACTCGATCACCCATCATCTGTGACCCATACCACCGGCTCTGCAGACTCAACAGGCTTCAGAGTTGGACCACCTGTTCTTTGTGCAGCCACATGGATATATGAAAAGACATTTATTACCTGGCATTTCCGTCCCTGATGTTGGCATGCCTTGCCCTGCTTTCCCATGAGTTCTACTGTTGCAGTTTCTCAACCTTCCTAATGCCGTGACACCTTAATACAGTTTCTCATGTTGTGGTGACCCCTAAGCATAACATTAACTGTAATTTTGCTACTGTTATGAATTGTAATGTAAATATCCAATACGCAGGATGTGTTTTAATTCAGTGGACCAAATTTGGCACAAATACCCAATACGCCCAAATTTGAATACTGATGGGGTTGAGAGGGGATTGATTTTGTCATTTGGGAGTTCTAGTTTGCTAGTTCACCTACAATAAAAGAGCATTCCGAACCCCACCAATGATGGAATTGAACCAAACTTGGCATACAGAACTCTCATGAACAACAGAAAACACTAGAAGGGTTTGGTTGGCATTGATCTTGAGTTTTGGAGTTGTAGTTCACCTACATCGAGAGAGCAGCGTGGAGTCAAATGATGGTGGATCTCGACCAAACTTGGCACGAATACTCAATATGCCAAAATGTGAACACCAGTGGAGTTTGGGGAAAATAGACCTTGACATTTGGGAGTTGTAGCTGCTGAGATGTATAGTTCGCCTACAAAAACCATTCAGAATCCCACCAACGAGAGAATTGGGCCAAACTTTCCACACAGAACCCTCATGACCAACAGAAAATACTACGTTTTCTGATGGTCTTTGATGACCCCTCTGACACCCTCTCGATACCACCCCCAGGGGTGGTATCACCAGGTTGACCACCAGGTTGAGAAACATTGCCTTAAGATGTATGTATGTAAAAATTACATAAGGTATTCAAAGGTGACCTCATTGTACAACATTGATGATGATGATGATCATCATCATCATCTTGCTCTGTATTAAAAATGTATTTTTAATCACTCAGTGCTATTATGGACCAGTCTATTATCATTATTATTATTATTATTATTACTACTACTACTATTATTATTATTATTATTATTACTATTATTACTACTACTACACGGGTTGTTCTCTCCCAAAGGAGACTAAAAGCAGCTATGTATGTCTTATTGGTATTAGAATGTATTATTATTATTATTATTATTATTATTATTATTATTATTATTTATATTATGTATATTTATATGCCCCCTTTTCTCTCCTATATATTCTGCAAAAGGCTTCCATTTTTTTTTGAAAACATTGTAATGTTTTATTTCTCCTCTGGTTACTTTTCAGAATATATATTGCCTTTTAGTCAAGTGCCTGTTTTTAAATCTGCGTCTGCTCAAAGTTTTGCAAACTGCCTTGACTCTAGTTGGAGAGGAAAGACCAGGTCAGGGGTATACACACAAATAGTAGTAATAATAATACACATATATCCTTTATTCTTCCCTGAATCTCTGTATATGACTTACTTACGGCTTTGGAGGCACGGAGAAGACGCACACCTTTGCACACCTTTGCAAGCCCTGCTGTAAGTGCACTCCTTGGGACACCTGTCCTCTTTTCCTCCCTCTCTCAGCTCCTGGTTTGTAACCCTTCCCTGTCCAGGTTCAGGTGCAAACCTGCCAACTAGAAGTTTGTGAGTACAGTTAATTCAAAACCATGTCCTTGTCAATGCGTCCTGCTCAGGTTTATAAGTGTCTAAGCACCCTCTTCCCTTTCCTCCCCAGCGAGGAAGAGTTTTCTTGGCTGAATTCCCAGCAAAGGCTTCCGGGTGGCATTACTGGTTGAACTGGAAGGACACACAGATTAGCTGGGTTCTTATGTGAGCCCATTGTCTTCCCAGGCCCCTTCCACACTGCCATAGAAAATCCAAATTTTCTGCTTTGAACTTAATGATGTGACTGTGTTGTTGAACACAGGTCAAAATATTGGTATTGCAGCGGAGAGTTCCCCAGGTAACGGGAACCCTTTTGCCTTCAAAATCCACTTTTGCAGATGATGGACAGTCTGGAGGAGCTCAGTAGCAGCTACGAGCACCTGGGAGATTTTCAGAGGCGGCCCTAGGTAATTTTCAACGGTAAGCAAACAGTATTTTGGCGCCCCCCCCCCCACCAATCATTGATATATATTTTCTGTTTGTCGTGGGAGTTCTGTGTGCCATATTTGGTTCAATTCCATCATTGGTGGAGTTCAGAATGCTCTTTGATTGTAGGTGAACTATACATCCCAGTAATAGTTCACGCTGCATTTGCTCCCTTGCCTGGCCCGCTTTGGGTCCGGAGGTGTGCCTGAAGACCGTGTGCACCAAAAGTCACCTCTTCTCCTGACTTTCTCCTCAGCCATTGGGACCGAAGAGAGAGAGAGAGAGAGAGAGAGAGGTGGAGATGCCCACCTTTCCTGAAGGTAGGCGCAAAAACAAAGGAGGGAGCGGAGGTGGGAGATACCTCCAGCCGGAGGGGCTCTCTCTCTCTCTGTCTCTCTCTTGGTCCCAATGGCTGAAGAGAAAGTCAGGAGAAGAGGCGACTTTTGGTGCGCACGCTGGGGTCTTCAGACACGCCTCCGGACCCGAAGCGGGCCAGGCGTGGCGGCTCCGCCCCTTGGCCCACCCGCGGATTGGGGAGAGGAGAGGAGGTGGGTGGAACGCCGGGGGATCGGGAAAGGGAGCCGGTCATGGGGAAGGGATCAAACACGGAGAACGATTGAGCGCCGGCTCTGCTCCGCACCCGGTGGCCGGGTGGAGCAGGAACGAGAGGGGCTAGGCGAGGCTCAAGGGCCCGGCCCCTTTGGGAAGAGGATCGCCCGGCAGCGAGGCAAGAAAGCCGAGGCTCCCCCCGGACTGCTAGGGCAGTTGTGAGCTGAGGGGGCGCTCCTCAAGTGGCGGTCGAGGGGCATTTACAGAGGCGCCTCTGCGCCCCTGGCAAAAAAAAGTGTTCTGCGACCGCTTACTTCGCGTAATGGACGAGCCGCCCCTGCAGGTATAAATATGTGAGAGGAAGCCCGGAGTGTGGTGGAGGCTCCTTCTTTGGAAGCTTTATATATATATATATATATATATATATATATATATATATATATATAGTGAATTTTTAAGTATATAAAAAGTGGTGGAACAATTGGGTTGGGATAGGAAAGTGCAGAAGAAAGAAAAGATAGGGAGGCCCGTAGAGTAGGGCTTCCCTACAAACAAACAAACAAAAATGGGGAAAGGAAGGGGGAGAATATACCTCACTCTCTCACCTTCACACACACTCATTCACTCGACACATTCATGGGAAGGGGATTCCGTCCGTTTTGTAAGGCACTTCCAAGTTGTCCAGGGGTGGTTCATATTCTTCACCTTCTTGAGACTATTGTCTTTTCTTCTTGTGGAGAGAATGAAGTCCGATTATTATTTAAGTTTTGCCTTATTTTATTAAGCCAACAATTTTCTTTTCTTTGCCGGGAGGTTTGTCTAATAGTATTATCGTTGATATTGTTATTATTATTCTTATTAGTATTTTACGTTTTTATTTATTTTTATTTTATCATTAATATTATCATTTATTTATTGTTATTGTTATTACTAGTTATTCCTTTTTAACGTCCTCTAAGTATTGGAGGAAGTTAGTCCAGTTTGTTGTTTTAGTCGTGTTACTCTTTTGGGATCTTCTTTGAGTGTAGCTACATACATTAAAGAAAGTTTAATATCCAGTCTAGCATTTAAAGATGACGATGGGAGAATACTAGGAGTTTTGGTTAATACGAACGGTCTTAAAATTTTAATCTGCAATATATATGCTCCCAATGGGGGAAAGGAAAATTTATCCAGAAATTAAAAGGGTATATCTTTTGAAGCTTTTAAACAGAGGCTGGATGGCCATCTGTCAGGGGTGATTTGAATGCAATATTCCTGCTTCTTGGCAGAGGGTTGGACTGGATGGCCCATGAGGTCTCTTCCAACTCTGTGATTCTATGATTCTATGATTCTTTGGTATTGCCCCAGCTTTTGGGGAAAGCTTTTGGCTCTTTGGGACTTTGGTTTTGATCTTGGTTTGAGCCTGAGCTTTCTGAGCCTGAGTTTCCTCAGGACAAGGAGGATGATGGGTTACAGATTTCTGAACATGTGCCTTTCCAGAATAGGAAACTCCAGCATTATGTCCCAGAAGCACTTTATTAGAGTTTTAAGATTCTCTGCACATTGCACTTGCCCTGAAATCCGACATCCCACCTGTCACACGCAGCACTTTTTAATCTGTACCCATTACTTGGCCCGGACCTAGTTTCATTGTGCTATGGTGTATTGTTTTGTTGCTTTATTGTTTTGCTTTCATGTTCTTGATTTTGCTTTTGGTTGTATTTGCTATGCTACTGTTGTTGAGGCTTTGGCCTTTGTAAGCCGCATCGAGTCCTTTGGGAGATGCTAGCGGGGTACAAATAAAGATAATAATAATAATAATAATAATAATAATAATAATAATAATACTTTATTCCAGATTCATTCTTTCCCTATTATGTCCTCCATTACCGTCCTTATTTTACCATAATAGTTCTGAATTTTGATACAATCCCACCAGATGTGGGAGAATGAGCCGACCCCCCCACAGTTGTGCCAACATTTGTTTGAACCATTTCCCATAATGTGTGCAAATTGGGTGGGAGATGATTTGGGCTTCTTGGATCCTCAAATGTTTAATTTTAGTAATATTGTCAATCCAAGACCCAATTAATTTCTCATTGAAGCTTTCCTCTTGTTTCCAATGTTCTACAAGGGTTGTTTTTGTTTTGTAAGTTAAGTGATTGATTCCTCATAGAGTAGCCCAATAATCCCTTTGTCTATTTCTACTTTCCTTTTTTAATTATTCTGTCAAGTGGTGTTTCTGCTACTTCTCTTCTTTTCATGGCGTGAGCTTTTCTGGACAGGTCTAGCCACGCTATTCAGTTTCCATGACCACATTTGTCTTTTATCTTACCCCACCTTTTATTTCTCCATTGGGTCCCATGAGGTCCCCTATCCTTTTGATTCCAATGTCCTTAAGTGCCCTAATTATATCCATGAATGTCTTGTCCTTATTTTCCAAGGTTTCCCATGGGAAAGGGTTGCTTTTGTTTATTTGTAATTTATTGTGCCATTTTCCCCAAATTAACAACGTTGATAAACAGGGGCCGACTTTTAAGTTCTTTAAGTCTTTTCTGTCTATTCTTTCTCTTTTACGTTCCCCTTTGCCAACTGTTTGCCGGGTGGAGCAGGAACGAGAGGGGCGAGGCGAGGCTCAAGGGCCCGGCCCCTTTGGGAAGAGGATCGCCCGGCAGCGAGACAAGAAAGCAGAGGCTCCCCCCGGACTGCGTCCCTGGCAAAAAAAAAGTGTTCTGCAACCGCTTATTTCGCATAATGGACAAGCCGCCCCTGGAGATTTTTGATACTTTTTAGCAACCATCTCCCCTTTTCAGCTAGTTATATTGCCTCTAACCCCTAAATAAACATGGTTATCCTTAACTGAATTCCGAGGCCAGAGAAGCAGATGTCGAAAACAGAACAGCTTGCCTTAGGTGAGTGTTCTTGCTCCATATATGTTTAACATTTTCACAAATGATCAGCCACTGCCGGAAGGGACAGAGAGTTTCATCTATGCTGACGATCCTGCCATCACCACACAAGCAGAGACCTTTGAAATGGCCAAACAGAAGCTCTCCAAAGCTATAGGTGCTCTTACTGCCTATTACAAGGGAAACCAGCTAATTCCTAATCCATCTAAAATGCAGGTGTATGCTTTTCATCTTAAGAACAGACAAGCATCTCGAGGTCTGAGGATTACCTGGGAAATAATATCATACAATAGCTGACTGACACAACCTGGGTATTACAACCAGACACAGTGAAAACATCTGCCCTTGCGCTTGGCTACTCTGCTGCTGAGTACACATGCCAAGTGTGGAACACATCTCACCATGTTAAAACAGTGGATGTGGCTCTTAATGAGAAATGCCGCATTATCACAGCACCTCTACACTCTACACCACTGCAGAATTTATACTGTTTAGCTGGTATTGCACCAACTGACATCCACAGGGAAGTAGCTGCCAGCAATGAAAGAACTAAGGCAGTGATCTCTCCAGCCCAACCTCTGTTCAGATATCAGCCAGCACGGCAACGTCTTAAATCAAGAAATAGCTTCCAAAGATCTACAGAGATACTCACAGGAACACCTCAGCAAGAGAGAGCCCAAAAGTGGCAGGCTGAAACCCAGCACCTTAAACCATGGCTGATACCAAATGAGAGACTCCCTCCTGGGCACACAGAAGACTGGGCGACTTGGAAGGCTCTGAACAGGCACCACGAGGTACAGAGCCAATCTTAACAAATGGAGCTACAAAATGGAGTCCACGACGCCAGCCCTGGCCCACTGACTCTAACAGGCTTCGGCCTACTCATTCTCCTCAGAGTGACGCAAGCCCTGGCACACTGACTCTAACAGGCTTCGGCCTACTAACTCTCCTCAGGGGGATGCCAGCCCTGGCCTGCTAACTCTGACAGGCTTCGGCCTACTCATTCCCTTCAGGGCGATGCCAGCCCTGGCCCATTAACTCTAACAGACTTTGGCCTAATCACTCTCCTCAGGGCGATGCCAGCACTGGCCCACTGACACAAACTTTGGTCTACTCACTCTCATCAGGGCGACGCCAGCCCTGGTCCACTAACTCTAACAGGCTTCTGCCTACTCATTCTCTTCAGGGGGACGGCGGCCCTGGCTCAGTAACTGTAACAGGCTTCGGCCTACTCATTCTCTTCAGGGCAACACCAGCCCTGGCCTGCTAACTGTAACAGGCTTCGGCCTACGCACTCTCCTCCGGGCGACGCCAGCCCTGGCCCACTAACTCTAACAGGCTTTGGCTTAATCACTCTCCTCAAGGCGATTTCAGCACTGGCCCACTGACTCTAACAAACTTCAGCCTACTCACTCTCCTCAGGGCGACGCTAATGGCGAGCCAGCCAGGGGCCTCTGCCTTGAAACCGATCTGACCTGCAGCAGGGAGTCCCACAGATCTCCGTTGCCCACTTGGGCAAGCATCCAAGGGAATGTGGCCACTGCAGCAGCTTCAGCCAAAGACTCTCCTTCTGCTTTACTTTCTTCCCCTACCTAACATTGTAACAAATCTCCCCAATAAAGTATCAATTAATTTATTTTATTTATTTTATTCGGAGTGCTTCTACCCCGCCCTTCTCAACCCCCTAGGGGGGACTCAGGGCGGCTTACAAAAAAGGCACAATTCGATGCTCAACAATTCACAAAGTACAATATACAATTTACAACTTAACACCAACAATTGTCACTAGTTAAAACATCACATCAATACAATAACAGTAATAAAATCATCCTGTGGCCAATGTTCTTCACCGATTTATAATTCCATAATCCATCCAGCATTGTCATTGTCCTTTCCTGCTCTGGTCGTCCTTGTCTTTGTCCGTCTGCCAGCTTACCCAAAGGCCTGGTCCCACATCCAGGTTTTTAACTTCCTTCTGAAAGAGAGGAGGGATGTTGATGACCTAATTTCCCCGGGGAGTGCATTCCACAGGCGAGGGGCCACCACCGAGAAGGCCCTGTCCCTCGTCCCCGCCATCCTCACTTGTGACAAAGGTGGGGCCGAGAGCAGGGCCTCCCCAGAAAATCTTAAACTCCGAGGTGGGACGTAGAAGGAGATACGTTCAGACAGGTGCTGGGCCGGAGCCGTAAAGGATTTTGTAGGTCAAAACCAGCACTTTGAATTGTGCTCGGAACTAGATCGGCAGCCAGTGGAGCTGACACAACAGGGGGCTGGTATGCTCCCTGTATGACGCTCCAGTGAGTAATCTGGCCGCCACCCGTTGGACTAATTGAAGTTTCCGAACAGTCTTCAAAGGCAACCCCACGTAGAGTGCGTTGCAGTAATCTATTGGGATGTAACAAGAGCGTGGACCACCGTGGCCAGATCCGACTTCCCAAGGTACGGGCGCAGCTGGCGCACAAGTTTTAATTGTGCAAAAGCTCTCCCGGCCACCGCCGAGACCTGGGGTTCCAGGCTCAGCGATGAGTCCAGGATCACTCCCAAGCTGCGAACCTGCGTCTTCAGGGGGAGTGTAACCCCGTCTAACACAGGCTGTAACCCTATGCCCTGTTCGGTCTTACGACTGACCAGTAGGACCTCTGTCTTGTCTGGATTCAATTTCAATTTGTTAGCTCTCATCCAGTCCGACACAGCGGCCAAGCACCGGTTCAAGGTCTGGACAGCCTCCTTGGTAACAGGTGAGAAGGAGTGACAGATTTGGACATCATCTGCGTAGAGATAACACCTCAATCCGAAACTCCGGATCATCTCTCCCAGCGGCTTCATGTAGATGTTAAACATCGGGGACAGAATTGAGCCCTGCGGGACTCCACACAACAGTTGTGGAGCCGAACAGGTGTCACCCAGTAACACCTTCTGGGACCCTCCCTCAAGAAAGGACCAGAGCCACTGTAGGACAGTACCCCCAAGTCCCATGTCCTCGAGGCGTCCCAGAAGGATACCGTGATCGACGGTATCGAAGGCCGCTGAGAGGTCCAGCAGAACTAACAGGGACACACTCCCCCTGTCAGCTCCCGGCGCAGATCATCTACCAAGGCGACCAAGGCTGTCTCAGTTCCATGTCCCGGCCTAAAACCAGACTGTGCCAGACCTAGATAATCAGTGTCTACCAGAAATCCCTGGAGTTGTGTTGCCACCACATGTTCCACAACTTTGCCCAAATAGGGGAGATTGGAAACTGGCCGATAGTTCTCAAATTGAGTGGGGTCCAGTGATGGTTTTTTCAACAGCGGTTTTATAACAGCTTGTTTTAAGCTCGCTGGAAACTTTCCTTCCTTTAAGGAGGCATTAACCACCACCTTTACCCACTCCGCCAATCCCCCTCTGGCTTCTTTTATCAGCCAGGATGGACTGGGGTCTAGGATGCATGTGGTAGGTCTCACTTCTCCAAGGATCCTGTCCACATCCTCAAGCTGAACCAATTGAAATGAATCCAATAAAACCGGACAAGCAGGTGTTCTTGTTACATCCTCAGAGACCGCTGTTAACATGGCGTTGAAGCCAGACCGGATCAACGCAACTTTATCTGCAAAGAAACGAGCAAATGCTTCACAGCAATCCACCGAGTCGTCAGGGATCTCGCTCTTAGGCGGATTTAATAGTCCTCTGACGACTCGGAATAGTTCAGCTGGACGATTCTTTGCAGATGCAATATTGGCGGCAAGAAATAGTTTCTGTGCCGCCGCTATTGTCATGTTGCAGGACCTTAGAAAGGTATTCAGACATGTTTGAATTGATTTGGTAGGCGTCTGACGCCACATGCACTCTAGCCTCCTCTTCTCTCGCTTCATCGCCGCCAGCTCCTCAGTGAACCAAGGAGCTGGTTTAGCTCTGTTGCTCGAGAGGGGGCACTCTGGAGCGATTGTATCAATTGCCCTAGTCATCTCACTGTCCCAGCGAGAGACCAGAGCATCGACAGAGTCACTAGCCAAGGAGGTGGGGAACTCCCCAAGAGCCGTCAACTCTTGCGGAGGGTAGGAGGCACAGTGAGTCTAAACCTGATCAGGTGGTGATCGGTCCATGGCAATGGAGCGATGGTCAGCTCCTCCACCCCGTCACTTTCACCCCATCCTTGAGAGAAGACCAAATTCAGTGTGTATTTTATTTCATCTACTTATACCCCGCCCTTCTCACCCCGAGGGGGACTCAGGGAGGCTTACAGGAAAGGCACAAACACACAACAAACAATACAAAATATAACAATTCAACAATTAAAATAAAACATCAATACCTAATAAAATCATAAAAACTATCTCATGTCAGAGTCCATATATCAGAGTCCATATATCCATTCCATTCCATTGTCCTTGTCTATCGACAGGTCCTTTAGTTAGTTGTCAGCATGGCCAAAAGCTTGGTCCCACATCCAGGTCCTTAGTTTTTTCCTAAACGCTAGAAGGGAAGTCGTCGATCTGATCTCCCCGGGGAGTGAGTTCCACAGGTGAGGGGCCACCACTGAGAAGGCCCTGCTCCTCGTCCCCGCCAGCCTCACTTGTGCCACTGGCGGGGTCGAGAGCAGGGCCTCCCCAGAAGATCTAACTCCGGGGTGGGACGTAGAGGGAGATGCGTTCGGACAGATACGCTGGACCGGAACCATATAGGGTTTTGTAGGTCAAAACCAGCACCTTGAATTGTGCTCGGAATTGAACCGGCAGCCAGTGGAGCTGACACAGCAGGGGGGTGGTGTGCTCCCTGTATGTCGCTCCGGTGAGCAATCTGGCTGCCTCCCGCTGGACCAGTTGGAGTTTCCGAGCAGTCTTCAAAGGCAACCCCACGTAGAGTGCGTTGCAGTAATCCAATCGGGATGTAACAAGAGCGTGGACCACTGTGGCCAGATCTGACTTCCCAAGGTACGGGCGCAACTGGCGCACAAGTTTTAACTGTGCAAAAGCTCCCCTGGTCACCGCCGAGACCTGGGGTTCCAGGCTCAGCGATGAATCCAGGATCACTCCCAAGCTGCGAACCTGCATCTTCAGGGGGAGTGTAACCCCATCCAACACAGGCTGTAACCCTATGCCCTGTTCGGCCTTTCAACTGACCAGGAGGACCTCTGTCTTGTCTGGATTCAATTTCAATTTGTTAGCCCTCATCCAGTCCGACACAGCAGCTAAGCACCTGTTCAAGGTCTGAACAGCCTCCTTAGTAACAGGTGGGAAGGAATGACAGATTTGGACATCATCTGCGTAGAGATAACATCTTAGTCCGAAACTCCGAATGATCTCTCCCAGCGGCTTCATGTAGATGTTAAATAACATCGGGGACAAGATTGAACCTGTGGGACTCCACACAACAATGGTTGTGGGGCCGAACAGGTGTCACCCAATAACACCTTCTGGGTCCGTCCCTCAAGGAAGGATCGAAGCCACCGCAGAGCAGTGCCTCCGAGCCCCATATCCATGAGGCGCCCAGAAGGATACCGTGATCGACGGTATCGAAGGCCGCTGAGAGGTCCAGCAGAACTAACAGGGACACACTCCCCCTGTCCAGTTCCCAGCGAAGATCATCTATCAAGGCGACCAAGGCTGTCTCAGTTCCATGTCCCGGCCTAAAACCAGACTGTGCCAGACCTAGATAATCAGTGTCTACCAGAAATCCCTGGAGTTGTGTTGCCACCACATGTTCCACAACTTTGCCCAAATAGGGGAGATTGGAAACTGGCCGATAGTTCTCAAATTGAGTGGGGTCCAGTGATGGTTTTTTCAACAGCGGTTTTATAACAGCTTGTTTTAAGCTCGCTGGAAACAACGGTTGTGGGGCCGAACAGGTGTCACCCAATAACACCTTCTGGGTCCGTCCCTCAAGGAAGGATCGAAGCCACCGCAAAGCAGTGCCTCCGAGCCCCATATCCATGAGGCGGCCCAGAAGGATACCGTGATCGACGGTATCGAAGGCCGCTGAGAGGTCCAGCAGAACTAACAGGGACACACTCCCCCTGTCTAGCTCCCTGCGTAGATCATCTACCAAGGCGACCAAGGCTGTCTCAGTTCCATGTCCCGGCCTAAAGCCAGACTGTGCCGGATCTAGATAATCAGTGTCTACCAGAAACCCCTGGAGTTGTGTTGCCACCACACGTTCCATGACTTTGCCCAAATAGGGGAGATTGGAAACTGGCCGATAGTTGTCGAATTGAGTGGGATCCAGTGATGGTTTCTTCAACAGCGGTTTTATAATAGCTTGTTTTAAGCTCGCTGGAACTTTTCCTTCCTGTAAGGAGGCATTAACCATCACCTTCACCCACTCTGCCAAACCCCCTCTGGCTTCCTTGATCAGCCAGGAAGGGCAGGGGTCTAGGATGCATGTGGTGGGTTTCCACCTCTCCAAGGATCCTGTCCACATCCTCAAGCTGAACCAATTGAAATGAATCCAACAAAACTGGACAAGCAGATGCTCTCGTTACATCCCCAGAGACTGCCGTTAACATGACGTCAAAACCCGACCGAATCCGCTCAATTTTATCCGCGAAGGATCGAGCAAATGCTTCACAGCGAGCCACCGAGTTGTCCGAGGCCTCGCTTTTTGGCGGATTTAACAGGCCCCTGACAACTCGGAAAAGCTCCGCTGGACGATTCTTCGCTGATGCAATATTGGCTGTGATGAATGTTTTCTGAGCTGCCACTATTGCCACACCGTAGGACCTTAAAAAGGCATTCAGGTGTGTTTGGGCTGGATTGGTGGGATTCTGGCGCCACACGCACTCTAACCTCCTCTTCTTTCACTTCATCGCTGCCAGCTCCTCGGTAAACCAAGAGGCTGGTTTAGCTCGGTTACTCGAGAGGGGGCGTTCCGGAGCGATAGTGTCAATTGCCCTGGTCAACTCATTATTCCAACGAGAGACCAGAGCATCGACAGTATCACTAGCCAAGGAGGTGGAAAGATCCCCAAGAGCCGTCAGGAGTCCATTTGGATCCATAACTCTCCTGGGGCGGACCATTCTAATGGGTCCACCACCCCTGCGGAGGTTAGGAGGCCCAGTTAGTCTAAAACTGATCAGGTGGTGATCGGTCCATGGCAATGGGGCGATGGTCAGCTCCTCCATCCCGTCACCCTCATCCCATCCCTGGACAAAAACCAAATCTAAAGTGTGCCCGGCACTATGGGTGGGACCAGATATTAGTTGGGACAGGCCCATGGTTGCCATGGCGGCCATGAAGTCCTGAGCCGCACCAGAAAGAGGGGCCTCGGCATGGACGTTGAAATCTCCCAAGACTAAGAGCCGTTGGAAGCTCAACGCCATGTCCGAGACCACTCCCGCTAGCTCAGGTAGGGAGACTGTAGTGCAGCGGGGTGGTCGGTACACTAACAGAATCCCTATCCTGTCCCGGTCACCTATCCTAAAGCCGGCACATTCAAAGGAAGATGATTGTGGGATGGGACACCTGATCAGTGGAATAAAGTCCTTATAGACCACTGCGACTCCGCCTCCCCGCCCTCCAAGCCTTGGCTGGTGCTGAACGGAATAACCTGGTGGACAGAGTTGGGAGAGATTAACCCCTCCCCCCTCATCCAGCCAGGTCTCCGTTATACAAGCCAGGTCGGCTCGTTCTTCTTCGATTAGATCTTGAATGATAGAAGTTTTTCCATTTACCGACCTGGCATTGAACAGCACCACCTTTAGCCTGGAGGGGCCACCATCCTGGCACCTCAGTTGTATTTTGTCAGGAGTAGATTTTGGGGATGTCAAATTGTTATAATTAGTTTCGGGCCGAATAGTAGCATTAATTTTTGGAGTTGTCAATGTCCTATTGAGAATTTGGGGCCGAATTTGCTTTTGTCTTTGATTTCTAGGATCTTTAGAGGTTGCCAATTTGTTATTAAAAATTTTGGGCCAAAATGGTTGTTTTATACTCCCTTTCCCGTATCTCCCTCTGCCAGTCACCACCTCTATGGCGGCCCCCCCACCCGCAGCCCCACCCCCCCTGGGGACGTTCCCTCCATTTCCAGCAGTTGTAATTTCAATAGTGGACACATACTCATAGCGCTGATTATCCGTCTCTGGGTCCCAATATTCCCACCTCTTAATGCTATCTATTCCTTCCAGTGTAGCAAAAGCTGTAAAGTGCACTTGTGTTAATGCTATAAAGTGCGCTTGTGCTAAAGTTGTTATAAAATGCACTTGCGCTGAACAAGCTGTAAAGTGCACTTGTGTTAATGCTATAAAGTGCACTTGTGCTAGAGTTGTTATAAAGTGCACTTGCGCTGGAAATTGGAGGGATATCAATAGCAGCAAAGGTGAAGTAAACATTGACCTAGAGGTAGTATGCTGATGTTAACAGTTAACAGGAACCCAAGAACAGAACATAAAGTGCAATGGCTATGACCACTTGACCTGGGATTTTGGACCACTTAGTAGAGGTATAGGATCTAGCAAGATCTAGAGTGCTTAGAATAATGATGTGGGTTCTAGCAGGATCTAAAGTGCTTAGATTAAAGTGACTTCGTGCTGAAGTAGTTCTAAAATGCACAATAATGCAAAGATTTTGTCTTCTATAAATAAATTCACTTCCGACTACTCAGTCAAGACAGACAGTTCGCACCAAAGAACCTGGGTCCCTGGGCCCGTGGAGCAAACAAGCCGGCACCCAGGGCCGGGTCTCCGGTTCTTCTTGGCCGTCTTGGGTGAAGATGATCTCAGCCGAACAAGTGGTAATCTACGTGATGAAGACAATGTATGCAGTTATTGGTAGATTAACAGCACAAATTTGCAGATTGTCCCTTATATGGTGGATATTATTTGCACTTTTTATCTTGGCCACAGAGGGCAGTGTGGAAGGAATGAGAGTCTAGTTCTTTGTCATAGAGCTCTGAGGATTGTATTAAAAACCCTGAGTCATGAGCGGACAGAGCTTCCGGATTTTCGTTTAGGCTCAACTGTCCGTGAAGCGATGTTAAAACCTATTTTGAGCCCAACGATCACAATATGTTGTTAATTGTTGTTATTGCGCTGTTATTACACTGTTGTTACAATTGTTACAATGATGGCGCGGTTACAAAAAGTCTTATACACAACCAGCAACTCTACACAGACCAATTAACCAATTCCCCAGTGATCTCTCTTCTGCTGCTGTCCGGCGTTGAGCAGGCTCTCTCGGCGTGGCCAGGCAGCAGTGGGCATATAGGGAGGGGGGATCCAGCCGGCTGCTCCCGAGGCCTCCGCCAGGAATGGAAAACGCGGAGGAGGCGCCCAATGGAAGCCTCCGTCAGGAGTAAGAACACGGAGGTGGCGCCAATGGAGGAGCCGAGGGATCGTGGCCCAGGAAGCACAGAAGGGCTCAGTCAGAAAAGCTCAATCCGGGTCTCTGCCAAGTTGGCAACACGAAGGCAGAGCCCAGTAGGGGAGCAGAGGACTCGCTGCACAGGGCTGGCTAGGGCTGGTAAGGTCCAAGCAATCGCGCTGGGAGGGAGCGCCAGGCCGAGTTGGGAGGGAGCGTCTGCCGCAACTGTGAGTCGGAGCAGCGTGGATGGGGAGGCGCAGCTCGTCCAGCGCCGCCGCACGCCCCTTTCGGCCTCCCCTTCTGTCTCCCCTTCTATCTCCCTTTGATGGTCTCCAATGGTCTCAATTTGGCTAGGGCTGGTAAGGACCGAGCAGTCGCGCTGGGAGGGAGCGCCAGGCCGGGTTGGGAGGGGGCGTCGGCCGCAACTGTGAGTTGGAGCAGCGTGGATGGGGAAGCGCAGCTCGTCCAGCGCCGCCGCTCGCCCCTTTCGACCTTCATCCCATCCCTGACAAAAAACCAAGTCCAATGTGTGCCCGGCACTATGGGTGGAACCAGATATTAATTGGGACAGGCCCATGGTTGCCATGGCGTCCATAAAGTCCTGAGCCACACCTGATGGGGGAGCCTCGGCATGAACATTGAAATCTCCCAGGACTAAAAGCCGTTGGGAGTTCAAAGCCATGTCCAAGACCACCCCTGCTAGCTCAGGTAGGGAGACTGCCATGCAGTGGGGTGCTCGGTACACTAACAGAATCCCTATCCTGTCCTGGTCACCAATCCTAATGCCGATACACTCAAAGGAGGATGACTGTGGGATGGGGCACCTGATCAGGGAGATAAAATCCTTATAGACCACTGCAACTCCGCCTCCCCGCCCTCCAGGTCTTGGCTGATGCTGCACAGAGTAATCTGGCGGACAGAGTTGAGTGAGTAATTGTAACCTTTTCCTCACTATAATGTTACTTTGTGAACTTTACTGCCTCCAAACCAGTGCTTCTCAACCTTGGGTCCCCAGATGTTTTTGGCCTACAACTCCCAGAAATCCCAGCCAGTTTACCAGCTGTTAGGATTTCTGGGAATTGTAGGCCAAAAACATCTGGGGACCCCAGGTTGAGAACCACACTCTGGACTAAAACCTGCTCTGCATGAACATTCTCTCTCCCGAGCTGCAGATGGCTTCCGGCCCACCCGGAATGCTATTCCAGCATCCTGGGGAGGCCGAAACTGCATTCCTCTGAACTGTGGATACTGAAACCTGTCGGGTCCCCATATCTACGGGTCAACGGATTGCCCCAAAATTGGTGCCATTCTTCTCCTGGGCAGATTCTAAGACTAATGACTATCTCGCTTTTGCTCCGCTAACCTCTCCACCCCAGGAATAACCTTCTTCGCCCTCAAAAACTCAACATGGAGCCCAGCTGGCTCCTCGATGCCACCACGTCATTGCCACCATCTTGCTGATGCCCATGGAGCCTGGTGATCTGGGGAACCTGTCGCAGTCACCCCTTGGGACCCCCAGAAGACCAGCAGACTGTCTGGATCAAGTGTGTGGTGGGATCTGTAGTTTCTTTGCTCCCGATGTGGTTCCTGACCTCCAGTGCTGGCAGTCATCTCCATAAGGACCCAAATTAATTCCAGGGCATCTTCCCCAACTGACTCCCATTGATTCTGCAGCTTATCCAGAACTTTAATCAACTTTTGAGGACTTTTGGACACTTTTTGGAACTTTTGCTTCTTTAAACCCCATGGACTCCCTTTTATGATTTTAGGATTTTATGATTTCATGGCTTTGGACTCTTTATGGACTCTGGTGGGTGGGGTGGGCTTATATGAATTTCTTCCCCCTTTCCCCCCAATGTATGCCTTATGAATCCTATATATGTGTGTATAAAATATGGAATGCCACCTTTTCGTGACCCCAGCATGACAAACTCTTGGGAAATTCCTTTCTATTTCCTGAGATGAATTCCCCATTGACCAAAGGACTCAACAAAGACTTATTGCATGACAGTAACAATGGTGCCCCTCAGAATTCTCGTGACCAACGCCGCCCGAGGAGAGCACCCAATGGTGACTCAATCATTCATCAGCAATGGGACATCCTGCCTTCAGGGAAGATCAGGATGCCCCATCCGCCTCACCCATTGTCTTCCTCCCCTTGGCTGAAACCAATGGACAGATAACATCAATTGATCCCATATCCAGGACTAAAGATTACTAAGGCTTGGCAGCCGTGCCAGCCAATTTTGTATATTTCACCCTCATAAGCCAATACCAGGCCATCTTGAGGAATCTCCGGATTATCGCCGGCCATCAGACAAGCCATTAAGTTACATTTAATCCACTCATTTTCCTCTCGGTTCTTTGTTTCCTGCTTGTACCGCCTCCTCGCTCCTCATTGGCTGAGGAGCCAAAGCGGCGCTGGCTCTCCCATTGACCGAGGCACGCCTAAGCCAGCCGCACCTCCCCTCCAGCTGATAACTCCAGCCAATCAGAGCAGAGTCGGCAAGGGGCGGGGGCGGGAAGTTTGAATTTGACAGTTCTGTTTCTCTATAAAAATATACTGTTTTGCCTTGTATGGTGTATCTGCTTGACGAATGATCACGGTATGACATCCTTTCCAGCTGAATCGCAATAAAACAACTCAGTGAGTTTTCCTTCAACTTGGTGAGACTTTTATTGGAAAAATCAGGGAAAATTCTTGGGTGTTTCTTTCTGTCTCGCCAGGGCAAAAGAACTCTCTTTGGTGGGTCTGATGGGTCTCTGCCTCCTGGCAAAGACCCCTAAATTCTTGCTCAATATCAACACCAGTCCTGACCCGCTAACTCTAACAGACTTCGGCCTACTCACTCTCCTCAGGGCGACGCCAGCCCTGGCCTGCTAACTCTAACAGACTTCGGCCTATTCACTCTCCCCAGGGTGACGCCAGCCCTGGCCCAATGACTCTAACAGGCTTCGGCCTACTTGCTCTCCTCAGGTCAATGCCAGCCCTGGCCCACTGACTCTAACAGGCTTCGGACTACTCACTCTCCTCAGGGAAATGCCAGTCCTGGCCCACTCACTCTAACAGGCTTCGACCTACTCACTCTCCTCAGGGCAATGCCAGTCCTGACCCACTGACTCTAACAGGTTTCGGCCTACTCACTCTCCTCAGGGCGACGCCAGCCCTGGTCCACTGACTCTAACAGGATTCAGCCTACTCACTCTCCTCAGGGCAACGCCAGCCCTGGCCCACTAACTGTAACAGGCTTTGGCCTACTCACTCTCCTCAGGGCAACACCAGCCTTGGCCCACTGACTCTAACAGGCTTCAGCCTACTCACTCTCCTCAGGGCAACACCAGCCCTGGCCCACTGACTCTAACAGGCTTTGGCCTACTCACTCTCCTCAGGGCAATGCCAGTCCTGACCCACTAACTGTAACAGGCTTTGGCCTACTTATTCTCCTCAGGGCAACACCAGCCCTGGCCCACTAACAGGCTTTGGCCTACTCACTCTCCTCAGGGAAACGCCAGCCCTGGCCCACTGACTCTAACAGGCTTCAGCCTACTCACTCTCCTCAGGGCAACACCAGCCCTGGCCCACTGACTCTAACAGGCTTTGGCCTACTCACTCTCCTCAGGGCAATGCCAGTCCTGACCCACTAACTGTAACAGGCTTTGGCCTACTTATTCTCCTCAGGGCAACACCAGCCCTGGTCCACTAACAGGCTTCGGCCTACTCACTCTCCTCAGGGAAACGCCAGTCCTGGCCCACTCACTCTAACAGGCTTCGACCTACTCACTCTCCTCAGGGCAATGCCAGTCCTGACCCACTGACTCTAACAGGTTTCGGCCTACTCACTCTCCTCAGGGCGACGCCAGCCCTGGTCCACTGACTCTAACAGGATTCAGCCTACTCACTCTCCTCAGGGCAACGCCAGCCCTGGCCCACTAACTGTAACAGGCTTCGGCCTACTCACTCTCCTCAGGGCAACACCAGCCCTGGCCCACTGACTCTAACAGGCTTTGGCCTACTCACTCTCCTCAGGGCAATGCCAGTCCTGACCCACTAACTGTAACAGGCTTTGGCCTACTTATTCTCCTCAGGGCAACACCAGCCCTGGCCCACTAACAGGCTTTGGCCTACTCACTCTCCTCAGGGAAATGCCAGCCCTGGCCCACTGACTCTAACAGGCTTCGGCCTACTCGCTCTCCTCAGGTCAATGCCAGCCCTGGCCCACTGACTCTAACAGGCTTCGGCCTACTCACTCTCCTCAGGGCGACACGAGCCCTGACCCACTAACTGTTACAGGCTTCGGCCTACTTACTCTCCTCAGGGGGATGCCAGCTATAACGAAAATCAAAGGCTATCTGAAGCAGGGTGGACAAACAATCCCACCGCTGCCACCAATATAACGAAATTAAAAGGCTGTCTGGGCAGGGTGGACAAACAATCCCACCGCTGCCACCAATATAAAGTAGTTAAATGAATATCCAGTCAGGGTGGACACAACGATCACACCTCTGCCCTCAGTATAATACAAATTAGAGGTTTGACCACAGGATAAATGTGGAAGTGACCGAATGTTCTTGGTATTATTAGCCGCCGCCACCTCAGAAATACTGGCCTGAGGAACCAAAAGGGTGTGAATGTATTTAGGTAAAGGGGGTTTGAGCTCTTGGACTTCTATGTCTTCCTCCTTAGCTGACTGGACTTCAAAATGAGTTGAGAGAATGAGTTCTGAGAGAACAGATGGATTGAGGCATAAAACAGTTGAAAGTTAACTAAGAAAGAGTTTATTTAACTTGATATTAACAACAACTCATTGGAAATGAGTGGTACAGAATCTTGATGCGATTGCAATAACTTGGTTGCTTGAACAGACAGTTCCCCTGACAGAATAGCTTATACAGCTGTGAGTCCCTTTAACAAACTGTTCTCCTTTTAGACACAGTTTCTCTTAGAGCACAGACTCCAGTCTGCCTCAACTCACTGGGCTATAAGGTATCTTTAAACCTCTCTTAAGTTTAATAAGACACAGCTCTCTTTTACTAGTCCTCTCAACGTAGTAAAACTCTAGCCTAATGTCTTCACCTTATTCCCAAACCTAGAGGCTCACTAAAAGCTCTTCTTCTCCTGTCAGTTCCCTGCTGTAACTTCCTATCTCCAAAATCCACACCCTTCTCTGTCTCTATCTAAGTCTCTTCTCCCCTTTCTGTCAAAACAGGCAGCTTATTTTCCCTCTCTCCACTGACTCCTCCCCTACTGGCTATACCCAATCAGGAGTCAGCCTGATTCCTCCTCCTGCTCTGCTTGACTACCAAGATACCAGCCACTGTTATGCAGGCTTCGGCCTAGCCGACTAAAAGGTAGATCTATTACACCAGCCCTGGCCCACTAACTGTAACAGCCTTCAGCCTATTTACTCTCCTCAGGGCAACACCAGCCCTGGCCCACTGACTCTAACAGGCTTTGGCCTACTCACTCTCCTCAGGGCAATGCCAGTCCTGACCCACTAACTGTAACAGGCTTTGGCCTACTTATTCTCCTCAGGGCAACACCAGCCCTGGCCCACTAACAGGCTTTCGGCCTACTCACTCTCCTCAGGGAAACGCCAGTCCTGGCCCACTCACTCTAACAGGCTTCGACCTACTCACTCTCCTCAGGGCAATGCCAGTCCTGACCCACTGACTCTAACAGGATTCAGCCTACTCACTCTCCTCAGGGCAACGCCAGCCCTGGCCCACTAACTGTAACAGGCTTCGGCCTACTCACTCTCCTCAGGGCAACACCAGCCTTGGCCCACTGACTCTAACAGGCTTCAGCCTACTCACTCTCCTCAGGGCAACACCAGCCCTGGCCCACTGACTCTAACAGGCTTTGGCCTACTCACTCTCCTCAGGGCAATGCCAGTCCTGACCCACTAACTGTAACAGGCTTTGGCCTACTTATTCTCCTCAGGGCAACACCAGCCCTGGCCCACTAACAGGCTTTGGCCTACTCACTCTCCTCAGGGAAATGCCAGCCCTGGCCCACTGACTCTAACAGGCTTCGGCCTACTCGCTCTCCTCAGGGCAATGCCAGTCCTGACCCACTGACTCTAACAGGTTTCGGCCTACTCACTCTCCTCAGGGCAACGCCAGCCCTGGCCCACTGACTCTAACAGGCTTTGGCCTACTCACTCTCCTCAGGGCAACGCCAGCCCTGACCCACTAACTGTAACAGGCTTCGGCCTACTTACTCTCCTCAGGGGGATGCCAGCCCTGGCCCACTAACTGTAACAGGCTTTGGCCTACTCATTCTCTTCAGAGCAAACTTGCCAAACATAACAAACTTTAAGTACTGATGGAGTTTTTTGGGTTAACCTGGCATGATGTGAGTTGTAGTTCACCTTCTGCATTTTGTACAATTAGAAAATAGACTTTTTCAAATAACCCAGGCAATGCCAGGCTACCCTAACTAGTTTCAAATGAATTAGATCTTGCCTTTGTGCCTGGAAGAACAAAAAGCTGCCCAAAAGAAACATCTAAATTCTTTCAGGCCCAAACACACAGTTAGGCACAGTTCTCCTCTCCTTGAAGTTTTGGGAAATCTGTAACCAGAGTCACAGGACTTGAAGTGCTCAAGGCAGACAGTTAATTTCTCAACTCAGAAATTAATCATTTATCTCCATAAAAACAATATTGGAATGGATTCAATACAAATGGTGCTGCCCTGGACAGCAGGGATGCAAACAGGTTGGCGCATGTGAGCCTTTGGATTTCCAAGATTCGACGGATGCCTCTGATCCACCACGAGTCTCATGTGCAATGCATGTATTAACAGAGTTTTTAATGACTTCTTGGAGCCTCCGGTGGTGCAGTGGGTTAAAGCACTGAGCTGCTGAACTTGTTGACTGAAAGGTCCCAAGTTCAAATCCGGGGAGCGGGGTGAGCTCCCGCTGTTAGCCCCAGCTTCTGCCAACCTAGCAGTTTGAAAACATGGAAATGTGAGTAGATCAATAGGTACCGCTCCGGCGGGAAGGTAATGGCACTCCATGCAGTCATGACTTCTTATGACTTACAGAAAGAAAGAAAGAAAGAAAGAAAGAAAGAAAGAAAGAAAGAAGGAAAGAACTGATAGAAGAACAGCATGGAACTTGGGCTGGATCTACACTTCCATGTAACCATGTAACACTTCCAGCCCAGCTTACCTGTCCAGACGTATCTCCCTCTATGATCCACCTCAGAAGTTAAGAACTTGATCCTACCACTTTCGCAAGTGCAAGTTTGTCGCCGCCCCCCCCCCAAATGAAGCAGAGCATTTGGCCGCAACACGAGGCAAGTCACCACCATGTGGATCATCTCCAAGGAAGGAGCCCCCGGTGGCGCAGTGGGTTAAACCCTGTGCCGGCAGGACTGAAGACCGACAGGTCGCAGGTTGAATCCGGGGAGAGGCGGATGAGCTCCCTCTATAAGCTCCAGCTCCTCATGCGGGGACATGAGAGAAGCCTCCCACAAGGATGATAAAACATCAATTCATACGGGCGTCCCCTGGGCAACGTCCTTGCAGACGGCCAATTCTCTCACACCAGAAGCGAATTGCAGTTTCTCAAGTCGCTCCTGACACGACCAAAAACAAAACCTTTTCCTCATGGAGGAGGGAAGAACCCACTGCGCCCGGTGCCGGCAGGACTGAAGACCGACAGGTCGTAGGTTCGAATCCGGGGAGAGGCGGATGAGCTCCCTCTATCAGCTCCAGCTCCTCATGCTGGGACATGAGAGAAGCCTCCCACAAGGATGATAAAAACATCAAAATCATCCGGGCATCCCCTGGGCAATGTCCTTGCAGACGGCCAATTCTCTCACACCAGGAGTCACTCCTGATAAATTCAATGAGAGAAGTGGGGGGGGGAGCCATAGCAGAGCATCTGATGAACCAACCTGGACACAGCATATTATTGGAGAACACAGAAATGCTGGACCACTCTCACAACCACCATGCCAGATGACACAGGGAAATCATTGAAATGCACATGAAGCACGTGGACCATTTCAACAGAAAGGAGGAAACCATGAAAATGAACAAAATCTGGCTACCAGTATTTAAAAAGCTCTAGAATCAGGACAATCAATAAAGAACAATACTCAAACAACAGGGGAATTCCTGACATGAATCAATCAGGGCCAGCTAACACCTCCCAACAACGGATTCCCCCAGACAGCAATCAGCCAAGCTTTGAAGCAGCAAGGCCATTAAATGATAATCAAGCTGGCCAATTGCAACATTTACACTTGCCTCCAACAGTCAAGAGTTCTTTCTCCCACTCTGGACATCATTCCACAGATATATAAAACCCATTATCCTAGTTTCCAACAGACCTCACAACTTCTGAGGATGCCTACCATAGATGCGGGCGAAACATCAGGAGAGGATGCTTCTGGAACATGGCCAGACAGCCTGGAAAACTCACAGCAACTCAATGAATGCTTTGTTTTGTAATTTGTATATATATATATATATAATGCGATTGGGGATGGCATTAAATTTAATTGCACAATGTAAACCAACAATGAAGTTTTTCTCTTATTCGGAGAGACAGGTAGAAGGAGAGGGCACCCGGGTACCCCATTTGCAGAGTTAGATTTACCCAAAGATGGTGGTGTCTGGTAAAGACAGGGTCAGATTGGCATTTCTGGAATACCCCAAAACACTTGTGTTCTCAGCCATCCTCTGTCCAGCTCCCATTTCTCTCTGGCTTAGAGAACCCACAGCAGATTGTGCGCCTGAGCGACTGGCACAAACGGGCACCAGCTGCCACCTTCCCTTCCATGCCAGGCCAAGCGGGTCTCTCTGCTCCTGCCACCATCGCGAATGCCAAGCTGCGGAGAGCTGTGAGCCTAGCAATTAGCGTGACTAATTAACTTCCCAGCCCCGTTACTCATTAGCCGGGCTGCATTCATTTCCAGAGGCGAGAGAAAGTCACACGGTTTGTTTGGGGAGTGCTTCAGACATAATGGCGTCAGGGCGCTGAGGATGGAAGGGGACACCCACTTGTGACGTCGAATCCGCCCCAGACCCCTGCTTTCCAGCTGATCTGTCCAGCTGCAGGGAGTTCCGCAGTTCCTGGATACACCGTTGGGCCAGCTCTGATGAAATGTGCCACAGCAGCAACTTCAACCAAGGACTCTCTGCAACCCTTTTGCTTTTCTCCCCAGCCCAAACATTGTAACAAAACCCCTAATAAAGACTAATTAAATTGTAACCTTCACCTCTCCATAGTGATATATTGTGTCTATTTCCTGACTCACAAGTATCAAATGCATGAACTTATCCTTTTTCGGGCCGCGGGCAGCTGCCGGCCCACCTGGGATGCCTTCCAGGCGTCCCAGGGAGGCCAAATCTGCGTTTCTTTAAACTGCGGATATGGAACGCCCTCGGGCCCCCGTATCCGTGAGTTAACCAAATGACTCCATTTTGGTGCCATATTTTTCCTAGCTCAATTCTAACACTATCTGCCATCTCGCTTTTTGCATTTTGGGCTCCTGCGCTCTGGGAATAACCTTTTTATTTTTGAGAATATATTTAAAGAGAAACAGCTGACTGTCAAACTGAGCTTCCTGCTGCTGCGTTGCTCCCGCCGTCGTTTCTTCGTCCTTTTGGAGCCCCAGGACCCAGGTGACTTGATGTGGTCATCCCATGAGACCTTCGGGAAGTGAGTCTGCCACTCTCGCTCCAGTCCTTGGAAGAGATTATAGTTCTCCAAGGACCAAAGGACAGACTCCAGTCCCAGCGATGCAGAGTTCCATATCCTGGCTCAGTGGAATTGCCAAGCCACTTCTTATGATTTTTGCACCTTTTTTTCCCCACACCAAGGACTCTCGTTCCCTTTATGGACACATTTTCTTCTATGGACCTTCTTATAAATATTATGAACTATGGACACATACTGAGCCATGATCGAGGCTCTTATCAATTTCTCTATGGGACTCTAGTGGGAGGGATGAGTGCGTATGTTTTCTACACTATAATTTCTGTATATTTTTCCCTGTGTATCTGACCTTTACCTGACCCTTCTGCCCTATTCCCTTTATAAAAAATGTATAAAAATGTAAGAAGCCCCCTGGGTGACCCTGGGAACGAAGAAATCGCCTGATTGAAAAGAACCTTATCAAAGACTTATTTGCATGAACCATACAATGGGCAGAAACCCTGGGGCTCGGAGTCGGTCCCTCCAGCGGATGGTGCCCGCTTGGCATTGATGATCATATCTCAATGGGACAAAAGGGGCCTTCAGAAAGCCACACTTTGTCCTGATCTGTTGCCCATTCAAACCTTCCTCCACCGAAACTTCAGCCTCATTGTTCTCATATCTTAGCACCAAGAAAATTCGGATTTTGGCAGGCTTGCCAGACTTCAACGTTTATTGCCATCAATCAAGGACAATAGGAGGGCCAGCTTGCAGGCCCCCTGAGGACTCGCTGGTCGCTTGGACATTACATATCTCCATAATCCACTCAAGGATTCATTGTTTCCCCCTCGTCCTGCCTCCCTCTCTCCTGATTGGTCGGGAAGCTGAGGCGGCAGAAGCTCAGCAATTGGCCCAGGTGCTCAGGAGGCGGTCAAGCCTCCTCCCAGCTGTAGAGCACCAGCCAATCATCGTCAAGCCAGCAGAGGGGTGGGGAGCAGGAAATTCAAACCTGAGAGCTCTGTTTTATGTATAAAAAGGCCTTTATTTATGTACACTGCTTGGCGAAATATTGCTGCTTTGCATCCTTTCCAGCTGGATCGCAATAAAATAAACTCGGTGGCGCTTCCTTCAACTTTGGTGAGATTCTTTTGGGAACTTAGGGAAATCTTTTAATTGTGGCTTCTTGTTTCTTTTGCTCACCAAAGTAGCGAACCCCCTTTGGTGGGTCCGCTGGTATGATCTCTCCATTCTAGGTGGAATGGGCGAACAAACATTCAGGAGCAGTCTGTTGTTTCCAGATTACACACACCACCAAGTATTTTTCATCAGATATAATTTTACACCATTCTGACAGAGTGTAAAATTATATCCTCCGTATAATTTACAATGTCCTATCTCCCAGTGTTTAAATTTTTTTTAAAAAAAAATATCCGTGAATCTGACCCCGCCGAGTGAATTTTTCTGTGGTTTTAATGCTTAATTTTATATTGTTGTGTCGTATGTTATTTTGATTTTGCGTATTTTGCTTGGTTCTACTATGTTTTTGTGTTATTTTGTTGTATTGTATTGATGGGCGTGGCCTCATGTAAGCCGCACCGAGTCCCCCTTGGGGAGATGGAGCGGGGTATAAATAAAGTTATTATTATTATTATTATTATTATTATTATTATTATTATTATTATTATTCTTTTGCACTGAATTCAAATCTGTGTTTATTTTTTCTCTAGCATGTGTAGTTTTTGTGGTGAGGCTAATCGAATAATTACTGCATTTATGCACTGATATCAATCATGTTTTGTACCATCATGTTGTATGCGCTCTTCCTGCCTACTACAGGGAAAACCAGCTGATCCCTAAGCCATCTGAAACGCAGGTGAGTGTTTTCCAATGTTTGACATTTACACAAATGATCAGCCACTGCCAGAAGAGAGGTTCATCTATGCTGACGATCGTGCCATCATCGCTCAAGCAGGGAGCTTTGAAATGGTTGAACAGAAGCTTTCCAAAGCTTTAGGTGTTCTCACTGCGTATGACAGGGAAAAACACCTGATCCCTAATCCATCTAAAATGCAGGTGTGTGCTCTTCAGTGTTTAACATTTACACAAATGATCAGCCACTGTCAGAACGGACAGAGAGTTTCATTTATGCTGACGATCGTGCCATCACCGATCAAGCAGGGAGCTTTGAAATGGTTGAACAGAAGCTCTTTGAAGCTTTATATGCTCTTCCTGCCTATTACAGGGGAAAACAACTGATTCCTAATCCAGCTAAAACACAGCCATGTGGTTTTCACCTTAACAACATCTCACTCCGAAGGGAACTCAGAGCAGATCACAGAACAGATATATGGCAAACATTCAATGCCATTATAGACATGCCAGCAGCTTATGACACTGTAAACTATTGCCTTCTTCTGAGAAAAACTTATAATATCACAAAGGACTACCACCTCACCCACTTCATAGGAAATCTGCTACAAAACAGGAGCTTTTTTGTTGAGTTCCAGGGCCAGAGAAGCAGATAGCGGAAACAGAAGAACGGCTTGCCTCAGTGGAGTGTGCTTGCTCCATCCATGTTTAACATTGACATGAATGATCAGCCACTGCCAGAAGGGACAGAGTTTCATCTATGCTGACAATCGTGCCATCAACGCCCAAACAGAGAGCTTTGAAATGGTTGAACAGAAACTCTCTGAAGCTTTAGGTGCTATTACTGCATTTTACAAGGAAAACCAGCTGATTCCTAATCCATCTAAAACACAGACGTGTGCTTTTCATCTTAAGAAAAGACAAGAATCTCGAGCTCTGAGGATGACCTGGGAAGGAATCCCATTGGATCATTGCTGCACACCAAAATACCTGGGAGTCACTCTGGACCGTGCTCTGACTTAGAAGAAGCACTGCTTGACTATCAAGCAAGAAGTGGATGCTAGGAATAACATCATATGAAAGCTGTCTGGCACAACCTGGGGATCACAACCAGACACAGTGAAGACATTTGCACTCGTGCTTTGCTACTCTGCTGCTGAATATGCATGCCCAATGTGAAATACATCTCATTACGTTAAAACATGGATGTGGCCCTGAATGAAATATGCCACTATCACAGGATGTCTGTGCCCCACACTGCTGAAGAAATTATACTGTTTAGCTCAGGGGTCCTCAAACTTTTTAAACAGAGGGCCAAGCCACAGTCCCTCAAACAGTTGGAGGGCCGGATTATAATTTGAAAAAAACTTGAATGAATTCCTATGCACACTTCACATATCTTACTTGTAGTGCAAATACACTTAAAAACAATGCAATAATTAAAAAGGAAGAACAATTTTAACAAATATAAACTTATTAGTATTTCAATGGGAAGTGTGGGCCTGCTTTTGGCTGATGAGATAGGACTGTTGTTGTTATGTGCTTTCAAGTCGTTTCAGACTTAGGTTTTTGTTTGTTTGTTTGTTTTGTCGTGTCAGGAGCGACCTGAGAAACTGCAAGTCGCTTCTGGTGTGAGAGAATTGGCCGTCTGCAAGGACGTTGCCCAGGGGACGCCCGGATGACTTAATGTTTTATCATCCTTGTGGGAGGCTTCTCTCATGTCCCCGCATGATGAGCTGGAGCTGATAGAGGGAGCTCATCTGCCTCTCCCCAGATTCAAACCTGCGACCTGTCGGTCTTCAGTCCTGCCGGCTCAGGGGTTTAACCCACTGCGCCACCGCGGGCAAGACTTAGGTTGACCCTGGGCGAGGGCCGGGTAAATGTCCTTGGAGGGCCGTATCCGGACCCCGGGCCTTAGTTTGCGGACCCCTGGTTTAGCTGGTATTGCACCAACTGACATCTATCTGGAAGTAACAGCCAATAATGAAAGGACCAAGGCAGTGACATCTCCGGCCCATCCTCTGTTCGGATATCAGCCAACACACCAATGCCTTAAATCAAGAAATACTTTCCTAAAATCTACAAAGATACTCGCAGGAACACCTCAGCAAGCAAGAGTCCAAAAGTGGCAGGCTGAAACCCAGAACCTCAATCCATGGCTGAGACTGGGCACCTAGAACGCTGGGCGACTTGGAAGGTGCAGAACAGATTGAGCTCTGGCACCATGAGATGCAAAGCCAACCTTAAGAAATGGAGCTACAAAGTGGAGTCCACGACAATCAAGTGCGGAGAAGAGCAAACCACAGACCACTGACTACAATGCAACCTGAGCCCTGCCACAATGGAGGACCTTCTCACAGCGACACTAGAGGCACTCCAAGTGGCCAGTTTCTGATCAAAGGACATTTATAATGCCAAGTTCTTTATTAAATCTTTGTTTGTGCTTTTAAATGCATTTTAACTGCACCCTCAACTCGCTTCTGACACAATAAATAAATAAAGACTTGGAGTGCTGGAGTGTGATGTAGATAGTTGGGCCTGGGAATATGTAAACAAAGTAGGTAGAGACAAGAAGGAAGCGGGTTGTTGCTTGGGGATATAGCGTTTTGTACCAAAAGCTCCAAAGTACCGTTCTCTCCAATCTGTATTGATCTGGAATAAAGGAATGTTTCCAAGCCCTTGCTGTGAGTGGATTTCGTCTTAGGCATCTGCAGTTCAGGACAGGTCAAGACATCCTCATCGAGCTCATGCTCTTAAACTGGACTGAAAGCTTTCACCTTTTAAAAAATCATATTTTGAATGCCGGTCGCAAGTTATACAATCATATATTCTTAGAATAGTAGTAGAATAGTAGAGAATAGTAGAGTGGGCCATCTAGTCCACCCTAGAGAAGAAGGCAAGGCCCAAACCAGCAGCCCAGAAAGGAAAACGCAGCTCTACAAGGCAGGCAGGTCTTTTTATTTCATGCACCAAGTCCCAGAGAGGCCGGAGGGGATGTTCCCATCACACGTAGCAGGACAGGCGGTCTATTTGGGAGGGTAGCGGGCAAAGGGAGAGTCTTCGGACGCTTTTCCTTGCTGGGCAACGAAAGAAAGAGAGAATAAGATGGTGAGAAAACGTACTCACCCATAACACTGAGTCACACTATGATTTTGCCAAGTTTTGTTACATACCACTTCATCACATTAATGAAATACTACTGAGTCACCCACTTAAGAAACTGGAACCTTTTGTGTTCAGCACATGATGTAGGCTTCAAGTGTAGGGTAGAGCTATCTCGGTGTCTTAGCGTTACAAAGCATTCTCTTTTCAGATGCTTTCCAAGCTGGTTGGCAAGCGACTCTTTTGCAAATTATCCGGATGGCAAAGGTAAAGGTAAAGGTAGTCCCCTGACATTAAGCCCAGTCATGTCTGACTCTGGGGTGTGGTGCTCATCTCCATTTCTAAGCCGAAGAGCCAGCATTGTCCGTAGACACCTCCAAGGTCATGTGGCCGGCATGACTGCATGGAGCGCTGTTACCTTCCCGCCGGAGCGGTACCTATTGATCTACTCACATTTGCATGTTTTGAACTGCTAGGTTGGCAGAAGCTAGGGCTGACAGCGGAAGCTCACGCCGCTCCCCAGAATCGAACCTGCGACCTTTCGATCAACAAGCTCAGCAGCTCAGTGCTTTAACCCACTGCGCCACCGGGGGCTCCTATCCGGATGGAGATGGGCAAAATGGCCAATTCTGTCATGTGATGCTATTTGTTGTTCTCAGCTTTAAAATGATATGGTTACACAATTTGTGAGAGGAGCCAAAATGTCCCTTTGAGAAAAAGCCCCACCAGGGGTTAAACCCACTGCGCCCGGTGCCGGCAGGACTGAAGACCGACAGGTCGTAGGTTCGAATCCGGGGAGAGGCGGATGAGCTCCCTCTATAAGCTCCAGCTCCTCATGCGGGGACATGAGAGAAGCCTCCCACAAGGATGATAAAAACATCAATTCATACGGGCGTCCCCTGGGCAACGTCCTTGCAGACGGCCAATTCTCTCACACCAGAAGCGAATTGCAGTTTCTCAAGTCGCTCCTGACACGACCAAAAACAAAACCTTTTCCTCATGGAGGAGGGAAGATGGGCAGTATGCTGTGTTCCTTTCTGTCTCATGCACTTTCTGGGGGCCTTCCTTCCTTCCGTGTGTTGTGTGTGCCATATGTTATCTCCTCCTCCCCTCCCTTCTCTGTATTGTGTGTACCACGTGTTACCTCATCCTCCTCTCCCCTCTCCTTCCTTCCTTCCTTCCTTCCTTCCTTCCTTCCTTCCTTCCTTCCTTCCTTCTGTGTTATGTGTGCCATGTGTTATCTCCTCCTTTCCTCCTCCTCTCCTTCCTTCTTTCCATGTGTTGTGTTGCAATGTGTTATCTCCCCTTCCTTCCTTCCTTCCTTCCTTCTTCCCTTCCTTCCTTCCTTTCCTTCCTTCCTTCCTTCCTTCCTTCCTTCCTTCCTTCCTTCCTTCTTTCCTTTTTTTCTTTCCTTCCTCCTCCCTCCCTCCCTTTCTTTACTTCCCTCCCTCCCTTCCCTTCCTTCCTTCCTTCCTTCCTTCCTTCCTTCCTTCCTTCCTTCCTTCCTTCTGTGTTATGTGTGCCATGTGTTATCTCCTCCTTTCCTCCTCCTCTCCTTCCTTCTTTCCATGTGTTGTGTGTGCAATGTGTTATCTCCCCTTCCTTCTTTCCTTCCTTCTTTCCTTCCTTCCTTCCTTCCTTCCTTCCTTCCCTCCTTCCTTCCTTCCTTCTGTATGTTGGTGCGCCATGTGTTATGTCCTCCTTCCCCCCCCTCCCCTCCCCTCCCCTCCCCTCCCCTCCCCCTCCCTTCCTTCCTTCCTTCCTTCCTTCCTTCCTTCCTTCCTTCCTTCCTTCCTTCCTTCTGTGTTATGTGTGCCATGTGTTATCTCCTCCCCCTCTCCTTCCTTCTTTCTGTGTGTTGTGTGTGCAATGTGTTATCTTCCCCTCCCTCCCTCCCTCCTTTCTGTGTGTTGTGTGTGCAATGTGTTATCTTCCCCTCCCTCCCTCCCTCCTTTCTGTGTGTTGTGTGTGCCATGTGTTATGTCCTCCTTTTCTCCTTTCCTTTCCTCTCCCCTTCCTTCCTTCTGTGTAATGTATGTGCCATGTGTTACCTCCCTCTCCTCCTCCTCTCCTCTCTCCTTTCTTCGCTCCTTCCTTCCTTCCTTCCTTCCTTCCTTCCTTCCTTCCTTCCTTCCTTCCTTCCTTCCTTCCTTCCTTCCTTCCTTCCTTCGGTGTGTTGTGTGTGCCATGTACTACCTCCTCCTCTCCTCTCCCCTTCCTTCCTACCTCCCTCCCTCCTGTGTGTTGTGTGTGCCATGTGTTATGTCCTCCTTTTCTCCTCTTACTCTTCCTTCCTTCCTTCCTTCCTTCCTTCCTTCCTTCCTTCCTTCCTTCCTTCCTTCCTTCCTTCCTTCCTTCCTTCTGTGTGTTGTGTGTGCCATGTGTTATCTCCTCCTGCTCCCCTTCCTTCCTTCCTTCCTTCCTTCCTTGTGTGCCTTTTTTCTCCTTCTCTTCCTCTCCTTCCTCCCTTCCTTCCTTCCTTCCTTCCTTCCTTTCCTTCCTTCCTTCCTTCCTTCCTTCCTTCCTTCCTTCCTTCCTTCCTTCCTTCCTTCCTTCGGTGTGTTGTGTGTATCATGTGTTACCTCCTCCTCTCCTTCTTTCTCTCCCCACCCTTCCTCCTCCTCCTCCTGCCATTTTATTCCCTCCTTTTCCTCCTCCTCTTCCCTTCCTTCCTTCCTTCCTTCCTTCCTTCCTTCCTTCCTTCCTTCCTTCCTTCCTTCCTTCCTTCTGTGTGTTCTGTGTGCCATGTGTTACCTCCTCCTTCTCTCCATTCCTCTCTCCTTCCTTCCTTCTCTGTGTTATGTGTGCCATGTTATCTCCTTCTCTTCCTCTCCTCTTCTCTCTTCTCCCCTTCCTTCCTTCCTTCCTTCCTTCCTTCCTTCCTTGTGTTGTGTGTGCATGTGTTACCTCTTCCCCCTCTTCTCTCCTTCCTTCCTTCCTTCCTTCCTTCCTTCCTTCCTTCCTTCCTTCTTTCGGTGTGTTGTGTGTGCCACATGTTACCCCCTCCCTCTCTACTTATTTCCCTCCTTCCTTCTTTCTTCCAATACGGGGAAAGAGAGAGAGAGAGGAGGAAAAGGATCATTGAGAAACTAGAGCAAAATATGCTATAGCAGGATGTCCCTCCCACAAAGACAAAGTTTTTGCAATTTAATAAACTTTTCCCGTGTATTTATGATAGACCCAATTAGGAAATGACATTGATATCCCAGGAACAAAAGTCATCGTCCAGGAGAGGAGACTGAGAAAACAGAGAAGGGACAGTGTTCGGGAACAACTCTCTACAATGTGATGGCAAATCAACTGAGAACTCTTAAATACAATGGATAGTTTGCTAAGGTGTAGTGAAAGTAGGAAAATCATCCATTTAATTTCGAAATGGACTATGCCTGAGCTGTATGGTAAACCTATAGTCTTCCTGACACTTGACATGTTCAGTAGGATGAAGTCTATAGTGTAATCCAAAAGACATCAACACTTCTTCAACTCAGAGATGTTTAGAAATAGCCGGTAAATTTTCGGAGCTAGCTTTCTCCCTCCCTCTGCCCACTTCCCCTTGTGGCAATGGCCACCCACCATGGGCACCTCGTCCAGTTTCTGGAAGGCTGGTCCCCTCGCCCGGAAGCACTTCACCACCACCACGATGGCTCCAATGAGCAAAACAGAGAGAAAAATGCAAATGACGGCTACAAGGCCTGGCTTCTCAGAGAGACGAGAGTCGTCCTCCTCATCACGGCTGGGCCCATCTATTGAAAAGAGGAGACATTGAAAGTGCAGTTATTTATTATTTCTTTATTTATTAGGAGCATTACTATCCCGTCCTTCTCACCTCCGAAGAGGGACTCAGGACGGCTACCAACAGGCACCATTTGGTGCCGAACAATAAAAACAAAGCATAATATATATTTAGAATCATAGAATTGGAGTTGGAAGAGACCTCATGCGCCATCCAGTCCAGCCCCCTGCCAAGAAGCAGGAATATTGCAATCAAAGCACCCCTGACAGATGGCCATCTAGCCTCTGTTTAAAAGCTTCTAAAGAAGATGCCTCCACCACACTCCGGGGCAGAGAGTTCCACTACTGAATGGCTCTCACAGTCAGGAAGTTCTTCCTAATGTTCAGATGGAATATCCTTTCTTGTAGTTTGAAGCCATTGTTCTGTGTCCTAGTCTCCAGGGCAGCAGAAAACAAGCTTGCTCCCTCCTCCCTATGACTTCCTCTCACATATTTATACATGGCTATCATGTCTCCTCTCAGCCTTCTCTTCTTCAGGCTAAACATGCCCAGCTCCTTAAGCCACTCCTCATAGGGCTTGTTCTCCAGACCATTGATCATTTTAGTCGCCCTCCTCTGGACACATTCCAGCTTGTCAATATCTCTCTTGAATTGTGGTGCCCAGAATTGGACACAATATTCCAGGTGTGGTTGAACCAAAGCAGAATAGAGGGGGAGAATTACTTCCCTAGATCTAGACACTATGCTCCTATTGATGCAGGCCAAAATCCCATTGGCTTTTTTTGCCGCCACATCACATTGTTGGCTCATGTTTAACTTGTTGTCCACGAGGACTCCAAGATCTTTTTCACACGTACTGCTCTCAAGCCAGGCATTGTCCCCCATTCTGTATCTTTGCATTTCGTTTTTCCTGCCTAATTTAGCATACATTAAAACAATTATAAATACACTAACGACCTTTGATTAAGAGAGCTCATCCTAGAGCAAATTGATAATTTATATGGGTTTAAGATGAAATAGATTCACCTTAGAGGCACCATAGGTCAGAAATAACTTGAAAACACACACACACACACCAGGAAAATAAATTTATTTATTTATTTACTTAGACCATTTCTACCCTGCCCTTCTCACCTCCGAGGAGGGACTCAGGGCGGCTAACACAGGCAACAATTTAATGCCAACAATATCAATAACAACAATATAAACCAACAATATAAAATCCTATTACATAACAATTAAACAGTGAGATTAATTAAAATTACATAATCACATAGAACAAATCACACAATCACAAGTCATATAGCTGTTTTCAATTTTCATAACAATCCTATTGTCCGAGTTCAGTGCCTAAAGTGCTGCTGTGCCCACTAGCCAAAGGACTGGCTCCAAAACCACGTCTTTAGTTTTTTTCTAAAAGTAAGGAGGGAGGACGCCGATCTAATCTTGTTGGGGAGCGAATTCCACAAGCGGGGGGTCACCACCGAGAAGGCCCTGTCCCTTGTCCCCACCAGGCGCATTTGAGACGCCGGTGGGACCGAGAGCATGGCCTCTTCAGTAGATCTTAAATTACGAGGTGGAACATAGAGAGAGATACGTTCAGATAAGTAAGCTGAGCCGGAGCCGTATATGGTTGCTTGCTTCTGTGTCCATCTGCACTTATATAAGGCTCAAAACAATTGCACTCTGGTAGTCTGTCTTATTTCACATGTTTATATGCATTATTTCGCTGCCTCTGAAAAAATCGTTCAAATCTCTTGGGAAGACAGACAGACAAATGTCAGCGTGCTGGAAGAAGCAAAGACCACCAGCATTGAAGCGATGGTCCTCCGCCATCAACTCTACTGGACCAGCCACGTTGTCCAAATGCCCGACCACCGTCTCCCAAAGCAGTTGCTCTACTCCGAACTCAAGAACGGAAAACAAAATGCTGGTGGGCAGGCAGAGGCGGCCCTAGGTAATTTTCAACGGTAAGCAAACAGTATTTTGGCGACCCCTTCCCCCCACCAATCATTGATATATACTTTCTGTTTGTCGTGGGAGTTCTGTGTGCCATATTTGGTTCAACTCCATCATTGATGGAGTTCAGAATGCTCTTTGATTGTAGGTGAACTATACATCCTAGTAACTACACTTGCCGCATTTGCTCCCTTGCCTGGCCCGCTTTGGGTCCGGAGGCGTGCCTGAAGCCCCGGCGTGTGCACCAAAAGTCACCTCTTCTCCTGACTTTCTCCTCAGCCATTGGGACCAAGAGAGAGAGAGAGAGAGAGAGAGAGGTGGAGATGCCCACCTTTCCTGAAGGTAGGCGCAAAAACAAAGGAGGGAGCGGAGGTGGGAGATACCTCCAGCCGGAGGGGCTCTCTCTCTCTCTCTCTCTCTCTCGGTCCCAATGGCTGAAGAGAAAGTCAGGAGAAGAGGCGACTTTTGGTGCGCACGCTGGGGTCTTCAGACACGCCTCCGGACCCAAAGCGGGCCAGGTGCGGCGGCTCCACCCCTTGGCCCACCCGCGGATTGGGGAGAGTAGGCGGGTGGAGCGCCGGGGGATCGGGAAAGGGAGCCAGTCGTGGGGAAGGGATCGAACGCGGAGGACAATTGAGCACCGGCTCTGCTCGCGCACCCGGTGGCCGGGTGGAGCAGGAACGAGAGGGGCTAGGCGAGGCTCAAGGGCCCGGCCCCTTTGGGAAGAGGATCGCCCGGCAGAGAGGCAAGAAAGCCGAGGCTCCCCCTGGACTGCTAGGGCTGTTGTGAGCTGAGGGGGCGCTCCTCAAGTGGCAGTCGAGGGCCATTTACAGAGGCATCTCTGTGCCCCTGGCAAAAAAAGTGTTCTGCAACTGCTTACTTCGCGTAATGGACGAGCCGCCCCTGTGGGCAGGAAAAGAGATTTAAAGATGGGATCAAAGCCAACCTTAAAATCTGTGGTATAGACACCAAGAACTGGGAAGCCCTGGCCCTTGAGTGCTCCAAGTGGAGGTCAGCTGTGACCAACAGTGCTGTAGAATTTGAGGAGGCACGAATGGAGGGCAAAAGAGAGAAACGTGCCAAGAGGAAAGCGTGTCAAGCCAACCCTAACTGGGACCACCGTCCACCTGGAAACTGATGCCCTCACTGTGGAAGAATATGCAGGTCAAGAATGGGGCTCCACAGTCACCTACGGACCCACCGCCAGGACACCAACTTTGGGGGACAATCTTACTCGGACAACGAGGGATTGCCTAAGTAAAACATTATTTATTCCAGGGTTATTTCAAGTAATAGATCACATACTGTGAAGCTACCTGTGAATCGGGTAAGTTTGGTAGTGTTCCATAAAATCTTGTATAACAAGCATGTAGACATTGAGTTTAGTTTTCCAATAAACAGATGCTTAATTGCCACACAAAGTGTATGTACACTTCTCCCTTCACCTTAACAGTTATTGAAAAAAATTACAAGAAAGCCTATATGTCATAGGATCTTCAGATGGCTGAGTTATGTTATGCAGAGTATATTTTACAAAGATATGAGGGTTGAATGAAAAGTAATGCCTCCACCTTCGTTATTTGAGTTCGGATGGGAATATTTTAATAAATCAAACGCAGAAATAATCCTTAGAATGTGCTCTTTAACTATTCATTTTCCCACATAATCGCCAGACAATTGGATACATTTCTGCCAACGATGAACAAGTTTTCTGAAGCTGTCACAGAAGAAGTCGACACTCTATTTTGGCAACACTAGGCAAGTCTTTGTGTTCCGTCTCCCAGGAGACTGGTTTGCATTGCTTTTTTGGTTGCTTGAAGTGGCTGCCCCTTGCCTTTCTCTTAGGAGCTGCTGCAGCCTTGCAAACCTGAAGTTTAACAGCCAAAGGCGGGAAAAGCCAGCCTGCAAACTCTTTGCAATGATTGGCCTAGGGAGCTACTCTTTGAGCCCGCCCCTGCTCCCGGGGAAAAACTTCCATTTTTTAGACCTCCCTGCCTGTTCAGTTCTGAAGAAGGAATCTGATGTGCTGGTGGCCAGAAAAGGTAGCTCCGACAAACCACCGCAAAAACAATAGAGAATTGAGAATTGAGATATTATAGTTAGATAAGCTTAATTGAGCTATAGTTAGATAGATTATAAGAGAGTTATAGAATATAAAGAAAAATAGATATTAAGCTTTGAGAATTGAGTTTTATAGAGTTTTATAGAGAGAGAGACTGCATTGCCTTATCTCCAAGGCTAATCTGGAGCTTAGATAGATAGGGAAAGATTTGTTCTTTCTAAAGGCAACAGCTCTGGATTAGGGTGAAGGATCCCTGGATCCCTTTGCCACTTGGGGAAAGGCTGACTCAGTAACTGGTGGAGAAGAGAAAGAAGAAATATCTATTTGGTTTATCAATTGACTGTTCTGTTTGCAACTTTGAGAAATAAATATCCTTTTTGATGTTCAGAACTTGTAATAGACTCAGTTACTGAGAATCTCAATCTTCTCAAGAAAAGCACCGGCAGTTTGCCCAGACATAAGGAACAGCACATCATAGTTTTGTTTTTATAAAAGCATCTGGGTGTAACGGCACACTTTGTGTTAACAATTGGATAAGCTTCGTCTCCGGGTCATAATGGTGTACCCACGTTTCGTCTCCTGTCACAATTGGATGGAGAAAGGTGTCGCCTTCATTCTCGTAAGGGGAGAGGGGTTCCTTGTAAATTTCAAGTCTGTGCGCTTTCATTTCAAGCATCAACATCCTGGGTACTCATCATGCACACATCTTCCAATAGCCAAGCAAAGCAATAATGTGACCCATGCATTCTTGTGAAATGCCGATTATGCTTGACATTTCTCTCTGATTGATACGACGATTGTCTTAAATCAATCTGTCAACCTTTCGCTTGTGAAACTCGGTGGTTGCTGTCACAGGACGTCCTTTTCTTTGTTTGTCATGCAAGTCAGATGTTCCCACCTCAACATCTTTAAACTTACTCGCCCAACAAGGCACGGTACTCACATCAACACAATCACCATAAACAGCTTGCATTCTCTGATGAATCTCCTTTGGGCTGACACCTTCTGCTGTCAAGAATTCAATAAAGGAGAATGAATAACTGTGAATTATGACCAGGAATGTTTTGACGACGTGGCTATGTAAGTGTGATGATGACGATGTTGTATTGTAATATGTTTTAATTGTGTAATGATGATGCATTGTGTGGTTTGTATTTTTGTATACGAACACATGTTGTGAACCGGATCTGAGTCCCTCTTGTAGGTGAGAAGATTGGTATAGTAAACATTTAAATAAATAATAATAAATAAATAATAACTGCACGTTGCTTAAGTCGCATTGACCGACCGTCTGCGCAAGGTTCCATACTTCGCACTTTAACAACACAACCGTTCAATGCTAAGGCTTCCCGGCAAAATGGAGCTGTAGAGGAGAGTCTACTGAACAAGCCAGTACTTGCCGCATACCAGTATTTCCATCTGTTGAGGAGTTACGAAGGTGGAGGCATTACTTTTCATTCAACCCTTATAACTTGCATCAACTCAGGATTTGATTGATTGAAAAATCCGAGCAGGATTTACTTCTAAGGAAGCATGCAAACTAAAATTGGACTGAAAGAAATGAAATAATAGAAGAAAGCATTTATATTTTTAAAGAATCTTAAGTCAAAATAGGGTTGAGGATGGATATAGATGTCAAAGGATTGTCACCAAAAAGCACAAATATCCTTTCTAAAGTAAATTAAAAGGATTGTTTATTTATCCCTGAGGAATTTTTGAGGGTAGAATTTGTCTGGAGCCATCTAAGGGTAGCACAAGGGAATGATATGGTATAGGAACAGTAAAAAGGTTTGGATCAAACCATATATTTATCTAAGCTAATATTATATTCTCCATAATGGCCACCTGATACTCCCGAGAAGTCTCCTAAAAGTCTCCTAAGGAAGACATGAGGACAGCAGCTTCACCCCTCTAGTATCGCAGAAGCATATGCCAGAGCAGATCAGGGACAGCATGGTGACCTTGACATTTATATTCTACTAAGGACTCTGATTACATTTTTTTGCCCTGGTGAAGGGAGTTGGACTGGATGGCCTTGAGTATTTTCTGTTGGTCATGAGGGTTCTGTGTGGGAAGTTTGGCTCAATTCTGTCGTTGGCGGGGTTCAGAACGCTCTTTGATTGTAGGTGAGCTATAAATCCCTGTAACTACAACTCCCAAATGTCAAGGTCTATTTCCCCCACACTCCATCTGTGTTCATATTTGGGCATATTGAGTGCTTGTGCCAAGTTTGGTCCAGATCCATCATTGTTTGAGTCCACAGTGCTGTCTGGATGTAGATGAACTACAACTCCCAAACTCAAGGTCAATGCCCACCAAACCCTTCCAGTATTTTATGTTGGTCATGGAAGTTCCGTGTGGCAAGTTTGGTTCAGTTCCATTGTTGATGGAGTTCAGAATGCTCTTTGATTGTAGGTGAACTATAAATCCCAGCAACTACAACTCCCAAATGACAAAATCATAATTTTATGAGTGATGGTCACTCCTTGTGTTGTGAGACGTTTTGTTGCAAAATTTGGTGTGATTTCGTTCATTGGTTCTTTTGTTTTTAAGGTACTTATTATGCACAGAGCATTTTTATAGATAGATAGATAGATAGATAGATAGATAGATAGATAGATAGATAGTCACTTGTTGGCCTGATAGGTGTATTGTGTCCAAATTTGGAGTCAATTCGTCCAGTGGTTTTTGAGTTATGTTAACCCCATAAATGAACATTATTTATATAGATTAAAATACTTTGCCGTTTAACGTCATCTTCCAAATCAATCCATTGCCATCAGGTAAAAACAGTCCATTAAAACCATCTTTTCTGCAAACATTAGATTCCATAACCAGGATTTGAGCTCCTTCCAGAAGGTCATGAGGGAGGGGGCAGATCTGATTTCATTAGGGTGGGAGTTTCACAGCCGAGGGGCCACCACCGAAAAGGCTTTGTCTATCGTTCCCACCATGCGCGACTGTGATGGCGGTGGGACCGAGAGCAGGGCCTCTCCAGACAATCTTAAGGTCCTTGTGGGTTCATAGAGGGAGATATGTTTGGACAGGTAAGCTGGGCCGGAACCTTTAAGGTTTTATAGGTCAAGGCTTGCACTTTGAATTGTGCTCGGAAGCTAATAGGCAGCCAGTTGAGCTGGCGTAACAAGGAGGTTGTACCCTCTCTGTACCCAGCTTCAGTGAGCAACCTAGCTGCCGAGCGTTGGACTAGCTAGAGTTTCAAAACAGTCTTCAGAGGCAACCCCACGTAGAGTGTGTTGCAGTGATCTATACGGGATGCAGGGCCGTAGCCAGAAAAAAATTTCGGGAGGGGTTGAAATTTTCGGAGGGGGGGGTTTGAAAATTTTGCAGGGCGTGTGTGAAACCTGCCCCCTAGCTCACCCTGAAGCAAAGAGCACAGCAGGGGGCAGAGCAGCCTTCAATAGCCTGCATCTCCGCCCTTGTCAACCACCTCCACCAAGTCTGGCCTCCTTAATGAGAGCATTCAACATCCCCCCCTCCCCAACTTGGTTGCTTCACTATTGTTCTGTCGTGTTGGGCCTGTAAATAATGGTCTTTAGAACAGGATGTGCAACCTTTGCCCAGCGGGAAGCCAGGGGGCCTAAAGNCTTACTTCGCGTAATGGAAGGGCCGGCCCTGGATAGATATCAGAAATGAGTGGCCTGTAAACTGAGAGAAAAAGAAAGAGATGTTTTGAGTTTACATGCTCTGTCCCCAGGTTTGTCGTTTGAGGCTTACCACATCATCTTGCTGAATATCTGGACCAGCTCTGCCTGCAGACGCCTTTACTTGCCCACAGATC